>JAGVSL010000133.1:600000-1182734 GCA_022494535.1 Himalopsyche phryganea | reverse complement strand
GAAGATACCAATCGTATCGTAAGAAATTTGGCCATCATGAAACGTCTTTAGTCAATAGGAGATATCGTAATCCTAATTGACCCGTAGCTGATGAGTTGTAAAGAGTTCAAATCTTCAAATGAAATCATTCATATTTAGGTGATTGTTCAATTAATTTACGAGTATTCAAAAGGCATGGTTGACTGATATTTCTATCCTTGCCTACCCACCCCCTATCTGACCCTGAAAACAATACGGAGAGGGCGATTAGCTAACTACTGCCATTTTCCTATCCCCATTCTTAATTCGTCAACCTCTATAGCAAGATTGAGCGATCAGTGGTCTATATTGGGGGTCCAATACTTTATGTTACCATGCGCCGTATTTTTTGTAAAAAGTCTTGACGCCACACCATATGATTTTAAAATTGTATCCATACAAATAATGAACATTGAACTTCAAGTCTTTATTTATTACTATTTTAATGTGCGTGTATTATTAATCCAATGGATGACTTTTTTACGAGCACAAAGCTTATCAAACCGTGGTGTTATCGGTGGCAGTGCTACTCGAACATCTTTTTCCGCTACTTAACATTCTCAACATTTTTATTTGTTAAATAAAGCGTAAATTCCAGCTTCCCCCATTCCTTTTGAATTGGTATGCGCCCCCCAGTTTGTAGACAGCTGGTCTATATTCTACACATTTTTGTGAGTGTGCTTGGTTAAAAAAAAGCTCCTCCAAGTAAACGTCAATTCAATCACTAATCGAATTTCATATTTTCATAAGGTACACACGGTGGGGTGCAGCTAACCTTTTCGCTGCCCAGCCTGTCTATATACGGGATCAAGAGTAGCACCCCACATGCCCACTCAGTATGTATACGCATCACCCAATATTCGACATATAAATGAGTCTTGTATCACTGTGAAGTTTTATTTTAATTTTATCGCTGCCTAATTATTATATTAAGTTTTGAACGTGAGAGAAAAAAATCGCGTTTGATGACTAGGCAGGGAAATGATTTACGGTTTTCATACCTTAAATGTGTTATCAAGCGAAGATGGAAAATGTAGAAATTCAGTAAATTATGCTAGTAAGATGAAAGGGCATGCTGGCCCTTCCTGTTTTATCATATTTGCTTATACGCAAGTGAGACTGTGTGATGAAGATAGAGAAACATCCACGTTGCTAATTGATAATTGAGGAAGGCTGAAAAATCTATGTTTATTCCAGATGACCAGATGTAAGGAAAGGTTTTCATCTGACATTGTTTTGATGCTATATTTTTGTTCGAGTGACATTATCAATTTGAGTAAATTATGATTGATGGTGGACCTTCTGTCATTTCGAAACCATTGTAGGATTTATTCCACATTGTCCAATGACTGTCAGACATAAAATAATTTAACAAAACCTTCAATAAATATTTCAGTAAACATATGCTTTTTTTAATTGCGTATTGCATCATATAGGTCAGTATAGTGCAGATATATATCGGCAAGTGGCAAGACTACCTACACGAATTTTAAAAAAATCCTTTCATTTAAATATATCCACTATTATTTAAGTTTTAAGCTCAAAAAGCCGACTAATGGTGACGGTTGATTTTAGGAACAAGCACCCTATTTTGCGTTACCATTAAGCTCAACTAATGTGTTGTGAGAAGATACCAATCGTATCGTAAGAAATTTGGCCATCATGAAACGTCTTTAGTCAATAGGAGATATCGTAATCCTAATTGACCCGTAGCTGATGAGTTGTAAAGAGTTCAAATCTTCAAATGAAATCATTCATATTTAGGTGATTGTTCAATTAATTTACGAGTATTCAAAAGGCATGGTTGACTGATATTTCTATCCTTGCCTACCCACCCCCTATCTGACCCTGAAAACAATACGGAGAGGGCGATTAGCTAACTACTGCCATTTTCCTATCCCCATTCTTAATTCGTCAACCTCTATAGCAAGATTGAGCGATCAGTGGTCTATATTGGGGGTCCAATACTTTATGTTACCATGCGCCGTATTTTTTGTAAAAAGTCTTGACGCCACACCATATGATTTTAAAATTGTATCCATACAAATAATGAACATTGAACTTCAAGTCTTTATTTATTACTATTTTAATGTGCGTGTATTATTAATCCAATGGATGACTTTTTTACGAGCACAAAGCTTATCAAACCGTGGTGTTATCGGTGGCAGTGCTACTCGAACATCTTTTTTCCGCTACTTAACATTCTCAACATTTTTATTTGTTAAATAAAGCGTAAATTCCAGCTTCCCCCATTCCTTTTGAATTGGTATGCGCCCCCCAGTTTGTAGACAGCTGGTCTATATTCTACACATTTTTGTGAGTGTGCTTGGTTAAAAAAAAGCTCCTCCAAGTAAACGTCAATTCAATCACTAATCGAATTTCATATTTTCATAAGGTACACACGGTGGGGTGCAGCTAACCTTTTCGCTGCCCAGCCTGTCTATATACGGGATCAAGAGTAGCACCCCACATGCCCACTCAGTATGTATACGCATCACCCAATATTCGACATATAAATGAGTCTTGTATCACTGTGAAGTTTTATTTTAATTTTATCGCTGCCTAATTATTATATTAAGTTTTGAACGTGAGAGAAAAAATCGCGTTTGATGACTAGGCAGGGAAATGATTTACGGTTTTCATACCTTAAATGTGTTATCAAGCGAAGATGGAAAATGTAGAAATTCAGTAAATTATGCTAGTAAGATGAAAGGGCATGCTGGCCCTTCCTGTTTTATCATATTTGCTTATACGCAAGTGAGACTGTGTGATGAAGATAGAGAAACATCCACGTTGCTAATTGATAATTGAGGAAGGCTGAAAAATCTATGTTTATTCCAGATGACCAGATGTAAGGAAAGGTTTTCATCTGACATTGTTTTGATGCTATATTTTTGTTCGAGTGACATTATCAATTTGAGTAAATTATGATTGATGGTGGACCTTCTGTCATTTCGAAACCATTGTAGGATTTATTCCACATTGTCCAATGACTGTCAGACATAAAATAATTTAACAAAACCTTCAATAAATATTTCAATTTAAAATGGGATTTTCCTTGGATTCCCGATTCATCTCAAGTCTAAAAATCTTGATGAGTGGGCAGTGGTTAAGTAATGGCGAACATTTTAATGAACTATTTATTATTCAATAGAAATTATTTGTTTTTACTTCAAAAAAAAAACAAGGATCAAAATGGAGAAATGTTCATTTTATTTTTCTCTATCCATCCCTTGTATTTTTTTTTTTTTGCTCGACGAATATACCACAACACTTCCAATATGCTGGTTATTGGTAATTTCACTATGTTTCGCATCATCCACCAGCAACGCCGCGTGGCGTCCGTGCATTACAATATTGGCAGATGATGGTTTCTTGACACTGCTCGTGGTAAAATTACTCTTGAAGTTATATTCAGCCGGCAAAGCTGACTGTGAACAGTCAAAACTGGAATTGCTATTGCTCGTTCCGCTGTACTCATCAATGGCTTGTTTTTCCAACTCCTCGAATCTCCTCTCGATGCTTTCATTTGATGGGTTGTATTGCTGCATCGCTTCAATTTCTAGCGTTGCCAAGCGCGATTCGGAAACTGTAAGTAGATCGGTATCTGGCACCCGTGATTTATAATTTCCTATGAAAGAAACTTTGGCTGCCGAGCTAGAGAATGAATCTGTTCTCTCTCTCTCAGGAGTTAAATTTAAGTTATTCGTCAATACAGCACTGTACAGTCTTCGATTCGGACTCTCGGAATATTCTACAGTTTCTGGAATAAACAATTCTTCCCGATTTTTTTTCAAGATCTCACCGTGGCAACGTGGTTTGCTTATTTTTTTATAACCTGCCAATGCTGTCGTCCCCTCAATATTCATCAAAGTTTTTTTATTGCTATTTTTTATGAATTTCTTATTTCTCTTTCCATTTTTGCGACTAGCCTTGTTGGACACGACGATATCCTTATAATTTGTTTGAAAAGTTACACTTTCTTTAGAAATTACATTTATCGGTTCCTCTCGAACAAAACTGCTTTCTTTAGTGGTACTCAATAAAGAATCGTTTGCATTCTTACTAGAACTAGAAGATTCACGTTGTTCATTTTGCAGTCTGCTTTTGGTAGATAGCTCAGAGATAACATTAGAGCTATGAGATGTCTGTGCCAGACTTGTTATTACATGTATGCCATCATTACTTGCTGTGTTACCGTGTTTTTTTCGACTCATTATTGTATATTTTCTTGTAAGACTGACATCGTTTTGATTACCTTCAGTATTTTTTACATTAGCATTCATAATTCTGTCGAAAAACATTACGGTTTCTTTATTTTTTTCTGACAGTTGACCACTTTTAGGAATGCCCTTCGAGCCGCTGTCATTTTGTTTGGACGCGATACTTTGGTGATCTTCCAGATTGTTGGGATTATTATCAGAAATAACGGTGCAATCACTCTTCGTTGATTGATTTTTCAGTGAACAATTTTTGGGAGATAATCCATAGATAGCTTTTTTATTAGCATTTTTCGTCAACAGGATCAGATTGTTATTTTGATTTTTACCAGTCTTGTAATTCCTGCTGGAATTTGTTGAAGATTTTATCTTAGCGTTTTTATAAGATTTGACTGTGTAGGACCCCGGAGGTTTTTGATATACTGGTATTGTTTTAGTACCACAATAACTATCCCTCACTTTGCAATATTGCACAACAGGCGGACATAGCAAATTCAACCCTACGGATGTTTCTTCATCACTAAATAAATCTGCTTTGTAAATTTCAGAACTCTTTATACAATTTTCTTTAACATCAGGAAATTCTTTTGCAGAAGATGCCACACCAAAACGATTCGAATTCTTCAGCTCCACCTGTTTTTTTAGAGTAACGCATCTAACGATGTTTAAATGTACATTTTGTATTTCTTCAAATTGTTGAACAGTTTTGATAGCAGAATATTTAATTTGTACTGTTTTATACTTCCGTCGATTTAATATCTTTCCGCTTTTAGATAAACCGCTCGGCGGTACACTCTTCAGCTGGCGATAGGGATCGTCATTAAGATACTCGTACTTCATCTGTGAATTGAAATTTTTTATCGCATTTCCCAACATCATTTTCAGGTCAGGTATAAATGGAAACAATGGATTGTTTTTAACTCTTCGACCTATATCAGCTGTCAAAAAATTATTTTGAGGATTCCATATCTTACATATTTTATCAGAAAAGATCATTTTATGTAGTAATTTTTCCTCTTGCGTTTCAAAAGATATAAAAGGTGAATATTTACATGTTACTAGAGCATCTGTGGAAAAGAGGAAAAGTAAATAATTTTGTTCTATCTTAGCGAATCTTGATGAAAAATTAATTATGTAGAATAAAGAAAATAGAGAAATTCTAATTACACAGCTATAGAAAATTATATCATTATCAGTAAAACTTGTAGCGATTTGGACAGATGATCTTTCGATGATGTTGGATTAATTATGACTCAATTGCTCAGCTTTCCTTTTCAGAGATGGAAAGATAGAGGCAGTGGCGGTTTACCCCGTAAGCGCTTGTGGTACGTGCTCGAGTACTCCGAATCTTAGGGGCCCCATAAATACCATGCATATAAGACACATATTTTCAATCCGCTTTATAATATCGCAACGAATGTTTTTGTTGATTCAATAATTAATGCAATGTTTTTCGATGGATGATTTCATTGGAGCGCCTTCGAGCGGGCCTTTAAATTTTATTGCGCCTGCGGCCTCCCGAGTGCTTAATCCACCACTGGATTGTCAATTTATTGCAAAGGGTTGACAACATCGCAGATACCCGAACAATCAGATATATTGTATAATAAGCAATCATAAGATGAAGAAATGATAGCAAAATGTATTATATTATTTATAAATGTTATCAGAAACTCTGTACTTACCCGATTTAAATAATATGATATTTTTTTTAACATTCTGTTGTTGAACAAAGTAAGAAAATTTACTATCCAGGGTTCTATTGCGAAAAATGTTGCTTAATTTCATTTCCGGATATATAATCTCCAACCAAAACACCCACGGTGGAATATTTTTGGCTGTTAGGATAAAAATAAATATTGAAGTGAAACAATCAGCTTAAAAAAACAATAACCCCAAAATAGTTATTTAAAAACCATGTATAAAGAATCAGTGCAAAAAGACAATTAGGTGTATTATAAATAATTAAATGTAACAAAGAGAAGACCTATTTCCATTTCTAAGCATACTTTATAAAAACAGCACCTTTAAGCGAATGTTGAATTTCTCCAGAATAGATTTGATCATATCCCCTCAGACTTGATACCTATAAAAAGTAATTATTGTGCATACATGTAGTAATTGAGTAATCTTAATTACTATTTATCTAAACATAATTGTGGATCAATACGCGACAAAACTCCATGTGTACAGGTTTTCCTCGATTTCTTCTGTGCATTTGAGATGATACTATGTTTAAAAATCTCACTGATTGTATTATACAGGGTTTCCCAAACTATGTTCCGCTGAAACTGAATAGGTGCTCCGCGACAATTTTGAAAAATTTTGATTTTAAAGATCTTCTACTTCACATTGAAAGGCGAGTGATGATCAATCTCCACTGACGTTTATTACGTATCTAGTATCTAAATACAGGCGGAGGACTATCTTTTCTCACACCGTGAGCATGAAAGAGATGGGGTATATTTTAATATTATCTATGGGTATATTGTTACCTGGTCTGAAAAGTCTTGTCAGTTTAACGACAGTTGCGAAAATAGACATAACGGTTACCTGCGCTAATAAATATTGTTTATAAATCTGATAAAGCTTAAAAATACGTGTTAAATATTCAGCAAATCAGTGTGTAAATTCTGGATTGACAAGTCTCCATAAAGTTCATAAGTAAGTCAGTGTTGTTGTTTTTTTAACCTAAAAATTGATCGACTTTGAACTGAATTTTTCAATCAATCATACGTTTTTTTCAAAACAAGCCATTGCTGTTTTATTTTAGTTTTCTAAAACATATTTATGCGAAGCAGGATTTTCTTATTATGTTGCAACGAAATCAAAGTGCAGGAACTGGCTCGACGCCACACCACATTAGAATTCAAATTTACCAATATATTTAAAAAAAATAAAACACAATTCGTTTGTACTGCTTCCACATGTTTAGAATGATCAGGACCGGTTTCACTCATCACGAGCATTATCAACTGATCAGTTGGTGCTCGTGATGAGCGAAACCGGTCCTGTTTTATTTTTTTAAATATAATGCTTTTTCACCAAGAATGTCAATTCTAACACCTTAAAATTGATTACCAATATATTGTGTCCGATATCAAGAAGGTATGCAATTCATGGACTCAAAGTCATTAAGCGCTTTATTTGTTCATATGTTTATGTATATATTATATCGTCGTTGTCCTGGAAGAAGACGCTAATTGAAAAATACTAGTTTTGAATAATTGGACTTTGAAGTTTGTCAAATGTCTGAAATGCTATACCCTTTTCATTTTGTTTGTTTGTACAGTTTTTTTTTAATAATTTATAAAAATAAGTGTGTTCTTCCATACGTATGTTTTCTCACAGAACAACGACGATATTACAGTTTTATATTTAAAAATAACTACTAAATAAATAATGTGTTTTAATTTTTACTAGTAGGAATTAGCCAACCTAAAAAATAAGGTAAATGTTCCGTTAAAATTTCCGGATTTGCGAAGTGTTCCTTTGCAGAAAAAGTTTGGGAAACCCTGTTGTAATAAATATTATCAATGAACCACACAATGAATTGAAAACGGAATATCTGGAATTGGCAACGTCCAATAACAATACAGATTGTCAATATAAAGGTTTGCAAACCTCAAGCTCTTCTTCTACATTAAGTTGAAAGTGGCATTTATCTTACGTCAACATAAAATTGATGACTTTTTTATTCCACTGGTTCTTGGTGATTCCAACCAGTGGAATTACAAAGTTAATTAAAATAAAGTAGACGACATTAAAGCAGAAATGTTTGTCAATTTTCATAAAATAAACACAACAAAACCACTGTCATATCCATAATAAGACACTCGATGTGGATGTGATGCGAGTAGGTGCAAAAGATTTGAGGGCTGTAAATAATGTGACAAAAATAACAAAAAATCGACTAATTTTTTTCTAGTTATACAACCAATAGCGGAATAATAATAATAGTTATCAATTTTACATTAAAAATGAATTTCCATAAATCTGTAGACGCAACCGTTGACAATGTCCCCAAAACTTTACTGTGATTGTTTTGTTTAATATTCAGTTGAAAAGAGTTTATATTTTGTATACATACATTTTCTTGTGCGGCGAGTGGTTGAAGCTGGGAGTAAATATCCCGGATTAATGTCCCAGCCATTTTCGTTTGATTATCAGGGTCTATACTAATAAAGATGATAAATTAGATAACGGCTATACTCCCAAACTAGTGACACGCCCGTCATTGATAACGGTAGAAATAAAAGTAGCTAATAATAAATAAATGTATTGTTGTGTGTTGAGTGTGTTTAATCGAAATGCTTAAAGAATTTCATCGTCAAACATTTGTGCACACCAATTTTTATGAAATAGGGTTATATGTTCCTTATAAATAAATGCATTGTCGTAAACTGGAATAAATCTTTGATTGGAATCATTTAGTTGAAAAACGTTAACGTCAATCTTCATTTTTTTTTATTACAATCACAATCAAATTAATTTTAAAAAATTTGTAATCAAAATGTATACCTATATGTCATAATAATATAACGCTTATAGACCGTTCTGGGCTATTATATATTAAAAATTGCATTACGAGGTTACGCAATACAATAGACTCTTGCTTGCTTGCTTGTAGACAATCTAGACTCTAGAACAGCCATACTCAACCGTTTTTTTCTTCGGGCCGCATATGTATGTTTGCTAAGTTACGCGGGTCGCAATATTATACTGATATGACAGGAAAAAAATCGTATAACGAAAAACAGTATCGATTGAAAACCCGTTTGATTCAATATTTGGGCGCCACCACTCGATATATCAACAAATATGTTTTTAACTAAAACAGAATGATTATAAATACTAGCTTGCTGGGCCGCTGGTTGAGTATGGCTGCTCTAGACCCAGTGCACTGTGAATAAATTCTTTAGTAACAAACGATTTTTATACTATTTAATTATAAGCAATATTATAAAATTTAAACAAGCTCATGTTTGCTCGTAATTTTAGTGCAAGTCGTTAACTGGCTCATTTCGAAAGACCAAAAATAAATATTTTTTTTAATGTCGTGGACTACTTGACTATCATATAATAAATAATGATAATATTCTCTGCAAAAAAGTTCTTTTCACGATTGGTCTCACTGGCCGGTACTGCTCCCTACGGGTTCATGTGTTTTTGCTAATCACAGTCACATTGGTAAATATAACCTTTAGAACTGAACTCGGAGGTCACTCTCAGATTACTGGAGGCTGATTCGTATAAGGGAAACCGCTAGGAGCATCACTTGTAATGCCCGTTGCCGTATTCCAGTACACCTGTTCTAAGTTATGAAACGTGACATCTATTATTTCGTCATAATAAATCGAACTGTGTTTAAGTCACTGCTCCCTACTGGTTTGGAGAACAGTTAGATGACTGGAAGTTGATTCACGCACAAGTAAAACCACGAGGGGTATACCAGTACACTTACCTGCGTTCTCTGACATCTGCGATGATATTATAGCAATGTTAACTATTTTAAAGTCATCGGCTGTTATCATAGCAACTCGAAATAAGCAATTATTGTATAAATGTCAAAAATAAAAGCATTTCTGGAGTTATAATAAAGTTACTCGACTCAAAATATAGAACTAAAAATAAACAATCATATAAAAATATAAACAGTTAAACCGGACGAAATAAAAAAAACATGAGTAACGTCACATACCACGAAATACCATACCCCTTACGATTTAATATATAAATATAGTATTTTTAAATTGCCAAAAGAAAAAAAAAACAACCGAAATCTAATTTGATATTTTTTAATGTTTAGATTAAATGGGAATTCGACTAACTGTAACTTCTAGTTTCCCGTTCATCCTGAGCTTAAGTCTATCGCGGTGCTACCAAATTGTTATAACATACATTTTGGTTTTATGACTTTAAAAAATAACATTAATATATTTGGCATACTGTGAAAAATTATTAAACAAAAAATTGAGTAGTCTTTTCCAATGAAAGAATAATAAATAATTTATACTCTCTACTTACACGTCTCATCAATGATTTCAGGAAGCACAATACTATCACAAATCATCTTGCTTTCCGCAGATTCGTTAATATTTGGAGTGAAGTGTCGCGGTTGATGGGCTTGAAATGGAATTTTCAAACTTGGCTTCTCTATAGGGCTTCCGATATAATATAATAAATCGTTGCACGAGTCGGTTGTTTCTTCAATACAGTCTATCATTGGATATGTGTCTTCTAAAGGTGTCGCATATTTTCTGTACAAGGCATTTACCTGCAGTCAAATTTCAAGCATTACTGTTTACTGCAGTTTCAAGAAGAAAGATAGTTTAATGAAATTTTACTGTACTGAAAATACTTCTCTGTTGTACGGATAGACAAGGATAGTTTAGGAGTTCAATAAATGGCTAAAACATTTTTGGCTTAGCTTACATTAATTAAAAGAGACAATTTAGCAGCGCCGTCAGTAGTATTAATTATTTACCGCTTCAAAACTCTGATTTTAAATAAGTCATGAAAAGATTTTATTTCTCGTCTTTTACTCTTTTATTTAAGTTACATTACAATTTCAAAGCGTTATGCTCGAGCATTTTTGAAAGAATAATATCTACAAATCTATTTACAGCAAAAAATCTTGTTCCGCGTTAGGTAAAGGTTAATAAAGTATTTATGGAATACGCTGCAATGTATAAGTAAAAAATCAATTACCTCAGGGAACATCCAGCATTCAGTTGCATCTTTACGATCTATAAAAGTAGATTCATTACACTTGTCCGCTTTATATTTTTTATCTCTGAAAATACACTGTCAAATTGCATTCTTAATAGTTTAGAGCAGTGGTCATCAAACTTTTTAAGAAACTGGCAGGATTAAATTTGTTTAAAACTTGAGGTCGGACGACAAATAAATTCTTATTGGAATACATTTAGAATATTAATTTAAATGTGCTTACTGCTTACTTATCAAGCACAAAAATCAAGCTATGTGTACTCTGTAAACTTTGAAATACAACTGAATATCTTCGATTGGAGCTATTATTTGGACATTTCTATTGTTCTATTTTGCCTGCACTACATTCTTAGAATTTCAATAAATGAGAATATCCGAGAAATTTTCAAGTAAACGAACATCTGATCGCCTCCAACAATACATTTTATACCTTACTTATTTCACTTTGCGTCCACTACCTGATAACCACTAGTCTTATCCCAATTGATGAGTTGAAATAAATAGTAGTGAATTCATAATCAAATCATGTATTAAAAGATATCAAGTAATGGACGCATAGTGACGCATTTTTCAGGCCCCGCGCGCTCAGGGAAAAAATCCAACCAGTAAACTTTACATTCTACAATGGTTACTTTTAAGCAGTGGCGGCTCGTGGATAAGATATCTGGGGGTGCTGCGGTTGATTAAAAATAAAATAAATGTTTATTTCGAATATATTTTATTATTAACATCAAAATTACTAAAATTAAGCATTACGTGTATTTTATTTCATTATAAAATTAATTCTTCTATCTTTTTTCCTTGAAAAATATCGCTTTTATTTATGCAGTACAGATCAAGCTTATAGTTGCGATTCTGCCCTCCTCGCGCCCCTCCACCCACTCGAGCATATTCCATCGAAATCATGAAGATATCTCACATTCTGATATTAGTACTGCGGTGTATGGTAATTATTGGATGTATCGGTGCGCGAGCGAGCTTAATGTACGCTTAAATAATAGTGATATTTTCATATAATATACATAAATTTATGTATATTATAATATCACATTTTTTCAACATGCTTGGGGGTGCTGCAGTTCGCAGTGCGTGTGGATGAGCCGCACCTGCTTTTAAGGTGTTTCTTGGTGGAAAGGCATTATAATTTAAAAAATAAAACACAATTTGTTTGTACTACTCCCACATGATTATTATGATCAGAACCGGTTTCGCTCATCACGAGTACAAACAAATTATGCTTTATTTAAAAAAAATCTACGATGGCCTAAGTCTTGGTGAATTCTTATTTAGGAGGTAATTCTAAGTCACTGATATCGATATCATTAGTAAATAAGTATCATAAATGATCGTTCACGCGTTTTTTTTTTGGAAATATCCAAACATTTTGTATGAGCTCCAGATCCTGATCTTTTTTCACGGTTTTTTTTTTTTGAAATTCCGTATTAGCATAATTATTTATATATATATATTTCACGGCTTTCATCTGCAGTTTATTATGGAATGTGTCTATTACGAAGGTCGAGGGATGATCATAATATTGTTACGATTTCGTCGCAACATGACAATCGTCACATATCGGCGACACGCACCTCGCTGCGTCGTTGGTAGGAGACGAAGGGGAAGCCTCGCCAAGAATTGCGTTAAAACTTGATTACGCGCCAGGATGTGGAACGGGTAGGACGTGTCGGTAAAGCGCTGGGGATTGGCCTCGGACAGCCGAGTTCGCCGCCGAGATGGTTTATCATCCAAGGTCGTAGTTTTATATTTTATATATTATAATAGTTTTCCAATTTTAGTGTAACCATCTGTTCATAAATATTGTTTTGTCGTATAATTTCTGTTTTATTTCTTCATAATGTAAATTCTGTGCATCTACGGTTTCCGCATCTCTAATTAAATGTGTTTTTAACGGTAACCGTGTTTTAATTATTATTAATATCTTTCATTTGGCGTGTATCTTCACGCCTGGCGCCCAAAATTTAATTACCCCCTGTATTTCTACTTACAGAACAAAGTAAAGTGTACCGAGATTGGCAAACCTTATCCACTTCCCTGTGATAACTTAATCCTAGTTCTCCGCTGAGCTCCCATTTTACATATTTTGTGATCCCTCTATCCTATATTCTCCGTTTTTTTACTTGCTATTGCTTTTATGCGAAATAAATACTTTTCTTTTTTAAATCACAACAGTGGCGCCCAACGTGGGGCGCCACTGTTGTGAATCCCCAAGTCCCGGGATTAGAAATAGGGTCCGGGATTGGATGCCTTTACCCGCTTTAAGGGGTGGCAATAAAAATTGTGACCTACACAAAATCAAAATATTTTTTATCTAACTACCGACTTTTATGGGTGACAATAAAAATTATTGTTACAAATAGATGAACATGTAGACTTTTTCATAAATTTTATACGATTATTGTAACAATAACTTTTATTGTCACCCGTAAATGTGGGTAGTTTGTTAAAAAATATTTTCATTTTGTGTAGGTAGATTTTTTTTCATAAGTTTCGTATTATTATTTTTACAATTTCTACCTACACAAAATCAAAATATTTTTTATCTAACTACCTACTTTTAAGGGTGACAATAAAAATTATTGTTACAAATAGATGAACATGTAAACTTTTTTCATAAATTTCATACGATTATTGTAACAATAATTTTTGTTGTCACCCGTAAATGTGGGTAGTTCGATATAAAGTATTTTGATTTTGTTTAGGTAGAAATTGTAACAATAATAATATGAAACTTATGAAAAAAATCCTACCTACACAAAATGAAAATATTTTTTAACAAACTACCCACCTTTACGGGTGACATTAAAAATTATTGTTACAATAATCGTATGAAATTTATTGTAACAATAACTTTTATTGTCACCCGTAAATGTGGGTAGTTTGTTAAAAAATATTTTCATTTTGTGTAGGTAGATTTTTTTTCATAAGTTTCATATTATTATTGTTACAATTAAAATATTTTTTATCTAACTACCCACTTTTACGGGTGACAATAAAAATTATTGTTACAATATATGAGCATGTAGACTTTTTTCATAAATTTTATACGATTATTGTAACAATAATTTTTATTGTCACCCGTAAAGGTGGGTAGTTTGTTAAAAAATATTTTCATTTTGTGTAGGATTGAAACATTGTCAATTGAATGATGATGGAGAATGCCCACTAAAAAATCACTATACACACTCCAATAAACAAAGATTGTCAAATCAATTGTCATACCTGCCATTATCATAAATAAAAGTTCCATAAAACCGTGCCAATCTGGACTCTGGGATGATATCTCGAACACTTATTACACGCTCATCCGTATTAAAGTCATCGCCTTCTGTAATTTATAAATCAATATTGATTTATATCAACATTTTCTTATAAATATTTTGTTAGTTTTGATAGACACAATCAATTTTTACAGACAATTATTTTATTATTAATCATTTCTGTTCCACAGGCTTAAGTGACAAAAGTATAAATAACCCTGTTTTATATTTGAATAATTGAAATTAAGTTTGCTGCCATATTTATGTTCTGTCACAACCCAAATTATAAATTTATTAAAATTCTTCATTAAAAGCTAGTATAGCATCAAGAATGAGATTTCTTACAATTGAGCCCATATGCGGAAAAAAAGCGTTATCCTAAAAACATTGTTCAGAGATAATAGCGGCTGGTTGTTGTGGAGATGCCCTTTATCGAAAATATGTATCTTTGTTGAATGAAGATGGTTTGAGTCATTTTACAGAGAACACGATTATTGATCAAAAAATCTTTTACTGTATAAATGTGTTGACAAAAAAAACCAAATAAAGGCTGGCGCTGTTTTTCCGCATATGGGCTCAATTGATACTCATAACAACATAATTTACTTTTAGAAGAAATTGATGCTATAATTACTTTCAAAGTAAAATTATTGTTGCAAAAAAAAACTATTATTTGGAAGGTAAACAAACAACTAGTCAATCCTCAACAAGGCGGACTCAGGCAGATTCTTTAGGCCAAGTGTCAAGAAGACGAATGCTTGAGTTTACTATGCCGGAAAGGAAAATCTGGGCAATTAGTGATAAAATATAATATGGAAGGATGCAAAATCTAAATGTGATATCGAAGTTTTGCCCAGCACCCTAAGTCGATTGTATTTATTAAGTTACTTTCGAGTGAATAGATTATATTATTATTCATTGGCTATGGATAATTCCATCTTTAATAATTGAAACATTTCAAACAGGAGTTTATAGTATTCATACGTTTGCAATGATGCTTCTCAGTCAAATAAACCTGGGTTTCTTTAACCTCTTCATCTGTAAGGTGTTGGGACCAAAGTTTCTGAAACAACATATCTTTGAGCTAAATATGTTACTACAAGTTTTCATATTTTGTATTAGACTTACCGATATTTCCATTGGAGATTGATTATACATTATATATGAATCATATGTATAAATTATGAATAATGTAATAAATTTTGCCACTCACCCCATAAGTGTTATTAAATTTTATAATAAGGTAACAATGTTAAAGTACCGAATTCCACAGAAATTATATTCTATAGAACTATAGTTCTGACGATAGCGTGAAGCTGAAATAGCCATCAACTAATTCTTATATTCTTGTGGAACTAAATACTTGATATAAAATTAAATTAAAAATTGATAACTTAGTTATTCCACTTGGTAACCAAGTGTGGAATAACTAAGTTATCAATTTTTAATTTTATATTAAAAATGAACTTCCACAAATTTACCGCTGAATCCATAGAAAATATTAAATACTTGATATTTTTACCATATTATTATAATGTTAATCGTTACATTAAATAACATAGTCTTTCAATTGTAAGCCCTTTACACTTGAGGGTGCCACTATATTCCACTTGGTAACCAAGTGTGGAATAACTAAGTTATCAATTTTTAATTTGATATTAAAAATGAACTTCCACAAATTTACCGCTGAATCCATAGAAAATATTAAATACTTGATATTTTTACCATATTATTATAATGTTAATCGTTACATTAAATAACATAGTCTTACAATTGTGAGCCCTTTACACTTGAGGGTGCCACTATATTCTTCATCAGCAATTTCTGAATTTTAACCATTGATTCTATTTTATATGGCGTTGAGTGTAGAGTTAATATTAAATGCGTGTTTGAAACCTCCAAGTAATGGAAGCTGATTGTCATTTTCACAAGTAGTGTTTTAGTGAATAAACCGACTCTATCCAATATGCATGAATAATATCATATATGGCAGCCATTTATTAATGATAAACTTGTTGTAATGTCCAGTTCGTTATCAACAATTCAAATATTTTGTTTGCGACTTCATTCTTCCTGAGTATTTTTATTTTCAAGTATGTAGAGCATGATGGATAAGCCTCCACTAATTTCTAACATACTGCACAAAACGAATTTCTTAATTAACCCACACAAGGTAAAAAAAAAACCTATACAGCCACCACATTGAAAATTCACCTGATTTACACGAATAAAGTCATTGTCAGCGGGTAATGCCCAAGTAGGATTTGCATAAAATTGCACTCGATCCCAGGTAATCAAAGACTCTTGGTGTTCACTTGCCATTCAGCAAAAATCTATTAAACTTACAAACTTTTAAGTGTCACAACATTCAAAACTGCCAACTTATCAAGAAGATTCTTATAAAATTGTGCACATTACTTTTTAATCTCCAGTGTAATCAGAAAATATGCCAACTGCTTTTTTCTCTATTCCAAACAACTGAATTGAAATATCTTTTTTGAAAGTGACATTAATTTCTTGATGGAAAATTCTATTTTTGTGATGTTTTAATACTAGACTTTTTAATTTATTTACAAAATAAAAGTTTCGTGATTATAAATGGTTAATTCGTAATTGCAAAATTTATTGACAAATGAATTTTAATGAAAGTAGTATTACCTAATATATTGAATTTCTTAAATTTATATAACTATCTATATGCATTATATCTACAAATCTCTTTTCAAAAGTATGCACCAAGATGATCGAGACATCTGACCATATATAGCTTTAAAATAATCATCTTTTTTATGAAAGGTAAAATTTCTACCTTCAGAATAAATGTAAACCTTTCTTGCTGATGTGTCTGAAGAACATTTCTATATTCTTTACAGCCCAACAAAATACTAAGAAACAAATATTTTATCAACAAGACTACTTTTCTCCTATGCTACTTCAAAATTAACATAGTTTTACGTTATAATTGGGTATTATAATTTGTGTTCTGCCTTTATTTGTATTTTGATGTAGGAAAGGGTTCATGGCTAGTTCTTATATAGAGATACTTCATAGATTCTCAGTCATCCACAACAGAAAAAAGAATTTTTTCCAAATGTATGTTGTATTTGGACTGGTGAACGAGCCTAGAGCATAATCTATCTTAGACTAACATTCTTCGGCAGGTTGTAAGTCAAGTCACTCCAACCTGCCACAGAGGGTAAGGAATAGAATGATTTGAGCTAGGTAAGAAATTTAGTCATCGCTTTCTCTAGCCACGTATTCTGGATCCGATAAGTGGGCGGGAAGGAATGAAAATGTCACACACACAGCCTGGGTCCAACAAATCCATAAATCAATTGAAAAGTTCACGTACGGAAGTGTAGATTTAGGAACTTTAAGCAGCACAATCGAACAGGATGAAAGCCCAAAAATGCATCCCACACGGCCCACCTACAGCAGTGATCTTGCAACCGCTGTGTCCTGTTGTCTTCTGATATCCGGTGCCGACCGCTAGAATGTCAATGTATATTTATCAAATAAAAGTCAATGCCATACAATTTCTTTATATAACCTTTTTTGACTTGTGGAGTGCTGTAGAAATGTGGGAAAAGCTTTGGGTGTGCCGTGAGAGAAAAAAGATTACCGAGTATTGGGGTTACAGGACCGGAAATATAGTATAATAAATCGTAATTACTTCTTCGAGAAAAGATCTGTATAATTATTTATAAATGTTCGTGTTAATAGAAAAATGTACAGAAAATAAAATCACATAAAAAAAACCAAAAATAGTCTTTTATTCCAGCATTACATTCTTATTCCAGCAATACAATCAATAGTTTCGTCACTAAATGCTTTACCCAATTCACAACTTATACAAATTTATTTAAATGACCATTCTATTGAACAACAGGAGTAAACAATATGCCCGTGTTCATTTTCCATAGCTTCAATTTATCTTTAATATCTTCAGCCTACAACTATTTGATTGCAAAATAACAAAATTGATCTAAAAATTCCTATTAAAAATCAAGATGATGGGCCCAGTGAATAAAACTATTTCTTCATTAATTAATTAAGAGAATACTTATGGTTAAACGAATAACATTTCAAATATCAATATTGTCCACCTAATGCTTCCGACTCAAAACTGGTCTAAAAATTATTTAAAAGTATTTCTTATGCCACTTAACAAAAACAGTTTTGCCTAATGAAATAAATTTTAATGCTACATGTTTGAATTTCAAGTTTTATTCCCTTTAATTTGATTTAAAATGTGTTATTTTTGTAGTCATGTTTTTAAAGAAAACATAATTTCTACGATTTTTGTCTTGCTATGTATATTCCACATTATATTTATCCATGTCAGTTGGAAAGCAAAACAAACCCAGTTATGGATGTGCAAATAAAATTTGGAATATGTATTAGACATGTTTATCAATTAACACAATATTATATCCATTAAAATGCATATAGATTTACTTAGTCAGTCTTATAATGAGACATGCAATGGGAAAATGATAATCATTCTCCAATTCGACCATGAATGAATGAATTTTAATGTTGCGAGATTTATTTTTTTGGTGATTCATCCAATAGAAAAACAGAAAATATACTACTACCTTCCAGGAGAACGCTTGTTTTTATTCACCAAGCCCAATATTCGTTCAAGCCAAGTTTGTTTCATTTGTATGCATAGTAACATTTATAGCCGTTCTTTATTTTTTAACATACAGTTTTCACACCAACAAGTTTATTAGTCAGCTTTGCCTGATGCGGTGAGAGGAAATTATGGTTGTTGCGGCTGAAAATTCCAATACATAAAACTACTTCATGTTTATACATAGAAGTTAATTCCAACAAATAGAGTTGATAATAACAATATTTGGACAAAAAATCATTTCTTGTTTGAAGTTAGACACCAGGTTGTGATAGATAAATGAGAAGTTAGCATTGATTAATTTGTAGCACCGGTAGTCAATAAAATTGAACACTCATCTGTCTACCTTCGTCTATTCGTTGAGGTTATGCAGGCGTTTTGAAATGGAGCAAAAACAACTGACTGATTGTGAAATTGTAGAATTGCAAATGCCATCCATGTCAATTAAGTATTAATTAATTGTAGATAATAATACAATTTTATGCTGCAGACATTACAAGAGAAGGAATTACAATTTTAAAAATGTATCCAATCGCTCTAGGTTAAAGAAGAAACGGTTTTATTCATGTAATTATAATGTCTTGAATGGGCTCACTTCGAACAAATGTTATAAAGAAACGATGATCATTACTGGACAAGATGGAAACATACCATATTTGAACAGTCACCGATATACAGATGAAGTTCAAATCTCACAAGTCGAAAATATTCCATACACCTATCATTGACCCTGATAGCATCAAAATGACTTCGATTTCTATTTAGCATTTCTCAGAATTCTCCTTTTACAATCATGCTATAAAAATTAATACCAACTTTCAAGGTCAGCAGAAATTTAAGCTGTACGTTGCTTATATTGTTCAAGTATATCAAAAAGAAACCGCGATACATACAATAATTACTCAAAAACTTCATAATGCAAAGCCTCACTGAAATGAATCGAAAAATAGTCACATTGAAAGAATACAAAATGTTAAGTTAAGATAAATAAGGTAACAATAAATTGATCTTTTGATTGAGAAATAAAAAAATAAGATAAACACGGGGATTAAATAACAATTCAGTCTCGTTAAGAATGACGAATAAGATTCGTTATTTAGGATAATTTAATAAATAAATATCCTTCGGCCCGTCATAAATACAATCAATTTCAAGATGTCACATTGAGAGAGGGAGTATGCACAGATTAACAATTTTGAATGACATCGAGTCAGCTCTGCACGTAGTTTCATTTCAGCATTACAAATGCTATCATAAAATACAGTGTGTCCACGCTGGCATAAATCTATCAAGCGCAATATACATAAATAAAAAAGATAACTGCATTACTGGAATAAGGCTCGTTTGATTTACAATACGGCCATCTATTTGAAGACTAAAATCGGTATAATTTAGCCAAGAACGATCGGTTTGTCGATCGAGAAGTTGAAAGGTATTGTTTATAGGTTATACATTTAAAAATCACCATGATTGTAAAAGCAGAAGGAACCATCCACGGATCCCGTAGATCGACAATTGACTGTTGAAATTATTACGCTTAAACACCGAATGCGATCCAATTATATACATATTAAATACTGAATAAACGAGATTAAGGACAGTCGGGATCATAAATTCATACAGTTCCCGGCATATTACGATTTTACTTTACAATAGCGACATAAAATAAAAAATACTTAAAACCGTTATTATTAAATAATTAACCATCTCTGGTGAGGATATAAAGCTATTCCGACCTCTTTTCAAAGTTCAGGTTTCCACAGGTCGGGCGAATAGCTCACGCATAAAAACAAACCGCTATACACAATAATAATGTTTATATTATCAATAAATTGTCTGTCTGTTTTCAGTTTATTTTAAATTAATATATCAGGCGACGTCAAAAACCACTTTTTTTTCATTTTCTTTTAATCACATATTGTTGGCAGTCAGTCGTTTGGCATGAACCCAATAGGCGGCCGATGCGTTCACTCGAAACCTGAGAACAAATGAATTCCTCATAAATTATTTATTAAAGTGAAAAATGACACCCCTCCCGTATAATTAAAATTATAATCATATTCAAATTTGCTCTATCGGAAGTTAATCCTTCGAACCGGTATGATGTGCACGCTAGGCAGATAGATAGATAGAGGTATTTGATTTGTTTGTCAAGTTTTACGCTGTCTTTACTGTAACTTAAATATATGGATAAAGCAATCCAGTCATCCATGATGAAAAATTTGAGTATACACCATTAAAGATGGTATAATTAGCTATAATATTATTATTACCATTATTTGAAGTCTCAATAAAAAAAAATATCATACCGGGGCTCAGCTGTTGATGCTGCGGCACGGAGTTGGCGTTAGCGGAGGAGGCGTCGTCCCCCGGCAGACCGCTCCCGCTGCAGTTGAGGAAATCCCAAACGAGGATGGTGTCATCGTGAGAAGAGGAAACTATCTGGAACTCGTCGAACTGCAACCTGAACACGCGCCCCGTGTGCTCCTGGTGGCCAAACAAGGGTGGCAAGGGCAAGGGCAAGGGCGTGAGGGCAAAGGACGGTGGATATTGTATTTTCGAGCCATATGATGATGTGCAATAACGTATGGAAAGTTTGATAAATTTTGAAATCGAAAAATATAAAAAAAATAGTAGAAAAAGCAAATACGGAAAAAATATTTGTGACATGTAAATTGATTTGATATAGTTTATTGTATAATCAATATATTGAAAATTTTGATGAGATAAGCAGTGTAAGGCATTTTTCCACGAGGAGTGAAAGGATTGTTGGATAAGGAAAGAATAGAGAAGACACTATATATTCCACTTAGTCACAGATAATACATTATTCCAAAAGGCCTAAAACAACACTATCTATTATTATCAGTTATTATTATTATTGATTTAGATACAAACACATACCGATAAGCTTTGGGTAATTTGATTTAAATGCATGGCATGTGTTAAGTTAAATATTTATTTTTGCTCCAACGCAAAGTTTAAATTTTATTGTAAATATTGTCAGGCGGCACCTACCACGAGAGTTCTGAGGCACAGTTGCGCGGCAGGCGCTCGAGGGTCGAGAGCGGCCGGCAAGTCCCACACCTTGATTTTGCCGTCATACGCTCCGCTCACGATGCGTTTCGCATCGAACCTGATGCAGCGGACCAACTCCTCGTGGCCTTCGAGGACCCTGCAATACGCAAACGAACATTGTAATCAGTGCGTCAGATTCGTTAATTCCGTATTATAAAAAGCGGGAGTGAGATACCAACCTGAGGCAGGCTCCACACTCGATATCCCACAGCCGAATCGTATTATCACTGGACCCGCTCACCACCAGACGATCTCTGTACTGCAAACAGGCTATGCCTCTTTTGTGGCCGTTAAGAGTACGGACGAATTCACAGGAACTCGTGTTCCAAACCTAGGATTGTATAAATGAATTAGAATGCAGCGTAATAATTGTTTCATGGTAAAATAATTCTATTGCGGAGCCTAGATCTTTCCCTTGATGTATTGTTCCGTAAAAGAAATATGAATCGTAAACTAAATACAAACAGAAAGATCACCTTTTAAAAATCTAACTAACCTTCTATGACTTGACTTCCCAAGAACGTTTCGGGATGGTATTTCCATTCACAACTTGTGATATGGTGTTCATCAAAATTTAAAACTAAAAATATTCACGGTCAAACGCAGAGAGAATCCACTGCTTTTATTTATTGTTATTCACCTTAATAGTTCTGTCACCGGACGCACTAACAATGTACTTTTCATCAAAATCAACAACGTTAACGGCCGCTCTATGGCCCACTAGCACTCTCCGAAGAGTGATTTCTGTCTGCGACGTCATGTCCCACACAGCTATTGACCGGTCCTGGAAGACAAAAACAAAAATTAAATTCGGCATGCTCTTGACGATAACTAACAATGCAAATGAATTATATAGCATGGACTGCATTGACTTATACTTCTCTTGCACTGAGCATACTATATATAAGCAATTCAAGCTAACGTTATAGATGTAGTTATCTCTATTACAAATATCATTTATACTGGCAAACACCAGTGTTCATAAATTAGGATGGGCATCACATTTCATAAAAGATTACTTTTTTACTTAACAAATTGACATAACAGCGGTATGAATGCTAACCTTACTACACGTGACCATGAGTCCGTTGGTAAACCTGAGATGCAAAACGGCCTCGCAGTGGTGGATGAGAGTGTTGACCATGTCTCCGGTGGACGCGTCCCACACGCGCACCGTCGCGTCACTCGATCCGCTGATGATGACGCGCTCGTCGTACTGCAGGCACAGCACCGACCCGGTGTGACCAGTTAGTACCTACAGAAACCATATATAATAAATGAATACACATAAATGCAGGCGTATTTCTGAAAGGTGTGAATAAATATTGATGATTTTTAATACAGGGTGGTAGGCCAGAAATTATTCATATCATGGTCTCAACGTTTGCCAGTCATCCAGCATCCAATTTTGACTAATTTTAAGCTTGGGTATTGATTTGATTGTCACCAAGACTGGTGCATGGTGAGTAGCACACCAGCGAAAAATTACATTTCAAAAGATCAACAACAAAAAAAACCTTTACTGATTAATTTACCGATAGAATCTACAATTCGATTTGTTTCTAATGATCAGTTGATCATTATAAACATATAGAAGTAGTACAAACAAATTGTGTTTAATTTTTAAAATCTGATATGAAGCATTCGGACAGAAGGCAGTTAACGAGAACCGATCAATTGGAAGTGGACCTCTGTTTTCAGTGAAGATAGCGATAGAAGCGTGGGATTAGAACAGATGTCCGGATTAAGACAGAAAAGGAAGGAGAGAAATGAAAACATCAGAATAATTATCATTAACTCATATACAAAAACATGAATACATGGAATGGTATGCTTTGAACGGTGAATAATTATTATTGAATATAAATTAAGGTCAAAAATAAATATCATTACAAAATAAAAATATTACCTTTATGCATTGTAACGTATTTCTGTCCCATATTTTAATTGTGTTATCCCGTAGTCCGGAAACTATTTTGTGATCATCGTACTGCAAACAATAAACTCCTTTCGAATTTTCACTTCGACAGTTAATCCTCTGCAATAATAAAAAAACAAAGACAAATTAATCACCTATTATTTAAATCCAAAAATGCTTTTATTTTAGATAGACAAAATCTATTCACCAGTAAATGCCACAAAGTTAAATATAATAATCCAATCTTATGATGGATAAAAATTAATTAAACGTAGAATATTTAGTGCACCTTCTGTAAAGTTGCTGACGCATCATAACATTTGAGACAATATTTTTCGCCTGATTCCGGCAGGCCTGGCCTGACTGGGCTTTAAACAATATAGGTCTTTAAATGAGTACACTCGAGCATAATCTAGATCACACTCTGAAATCACGATGGGAGGAGTGAAAGAGAGCTGTGAAAGAGTGAAGTATAACGCATCAGCCAGTTTATAAAAGTTAATGTAGAAATACTACATCAGTTATATAATGGAATTTTGGAAATGAGTAACCGTGAATTCATAGAAATCAACATTTTTAACGATAGCAGAGTTGACACCTCCATGTTTTGCCTCAATAGAAATTATCAGTCTTTTCTGAATTTATTTAAGTTAAACATAGGTATTTTTTGTGACTCATTCAGTGTGAAAACTTTCCTCAAAAATTTGAATAGTATTGTTGTAATCAATTAAAATTTTCTACTAAATAAAGCTAACTGTCTTTTAAATAGACGAAAATAAAAATGGATCAGAAAAGATGATATCTTTGTGTAACCAAATTATACATTACTTGTAAATTGTGACGGCCCATTCGCCAATTATTTTCTATGGCGTCGATATCTTGAATGATCTTGGGGAAGAGAGCTCGATAAAATGAATGACCGGGATGTAAGCAGCCCGGTTTTGGTTTAAATAAATATTGAATCCTGAAAAATACAAGCATACAGAATATAAAAATAGACAAATGAAATTAACCCAGAATAGTAACCAGTCATAGAAATGATGCATTGATTTGCACATTACCCTTTTGACTAGTGAGTTATTTATTGTTAAATTAGGTTTTTTTGTACATTTTGATTTTTTTTTTACAATTACTTTACACCACTTTTAGGGTGTTACCTGTCAATTCTTGGTGGAAGGTATTATATTTTAAAAATAAAACATAATTTGTTTGCAGTACTTCCACATCATGAGCATTATCCTCAGTTGATAATGCGCGTGATGAGCGAAACTACTCCTGATAATTATAAACATGTGGAAGTAGTACAAACAAAATGTTTTATTTTTAAAATATTACTTTGCACAAAAACCAAACAACCGTTTTTTGTTATGGATCAAACTGGATCAAATGATATTACTTATTTTCGCAAGTGGTGAATAATTTTAATTTCACAGAATTATAGAACACATTTAACAATGTACATAAATAATTTATTACTTTCAAACAAATATCCAGAAGCTTTTACTTCCAATTCCGCCCTAGATTTTTTTGCATTCATATGTGGTTCACCAATGATATTGATTCCAGGAAAGGAGTCAAATGGAAATATTTATTTACACTAACATAACAATACTACTAAAATATTTCATGAGCCTTTCCAGTCGATCAGTTATACCAGGGTTGACCAACCCTTTGCTGTCCAAAGGCCGCATTTAAAAATGATACATAAAAATGTATGATGTACATTATTTTGTAAATGATGAAAAACAATAAAATTTATTTATGTATTTCTTTATTTTAGTCAAAAGGCCGCATTTGAGACCCTACAAGGCCACAGGTTGGTCACCCTCGAGTTATACCATACTTCCTCAATTAAAAGATGCATGTTTCTTTCCTAATTCTCTGTCTCAGAATTTGGTGCACGTCTTCAACAATCGCTGTTTAAAATGGAGCAGTAGTGACGGTTCCCAGAAGTAGAATAAGTGTCTACAAATAGCGAAGTAGTATTTGTTTCAAGATCAAATCAACCCACCATCCCCGTCTTTCAGCCAATCCCCTCCAGAGTGAATCGGTTCGAACTTTCCTCTCCACCAGTTTTTTCCACAGCATGCCTTCGGAGATGACCCTCTGCCATTCCCGACACACTAATTCGGCGGCACACAACCAACGGGCGTCAAGGTATGACAGGATGCTTTCCGCAATGTGTTCTAAGCCTTTTACTGAAAAAATTAGATAAACGTAATATATATTGCCAACATCCAGAATATGCAAAATTTTTTCGTTAGAAAAAGCTGCTACATATAAAAAAAAATGTGAATTCTTAGGAAGAATATTTGGGCATTCAATTAATCTATTTTTACTAGTTATACCATAAGATAATAATAAAAAAAAATAGAAAAGTAACAATTAATTATTCATCCTATTCATATTGTTACCATATAGAAATTGATAGTTTGTGAGAGAAGTCGTATCCCATAACAGAGCAGCATTTAGTTTTTTCAAATGGTAGCCAGGAATGTGTTGGAAGAGGCAAGGGGTAGTTATCTAAGAATTGGTTGCTATGATAAGTGTTGAAATAAACATAGTTTGAACTTGGAAAGCTTCTATGAGTTGAGATCTAGTCGCTTATTTAATGCAATGTTATTCGCCCTCGAGTCGAGTGCTATCGAAAGCCGGAATAATCCACTCACTTGGCAATAATGTAATGAAGTCTCTTTGCAGCATAGGCTTGAGGTAGGCATTTATGTGGCCGTGCTGATAGTGACACATACGAGCCAGCGCAAGTTCCACAAACTCCACCTACAACAAAAGATTCATTATATATCTTATCATCTCAGAATACTGAATGTTAATTTTTATCAATGATGAAATACATTCATTTCAAGATAGAACCCTTATCAGTGAAACCAAAGTAAGCTAGTCAATAAACTTCTTCATCACCCTTGGAAGATTATCATTGCAAATATGTGTGCTTCGGAAAACAGACCTGATCGGATTCGTTCCATGATGCAAAATATGTGAGACAGTGCTCTCGTTCGGCTCTTTGAGTGTCCCTGTCTTGTCCGGGCGGAGGCTCTTTCTTCCGGGCCGGGTCGTACAGCACAGTCGTCACGGGTAACTGAGGCGATATTTCAATTGCATTACAATATATAAACACAACATATTGAAACAGACAGTATCATAAAACTGGATCTTGAAGCAAAGGGATAGATCAATTGTTTTTTTCGATTAACCTCGTCCTTCAATCTTTATCTAAAAAATGGATGGTTGAGCAACCGAATAAAAAGCAGTTCTTGTAGAACAAAGGTTTTAAAAAAAATTCTATTTTTCTCGCCACACTCAAAAAATGAGACATTATAAAAATATATAACAAAAGAGACGGGAAGTTTCCGCAGGTCCAATGTCAATGCTGAAGGAAGGAATGACTAATATGCTACACCCTCTTAAATCTTGGTGTCGTGGGTGCAATAATAATCACAACATTTCAGTGATCTAGAACTATGCTATTTCTAAACATATTTAACACACAGACAATTTTAAAATTGCAGTTTTTTTATGCTTTACAGTCTGGCAGCTGATTTAAATTTAAGAGGAAAAAAAATAATCAATTCTGTTTTAATTTTTCAATATACTCACATGAGTTGGCTTATCAGCAATATTAAAAAATTACGTTATAAAGCATGATCTAACATATACATGTATACGATATTTAGTCATTTATGGACTGACAAAAACATACGAAAAAAACAGTTTAACTCTTTTGCATGACAAGTAAATCTCACCCATAAACAGAAAAATTCAATGCCAATGTGTACAGTTTTATTACACTGATATTTCTTATAATAAGCGTTTGACTGGCCAATAAAAACATGCATCTTGTTCTTAATTGGAAATACGGTATGATGGTAAAAAATAGAAAAATTAATAATTGAAGCGCGAAACACAAAAACGTCGTTTACTAACATTGCTAAGTGGACATATCGTTGTTTGCCTTTAGATGTCTGATATTTAGTGTTTTATACACGGCTTACGCATGAATATGAATGTGTCAAATCATATTTGAATGAAGATTTTTTTGTAGCAACCAAACTTAGTAATGTTTCTAATCTTATTTAGCCTCCACTGCAAAAAGCAACACCCTATATTGTTTTTGAAAAACAGATAATAATGATGAATATATGAAATATTAATTATTGATTTCTTCTTTATCATTGATATTACAATAATGTAATATGCTTGCATAATCTCGGGCGATAATACAATTGTCTATAAAAATTTATTTATATTCTTTTCGATGCCGATTACTAAAGGGGTCAAAAACTTGAGATGAGTTTTTAATTATATAAGATTTTGACATTCGTAACTCATTCCAGCATTAAAATGATTAAGTGTTCTTTTAACATTTGATGTCATTTTTACATAATACGTGAGTTTCAATTTCAGTAATAGTATTAAACAGAGTTGCAGGATTTAGGTTGTAACCGTTTACCGTGGGTATTCCATATACCCTGAAAATGATGGATTCGGGCAATTGCACTTTTTACATAAAGCAACATTAAAAGATGTAGGAATTGAAAATGAATGACTATTAAAAGTGAATAGCTCACAAGCTACAATTGCACGGCGCATCAAGAAATGGAAAGAGCTTCACGCTCCGCTGGACCGTGACAGTTTCAACAGCAGACAGGCAGTAAAAACTGGTTTTCCAAAAAAGTAAAAACTTTGAAACGTTTGACAGAAACAACTACACAAGTCAGAGCATGTTACCGAAACAAGGATTTAGACAAAATATTTCCTAATCGACACTGAAGTCATTAAAAAAAATTCTTTTCCATTGCGGTTCCAATATAAACTGTATCAACAAAAAGTTCCGCTTCATCTGATGCGTTTAACAAGTTCACTGCCATTCAAAATTTATACAAAAACCGACATTCAACAATAACGCATTTACGACATAACGCTGACGATTAAGCTGACAAATTAAGCCTATCTAAACAGATCAAAATAGTTATTTCCAATCACTCTAGAAAATATGTGCTGAAGCCGTATCGGTCAGAAGGAAAAAATGTATACATGGAACGATGCGTTCAACACGTAAAATAAAATACCACATTAATCGACTCATCTTCAAAAAATAATGAAACCTAAGTTTTTCGGAGATAATATTGTCGGTAGCAATATTGCCATGTTCCCAAAATTATTACTTTACCATCATGTCTTATTGTAAGTGTCAAAACATAATAAGACCAGAAACAAACATAACTATGATTCACAATTAAGCAGTGATCACCGAAAATACCTGCAATTTTCAATTTATTTTTAAACATTGATAACTCGTCAAATCGGCAATTAAATAAATAAACGACAGGCATTTCCATTCCGATTAATGGCTCAAATTTTCAATCCACTCTTTAATAGCCGACATTTTCAATTTCCTAGTTAAATACCATGGTTTTCCAACCAGTATATGCAGAGCGACGATGTATTTTACTAGCATCGGTGACGTACAAGACGGAACTAGGAATATCATTGCAGAGCGATGATTTTCTCTATTACTATATTTTTCCCCACCCCCGGATTCAGATTTTCCCTCGATTATCACTTTTTAAAGTTAACACAATAAACTGTGCACATGTACATTTTGCATTTTCTTTGGACCTCAGCATTCGATCAGAAAGCTGTTATGCTTATCTCAGCGTATTAAAATATGTTAAATTTAATTCTATGAATAAAAGAACAATGACGAAGGTAAAATATTTAAATTTATCACGGGATGGAAAAATACTAGAAAAAGACCGGGTGTCGGAAAACAACAATACTGTCTCAGCGATAATGTTGTAATAGTTGTTGTTTTACTTATAATTAAATAGTATAAAAATGGTTTGTTACTGAAGAAATTTTTCGCAGTGCATTGTGGGTTAATTGTATTTATCGCGAGTGATGATAAACCAAAATAAAAAGAGAAAAATCAGGATTATTATAATAATGATCTCAATAGATATTTATAACAATTGAAGGGCTTTTTGACAGAACACCATTCCCGATTTTTCAGGAAACGTTTTCGACTTTTATTGGTAAACAGATGTCGACATGACGAGTGTTATTTTGTCAGAATCAATGCTTTTCATGTCCTTATATTCCAGACATGTGATATTCCGTCAAATATCTGCGAATGTAGAAATATGCTCACCAGTTCCATTTACAAATTTGCATTGTTAGTTAATTTCACTAATTTTTTACAAATTAGGTTCTGTCAAAAAGGCCTTCAATTTGTCAATGCAATGTATGGATTAAATAATTGCATAACTTTGCTACATAAATGTGAAATGTTTATTTTTAAAGGTCGGCTATGGAAGAATCCTTTCTTTCCTTATTGAAGGGTTGTATTACCGATATGTTAACAATAAACGAGATTCGTTTGAGTAAATTAAATGAATATGTATCATTTAAATCGATATGTAACTGTGTCATAATATAATATAGATATTTTTAATTAATGTATACAAAGTAAGTAAACTAAGGAACTGGCTTAGAATTTAACATGTAATTTAGATGCGAAATTAACAATATTTTGAAGAATCTACATGAGATTATCTTCACCTCTTACAGTTAATGTTGCTACTGAAAAGAGGTGATGTTTGACATATATTATTACACCCATATTTTTTCCTAACATGGATATTCAATAATATTTACTTTTTTTATTGTATTCTGGTGAAGTAGAAAAGTTTAAAAGAGTGTCGGAAATAGATGAAGAAGCGAGCTCAATACAAAGGCCTCCTCGGCTCTGGTAAGCCAATAATTATCAAATTTTGTAATTATATTAAAGCTGAGTTACATGCATGCAGATGCATCTCTGTGATAACAAAGCAGGCACTTGGAAGTTACATCACAATTAAAATAAAATAAATTGAAGAACACTCACTTCTTTATTACATAAACCACTTTCAAATATTCATGTTCCATTCGTTGCACATTTCAATTATTCTAAGAAGAATAATACGATTCATATTTCAAAGATGGCTTTCGTTCGACTATTCAGGTATATTTCAATTTATATCAAATGTGTAATAGGTAGTATAGAAATAAAGTATTTTACACAAAGAGTTGATAGATTTAACCGTGATAGTTATCAAATCAGGACGCTTTTGAGAATTACCATTTATAATTTAAGAGATTTGTTAAAATAGTTGATATCATAGCCACTATAAAAATACGACGGCAATAAAAGAGAATCACTTCATATCTGAATACAAGGGAAGAACCGGTGTTTTTTGAATTAAATCTAACAGGCGACTGATGCAGAATTTTCTATGATAGGAAAGAATCAAACATTCAGTTTAATATCATTCTTGATAGAGCAAGTGAATCAGAGTGCCTAAGAAAGCTGATTTTTTTTCTCTAAATTCATATCCCAGCTGTAAAATTCTGGACAACAGAATAAATTCAGGTAAACACTTTTTTCTGTAACATTTTAGGACAGTGTAAATGGACTCTCTCACTGAAGTGTTTGTGGTAATGAAAGTAAGGATCGAAGAATAGTTCAGCAGGACTAGTGAGTTATACAATATCGCTGGGCTTCGTTTTCAGGGGGTGGATGAGATTTAAAAATATTAGTCATCTGTGCTGTCAGTTAAAAATAGTAGTACATCAGTAAGCAAGCCAGTTTAACCTAGTAATAAATAATAATTTTCGGCAATCGAGCAGATTTTTTTCGAGTCTTTCATCTGATCAGCGCTTTGCATGAATATTTGGTGCGGCTCTAGCGCTATTCACAGTTATAATATGTATTCGAAATGAATGAACAACATAATACAATCAAATGATTGTACTGTCGGGAATCATGAGTGTAATGAAGGTTTTAAAAGATATGTCATGACCGGCAAAAAGCATACCGCGGACTCCTGTTACTCTATATTCATCTTGATAGTGGGCGGGGAAAAGGTTGAATATAAACATTAGTCAAAAATACTACATTGAAATACGGCAGACTGTTTTCTGAACTGATGATGCATACACTCCAAATGGAGAATACAATCTCTGCATTGTAGCACAAATTAAGTAGTCGAGTTATTTTCAATAGTATTGTTAAAATCGACTGCAACAGAGTTTACCAAACTTTCTCTGCAATGAAACACCTAGCTTATTCTGTAGGGTGGGTATGAAACATAATCAATATGTTTGTGTTTTGACACACTAGTGTACTCTTCTGATGAATTCGTCCAGAAATTTCTGAATACTTAACACGTATTTTCAAGCTGTTTATTGATCAGATTTATGAACTATGTTTATCAGCAAGATCAATCTACCTGGCTATCTCGGCAGATGCCGATAATACTGAAAAGTCAGGTAAAAAACATTGTACATTTTTTTCATGCGCACGAGATAGTCCTTTTCTTTTACCTGCCGCCGGTCAACATGAAGTAAAGCATGTTTGCAATAGTTGCGGCATAAAACTTATCTTAACACCTATTTATGTACAGCGGAAAATAGTTTGGGAAACCCTGAACTACAGCAGCTATTGCAACTTAAATGTAATAAAGAAACATGATCATATTTATAAAAAAAGTTAAACGTACAACTATGGTCATGTTATAATTATGTTCTCTCAGGTTAACGACTGATATCGTTTTTTAGTGGTTAGTATTAATGATATAGAAATCTTCTTTTACAAAATATTGAAACGTTTCAGTCATGAATCTTCGCTTTTAAAGGTAAGGAAATCTTCACACTTGCAGCACAAAACCGGGATGCAATTCGTAATACTTAGCGGGGTAAGGCAATACATCTTTTGACATATGAGGATGTCTATTTTTATGTTAATAATTTAAATAAAAACAATATAAATGAAGTGGAAAACATAAAGGAATCATTCGAGTTTGAGACCAGTAAACAACTTTATGAACTGTTAAATTGTTTATTTTCAACTTTTTACTCAAATAAATAATAATTGTAAAAATAATGTAAAAATCGTACTTTCATTTTTCCACTAGCACAATGGGACTGAGTAGGGAAGACGCTACTTTTTTGATGTCGCCAAATTGCCTTACGAATTTATCAATGTCAAAACACACACAATAATTGCAAATAAAACAATGAGCTCGACTCGGAAGACAAGGCTAAGAGCGTTTCTCTTTTTTTGGAGGTCGAAAAATTTCACACGGTACTTCCTTGATACGATTTCGGTGTCGACCATTGACATTTTTGACAACCGCCGATGACTATCCGATTTCACTTACATTGTGAAGGGATTCAAAAATTTAGCCGACAATTCGAACGAGGAAATAATTTTAATTGATAAGCATCGATTAGGCGTGCAGTTTTTATAATAACAACAGATATGTAATCACACCACTGCAATGCAGAGGCAAAAATCGTAAAAATTCAACAGGAATGCATCACTTTCTTTAATAAGTATGCTAAATCGACAAACGAAATGAATATGAACAACTTATTAAGCAAAATAGTCAGTTTTCGTCCGGAATTAATATTACGCTACGCGACGATAGCTTGATCGTTTATCGATACGAAGCGACGGCGATTTCAGGCGAGTGTTATTATTGAAAAGATGGCGGTCCGTACGATCACCCTGACACTTTTGACAAGCTGAAGCACATTCAAACAAAATCAATCACTGTACCTGTGAATTACTGTTCAGATCGTCACTTATTTTATCACTTTCCATTTTAATCATTTTACTAAAGGTAAAAAACACACTAATAACACAGATATTTCATTTAAAAATGTTTTATGTTCACGTCCACCTGGGATTTATTTTACAGTGACGTCAGCCGGCAGCCATTGGGATTGGAAATGAACACCATAGACATCAAACAACCGATAGGAACGTCAAGAAAATGGGACTGCCAGCTCAAAAAATATAGTCAATATTACAATAGTCGTCATGCCTTTAATTATACTTTTGACAAAATTTGATCATGCATCAGATACGTGAAAAATGTGGAAATATAATGAAAATTATTCATTACTAGAATTAAAAACATGTAGTATAAACTTATATATCCATCTTAACTGTAAAAAAATCCAATAAATGTTGACATTTGTTCTTCAATTTATTCACTTTTGAAATACAAAGTATTTCAATTTTGATATAAATCAAAAATGATTTTTATGAGAATTATAATGTCATCAATATGGCAGCATTGATGTAAGCGAAGGTGAAAATCGATACACGGAAACCAAATCTTATTTTCCTCTATGGTCGATCTACTTTCAATCTACCTGTACCTACGTGATTTTTAATGTAGACCAAAGCATTTAAATACAATTCATGTCCAAAATTTTGTCAATAGATGTTATTTTTGCTGAATAAAAAAATGCAATTTTCTCTCACCCCCCTACGATAAGTTTTGGTTAGACTATAAATAATAGTAATATTTCTTACTACTTTACTTGCACCCGATTGACTTTATTTTCTCAAAAGAAATACATTTATCTACTTCAAGTTTCAGAAGTGGCTTATTTTAAAAATAAACGCTACCCCCGAATTACGCGGAAGATATGTTTCGCGATAAACCGTTTAAAAGGTCATAATACCCATAAAGCCACGATGATAAAAAACGCTCAAATAGACATTAGATCCGCACGGAATGAGAAGTTGCGTTCAGGAAAATGCTCTTAAAAATGGACTACAATTATATCATCAGTCTTCAAAATCTTCTCCTAATGCAGGGTTTCCAAACCTTTTTGCTTCATTACCCCATTCACTAGTGTTCAGATTATAATTTCCCTCTTCCCAAGATAATCTAACTCAAAGGTGTTTTCCAAATATGTATATATTTGTGTAATATTGAAAATCTTTTAATTCAATTTAGCAGTTCTCCGCTGGAACTAGAAAATTCACCCCTAGGGGGAATCCCATCTGGATGGGAGCCCCTGACCTAATAAATGTAATGATATTATCTTTTACAATCACTTCTGTCTATATTGCTCTCCAGCAATGTTAGTCTGATTTCTATAAATTCCGCAATAAAACGCCCCACACAATCTAGAATCGGAGCATGATTATGATTTAAATAACATTCAAATACGCCTATTAAAAAAAAAAACATTTTACTTGGCTGCGTTAAATTGAAACGCCACATTTTTACTTTTTATCAATAGTTTAAAACAAGAAATAAAATTCCTTTTCTCCATGCGTCATTTTGATTTTTTTCAGTAAACTTAACAGTTACATAATTTCTGCATTTGATAAATTAATAAAAGGTTTTAGACCGTAGTGATTCTTAACATTAATATAATAGAATTCTGGAATAAAATAAGTTTTCATATTTATCATTTATTTCAATGTATTACAACACACTAATATATTTGAATACATTGCATCACAATTAGGTGGGGGGCTATCCATATATGACGTCACGCTCTAGGGTCTGATATTGTATGTGACAATTGGTGATTCTATATGAAGAAATGTGACGAAGAGGGGGGGGGGTTTATAAATAGTGTGACGTCATATGTGGACCCCCCTGACCGGTTTTCAACAAAATTTAACTATAAAACAAACAGCAGGATATTTATTTAATAACTCTTTATCATGTTTATTCAAAATCCGGCATACAATATTTAATCTGTGTGTCATGTAAATAATAGAAATAAGTATGAGTACATGGTCCAGACTTACTTCACATCAGTCCTAACAATATGACCTTCTTAACCCCTTATTTACCTGCCTAACCCCTTGAATGGTGAATTATTTATTATTATAATTTAAGACATCGACTGAGGGTGCTTGATGGAATTACAATATAAAATTTGAATTATTGAGATTTTGTACACTTCCATGTATTTTGTCTCTAACGACCCGGGTTTCGCCTTTCGGCATCTTCAGGCATTCGAGTGCACGAATGGACTCGAACTGACGGACAGTAAACATTGTCTAACGTTTATATAGAAGATACAAATACGACAAATATTATTTACGAGATAAAATATTATATGTCTAGGATCCACACTGATACCCGAGTTAAAATTTCGAGAATCGCCTTAATCCTTATTTTATAAACAACGCATTAACAGAGTGGCGAATTGCCGCTTTCCAACTAATATTAGAATTATCAGTGACTGTGTTTTTACAATTATAATAGCATTGTGGGTTTCGACGGGATGCAATTCAACGAAAGGATAAATATATACAATCATTCCACATTTAATGGCATCTGTTAGGTGATTCAACGTATAGGATACAGCAACAGGGAGTTTGGAAGATTCAGCTGTTCGTTCAGAATTGGCAAGAAATTTAACTGGGCTCTATTGATTTACAAAATTGTGCGATTTCAATCAAGTGCGATTTCGATCAAGTTAGAAAGAATAATAATAGGTTATTACATTTATCTGAGAAAGAAGTCGCCAAATGAAGACGGCGTGCGTAATTTCAACACGTGTTTTAATCTGAATCTTTCGGTACCAGCGATATTTTTTTGTCATAGGCATAGGGTAATACATCTTATTTATTGAACGCACTAGTGACTGGAGGGTGAACAGCGTTATGCATGATCTGAAGTGTTTAATTCTCAAATTATTACTCGCTTTAATTTGTTTAAAAATCAAGGGTGTCTCGTATAGTTTACAGTTTTATATTTGAATAGATTGTCTTTGTTGACAATATTTACTAGTATATTAAACCGATTCAGAAGCTTGCAAATCTAATGTGAAGTACTCTAATGAGTTTTATGAAAAGTAGTATGTATCGATTTATTGTTTACATTTGAAGTTTGTGAAATTATTGGTTGACCAATTAGTAGGAGATTTTTGGCAAGGTGGATCTCAAAGGTGCACTTCAACTGTTTCTACAGAAGACTGACTTGCGAATAAGTTACATGTCATATTTTCCGGGACTAAGAAAGACTGTGTAGTATGTTCAAATAGAAAAATCACTGGTGGTATATCAGAAACACCACACTTTTGCGAGTCCTGCTTCAATAAGTCAGGATTACACATAGGAGATTGCTATTTGAAATACCACATAATGAAGAATTATAAATAATATTAAAATAAGTGCAGTATATTCATTATAAATCTATTTTACGGAAATAGTAACAAAATAATTTTTTTTTTGTTCACATGTTTTTCACCAATTGATTTTTTATATTGAAAATATGCTTTTTCATCCAAAAACGTCTCGAGTAGGTGGTAGGCACATACAAAAATGGCTCAAGTGGTAAAGGTTAACTTTCAATTCGGGCCTAGATCTTTATCCATCTGTGGGCATGTGGTTCTCTACTGACGTTGATTCTAGGATGGAGATCGAACTGAAATGAAAATGTATGCTCCACATTTTTTCCAAAATTCTTTGGTTCATTTAAAACATATAATAAAAATGATACGACGGCCGAAAATCACTGATAGATACGTGTAGTATCTATGTCTGAAGAAATAATAATAATTCAATAAAAAACATGAGAGTGGCAATTGAAAATATGTAGATGGCACGATACTGCTCAAGGGTTAATATCATTTTTCAATGTATTATGTATCTGTAAAATAAAATATCACGGTTAACTCTCGTTTAATCGGATCGGTCCTCAAAACCCTCGAGGAGTATTAACCAAAATTTATTTAGATAATATACCATCATCTTGATCAGGTTAAAAAAAAGGGAAGGGGATAAGGGAAAAAAAACATGCGGTTAACCTGTTGGTGAACACCATACATTCCATTCGAAGCAGTAATGACACATAAAATATTGTAAATATATATCAAATTTTAATTAGCAATTCAATCAAGGTCGCGATGCTCATGCGCTGTGATACAAAAGTACAAACTGTATAATAGACTAATAAAAATCAAGATGTCTACAGGTGTTGAAACAGAATACAGGGAAATACCTACAACATGTATAGACACTGTGTCATATTACATCAACATGACAAGGTCGTCTATAGACGGTGTGTCCACCAAAGCGTTAAGCAGGGGTAAACTATATAAATAATACAGGTGATGGAAACGCGCACTGAACAATAATCCTTAAAATTCAAATATAAATAAAATGACAATTACAAAAATCTATGACTGTATTCTCCATCAAGCCATTTTTACAAATGTGAGTGATAAACCCTATTACGTCTGCTCCATTTTAACTATATTGGATATATCCATAGCAAATTCATTGGCATCTAATACTTTCCCATCTCTAATTGTTCGCGGCGGTTTTCGGCGAGTCTTTAAACATTGTTTAAGCTTCTCATCTTTTTGCAGATCTTTGCTACCGTCTTCGGATGAATGATAAATATGATCAGTGTCCACTGAAAATGTGTTCACACTATTTGAAATGACATCTGGATCTAAATGTTCATTTTCAGGGGAATCCTTCTCCCTCATCGACTTTTTCAATTTGGCTTTGGACTTCTTTGTTGCCGAGGGATCTCTATGACTTTTTGCAATATGTTTTCTCTTCAATTCGTTACTTCGGAATGGTTTATTACATATCTCGCAATTGTAGGGCGTTTCTCCGGTGTGTAAATTTACATGACCCTAAAACGATAAGAGAAAAAAATGTTTTAAACTAAAATAAAAACAATGATATTCAGCATTCAGTTACAAGCCCGGTCCAGCTTACTAGCAAACTATTTGCGAGTGAAAAGCTTTTGAAGACAAACAGTGTTTATTGTAAGTAAATCTACACAATTTTGTACTTTGCAAGTCAGCATTAGGATAGCAAACACAATAAGTAACTTTAGTTGGTATTATTGACTATTTACAAGAGTTTTCAACAAGATTCATGTGTTTTCATAAACATAAAATCTGTTCTTTGCTAACTAACAGAAGTTTTTCTACGAGAAGTGCTCGTTACTCAGTTTGCTCAACCTCTCTTTTTCCGAAATGGTAAAAATAGAAGAATGGAGCTAGAACAGGATTAGTGGTTTGTTACTCACTCTTGCTATAACCGGTTTTACGTTTGGATGGGTGGGAGAAAATTTAGGCATCACAGAAATCCACGTCTTCGGACAAAAATCCATAAATCAATTTTTGAAACTCTCCCTATTGGTATTCGAACCCAAACACAGCGACAACAATGTTGACCATTCGACTGCATATGTTTACCATGCAAAGATATTTTAATTTTCTATGTAGATAATGGTGTTGGTTACCTTCAAAATTTCATTGGTCTTGAAAACTTTATTGCACATATGACAACTGTACTTCCGTTCTCCAGTGTGTGTTGATATATGATATTTTAGAGTGCTGTACTGTCTGAACCTGGAAAAACATTTAAATGTCATTAAATAAACAATTCAATTGTAAAACGGAAAATTAAAAAATGAATGTCGACCAATTCATAGAAAAGTAAATTATATTTTGTGAAACAGATAATAGATCGAGATGCCTGGAGGTCGGTTATGATGTCTGCCAACAACCTTAATGGCAGCAGCGCCAGCCACACAAACAATAATGAATTCTCTGCAAATCAAGTATAATATTTTTGTATAGTAAATATCAGTTATTTACTTTTTCCCACAGTGTTCACAAGGATATGGTCTCTCTCCGGAATGTATCCTAAGGTGGCCCTTGAGATCCGTGCAAGCTTTTCCACATTGGGGACACACGTGAGCGCCGGCCACAGCATGAGACCTCGCATGCACGGATAGATTCCCAGCGAGTCTGAACTCTTTGTTACATACCTGAAATTATAAACACACATGAAATATTCTTATCAAATGGTAACAGGACGAGAAAAGGAGAGTAGTATTTGTTTTACTACAATTGATATTGATTATAACTCCATAGAATTATAGACTATTTATTTTCCAACTATACAAGTTATCATTTTCAAATGTTCATTTTCTTCAATATTGAAAGTTAGAGAAGTTTGGTCAATGGATATGGAATCTTCTAAATGCTACTGCTATACTATAAAGATTTGTTGTTTTGATAATATCTTCTTTGTCGTTACCTCATGACTGAGGATCACAACTCACACGTAAGCCGTGTAATATTTACCCTAAATTATTGAAGTACAATATAAAATTCACTCACTTTGCATTTGAAGGGTTTTTCTCCAGTGTGTAATCTCATATGCTCCGGCAGATAGCTCAAGGAAACAAATTTTTTACCTGAAGTAAAGTAGACAAAATTAGCACATTGTATGCAGGAATTAATATTTTCCCGATCCTGCAGCCTAGTGGTCAATTTCGTCAAAATTATTCAGCTACTAATTCTCTAATTAAGAAAATAGATAAGTTACTCGAGTCAACCTGAGGAGAAACACCACAATGCCCATCTCAAATTTGAATTGAAGATTGACCTTGCCGGGACTTGAACCCCGTACTGATCTTACCATTAGACCACAGTGGCTGACAATTTAAGGATCCATGTTTGAATACATTGGTGTTTGTGATGTCTAAGTGTCCTCCCGAGAGTGAGAGCGAATTAGCTAGCCATTAGTCCTATCCTAGACCCATCCTTCTATCCTTACTCTCTCCAAAAAGGTCAGGTTGAATGACTGAGTAACAGATGCTCATTGGGTTACACACCTTAAATCATTATTTATTAAACTGATCACTTTATGAGATTCTTTCATCATTACGAATTCAATTTAAGTATTAGTAATTCTTTTTTGAAGTAATCTTAATTATAGTTTTTTACCACTAATTAATAAGTTAACGAAATTGACTAATTTCATATTGATTTCTTCAGATAACATTGTAATGAACTTTCATAGAGTCATAGAGTGCCGATGATTATTATGTAATCTTTAGTTAGAATTGAATAGAAACTGAACTTATTTTCGATACTGACCGCAAACATTACATTGAGCTTTTCTTTCTCCAGAATGAGTCCTCTTGTGTCGAGCTAGACCTCCGTGAGTTGTGAACGCTCCCCCGCAGAGGTCACAAACAAACGGATGCTCACCAGTGTGCCGCCGTCGGTGCGTGACCAATGATCCAATTTGAGAGAACTTTGCTCCGCATTCCTCACACCTGTAGAATTGTTTTTTTTACTAACTAGATTCGCTCAAAATATAGTGAATAGATTTCTTATGGAGTATATCATCAGCAAATATTTAAGGTGTATATTCTGGTCGTATATCTGTCGTTCAATTTCTTTTCCCGAGTATGAATAGTTAACCATTCTCTCCAGACCCCACATTCAAGATAACGTAGGTAGCCAAGTGGTCAACGATTTTATACAATTGTCCTATTCAGTATCACAAGTTCGAATCACATAACGGACACATTTATAAATGAATGTTTTCAGTAGATTTATGGATTGATGATGCTTCTCGTTAATGTTACACATTAGGGGCAGACGTGGAATAAAAAGATGAAATCATCACACATATTATTAAAGGTTATATTTATGATCAGGTTGTGATAATGAAAATTTATTTTTCATTGCAAAACCGGTACTTTCTATGTCATGAAATTGTGGAATCAGTACAAAATATTATATTTTATTTTTGTAAACAGTAATAATTGATGTCGAATAATTACCCGAATGGCTTTTCTCCAGTGTGAGTCCTCATATGTGTTCGGAGAGAGCTTCTCATGGTAAAGGTGCGGCCACACACGTGACAGAAGTGCGGCCGCACATCGGAATGACAAAGCATGTGTCTCTCTAAGTTGGATGCTGTCGAGAATGTTTTGCTGCAGACACTACACTCGCAAGGACGCTCTCCTGAATAATAAAAAAAATAGTAAGCTTAGCAGTAATTCAATGACAACCGAATCCATCTCGTTGGAAGAGGAAAAAGGCTCTAGGAGTTCTAGTTTCTCCTGGGGTATCTGTAGCATCGTTTTTGTTTAATTGTATTCTACAAGTTGCTATGGTTAATCCATTTCCTGCATTCGTAACTAAACCAAGCCAATATATAAACCAATTTGGGTGTACACATAATTTAACCCTTTGAACCGTTTTGTCACATAAATGAACAAAAATTATTTTGGAAAAATGATAAATATTTACAAAAAAAATTGTAGCCTTATAATATTGAGCATCAACTCCATCACTATTCGATTCTCTTCCTGGAATCAATATCAATAGTACTATATGCTCACATATGAACTCAACCAAGACCTAGGCCCAAATTGGAAGTAAAACCACTCCCCTAAATCTATATATATAAAAATGAAGATTTGTTTGTTTGTCCTCTATGCATTTCTTTAACATTCATTCGATTTCGATCAAACTTTGGTGAGTTGTGCGCACACACGTGAAGGTTTCTGAAGAAAAAAATTTAAAACCTAAAAAAAAAAATCAAATACGTACAACTAGCAACATCTCTGAACCAGACGGAAAAACCGAAAAATATTGTATGTCCAAAATAGAGATCTGCAAGGGCCTGAGCTCGGGCAGGTAAAGACAATTCAGATTCGGGCTCGGGCCGAACATTTCGTACTACGTTCGGGTCGTAAGTCAGCCATAAGGCAATAGTTTTCATAACTTAAATAATTTATTTCACATGTGCTATGAATATCGTTGGAAATATGGAAAAAATAACATATTTTATTGTTTGAAAAATATAAACGAATTAGTATATAAAAAAAAAAAATCGGGCTTTTGTTTCAGGCTGAGAAAAATAAATATGGGCTTCGGGTTGGGTTCGGGTAACAAGTGTGATATTGAAACTCGGGCTCAGACCGGGTAATTTTATAAAATTTTGCAGACCTCTAATCCAAAAGCACTTCAATAAACAGAATTAAAACATAAACCCTTTCTTTCGTTGAGTGACATTGCCTGTACTCACTAGTAAGTCTTTAAAAATAATAACACAAATGAATAACTAACTGAATTCAGATATTTACCTATGTAAGTATATTAAACATTCATCAATTTACACATTACTTATAATACCAAGTATTATTTTTGAAAGATTGTCCAATATAAAAAAAAACGATTTTGTATTTTTTTTTGCATAGTAATAGCAAAAATATTTAATACATTTTGTAAACCTTATTTTATGGAAAATAATTCATCACTCATAGGGTTAATGATCAATGCAAAAAGACAATACACCAAGGAATGATAGATTGAATTTTTTCCATATACATATTACAAGGCATGATATACAAATGGGTTGACAATTAGATATTTTAAGACATCGACTGAAGGTGCTTGATGGAATTTCAATATAAATTTGGATTATTGAGATTTTGTACACTTCCATGTATTTTGTCACTAACGTATTTTGTGCTCGAATGCCTGAAGATGCCGAAAGGCGAAACCCGGGTCGTGAGTGACAAAATACATGGAAGTGTACAAAATCTCAATAATCCAAATTTATATTGAAATTCCATCAAGCACCTTCAGTCGATGTCTTAATGCAAATTTAATTAGATATTTGTTAATTGGGGATCATTACCTGTATGACTTCGCATATGCATCAACAAGGCACTTTTGCTGACTGATATATTTTTACATATGTCACATTCAAATATCTGCTTTTCTTTAGTTTTCTTTTTACTTTTTTTATTAGTTTCTATTACTATTTTTCCTTCTTTTTCAGAGACTTTCTTTAGTTCAACCATCTTGCCTGTTAGTTTCTTTGGTTTTTTTGTCTTATCTGGAATAATGAAATGTTATTCTTAATATTTTATAAATACCAAATAATCATCTTCAATGTTTCAGAATAACACTTTCGGGAGCCCACATTTTTAGTATTTCTTTAAGACCTTGATTAAAATAAAATTTAGTTTTTCATATCAAGATTTTAAATTACTTAACACTCGTTTTGCCAACGAAATTTGTGCAAAACAATTCATTGTTTTTGATCCAAAAGCACCAGCAATCCTATATATAAAAATACAAATCGCGTGCAGCCTAAACTCAAAATTATGTCTTCTTTGCCGGTCACCAATGAACCTCATGGTGATCAAAGTGTTAATGAAAATAAACTAATTTTAAGAAAATGATAAAAGATTGAAACTTCTTTCACCAAACATTAATCGTGGAGCATGCAAAATAGCCTCCATTGTGACATTACAGACTCATCTTTGGCATACTGTGAGTTACGAGGTTCGCACTGGAGAACGACAATAAATATCTTTTAAGTATTCAACATGTCAATTAAGAACAATGAAAGATTGCACTGCATGTCGTCACAGCCCATTTCAGTCATCAGTTCCCGAACCTCTGTTGACCACCTCTGTTTTTTAGCACCGAAGCATAACCCACGCATCTTTCTGTCAACACTGTTTTTTTGCTTCTCCAACCATAACCTAGATTCTTTCGAGTTTTATTGAGTCACCTGACACATACCGCGGAGCTACGAGCACCTTTGTTAATAGTCGGTTGTAATCCATTTAGTTAAGATGCCACCCGGACCACAAGTTTACGAGAGTGATATTATTAATTTTATTGAAACTGTAAGAAAAAAAAATATTCGGAAACACAAATTGTTTTCATTTATTTACCAAATAAATGAAGAGCATTCCAACATAAATTTCTCTTGTTTTTTCGGTGTTGAATATTTTGATGAATGTTTTTTGGGTTGGGTTAATAATAATTGTGATTTAGGCTGTGATCGACCTCAATGACTCGGACGTGCTTAAAAAAATATCTACCTAAATACCTTTTGGATGTTTTCTCTTTTTTGGTGAAAAAACATCTGCACATTCATCGGCGACACCGTTTTTCCGTTTAACTTTGGCATTAGTTTTTTTCTTCGTGGAGAATTTTTGTCTATGAATTTTTGACAGAGGTCTATCTTCCTCTTCTAATTGGTCAGCAAAGCTGTCCTCTAAAAATGTCTCGTTCTGTAGAAAATCGTCATCTTCTAGTTTGATCTCTTCATTCTTAATGTCCAGTTCTTCGCTTTTTATGGTTTCTTCGTCTCCACTTAAAGATTTTGGGCACGATTTGACATAAGGTGCAAAGACGTCTAGTGAATCATTGATATGGTGTCTCAATTTCAAATCAGATTCTTCACATTGCTGTTTGAAACTGTAAGCATGGTTGAGATTTTCAACACATAGTTGGCAGATAACTGATGGTAAGTTATCATTGGGAAAAACCTAAAACATAAGACATCAAATTATTTTAAATGATTAAAAGAGACATTTTTCTTATTCCACAATATCATCGTGTGTACTGTGTTAAGAAATAAGATTTACATGGTTTGCAGCATGCTACTCTTTTTCCATCTGAAAACTTACTAAATGCAGCAAAAAACAATGCAATTCTTTAAGAAATTTAATTGCAAATAGGAAAATACCAAAATATCAAACATTGTAATCAAGGAAACCGATCAAAATAAAAGTACGAGAATTCTTCGCCACTCAGATTTGCTCAAGAGCTTGTTGCCATGTCCGCTTCCACTGTGGATGCTTTAGCATATGGCCTCCAAATGGAGCTTATCTCTACAGCTTGTTATGCAGTCGCTCAAGAGTAAGAATAAAAAAATGAGGCTGGGATACTACTGTGTCTTGTTTTTAGAATCGGATGAGAGGAAATTTAGGCATGAGACATCCACGCTTCCAAACACAAATCCATAAATCAATTAAAAAGTCAATTTATAAATCTCTCCATACTGAGATTCGCGCCCGTGGACACTGCAACCAAAGACAATGATGATAATCACTTGGCTGCAGGTATATTATAAAAACAAAATTTGAGACTTAATGTATCTACAGATTATTTATAAAGTGGGAGTGAAAAGTGAAGGTGCAAGCGAGATGCAAGAGCATGCGGCGCATGCTCTTGTATCCTTCTTGCTCATACCCAAATTAGGTTGTGCGATAGAGGTAGTGATAAGTCCACCGCACGCCGATGCTCTGTACGTATGTATTATGAAAAACAATAACACAGATTTGTGACATTTACTATGTAATTGACCAACTTGTATACAATGTATAAAAATTATAGGCGGAGTCTGAGAGGTTTTTAGTGGTTCGTCGATTGATCAGTGTTTCAAAACACAATAAATATCTCTAGTAGTCCGGATAACTCATTATCGATGGTTAGTGTTGAATTTTAATGAATATTTACATACACAGATTTCTTCTACAACTTTCGCAGAATAAACATTAATATTTCCGTAAACAACCGCAATTGTTTGAAAAAATAGAATTCCACGGACAATACCGCATTTTTTGTATAGAAATAGTTTGGCTGATTTGTCTAACCTTAACCGATGTACAAGACATAACTTTTTCGGCATAATGGATTGAATCAGATACATAGAAAAGTGACTGAAATTCCCCATTCCGCAGGCACAGCCGGCAAATATCGCTTTTGATAGTTTTTTCGTCCATTTTCGACGGCCAACTCACTTCACCTGACTATATTTTGTACAAACTACTAACAAATAAAATTAACAAACTTATGATTACAGAGCCAATATAAGCATGTAGTTTACTACTCTATGGATCTGTCAAATTGAGACAATCATAGACTAATATGGAGATAGTCATAGACATACAGTAACATAGAATAATTATTTGCAGAAACAATATAGGTAGGTAGCGAGGTAATTATTTATAAAGTACTTACTGTAAGTTTTTCGTAACATTTCTTGCTAGCTATGTGCAAGTTTCATGCCTAATTAAAATGATTTGATTTACGGCTTATACACTGCGATAGTTTTTCATTTTGTTTACTGATCTAGATCAGGGGTCTCCAAGCTATAACCTGCAAGCATCACCAATCCGGCCTGCGGTAGCTGGCTAGACATGCTCGGTATCTGACCCATCATAGTTTTTTCACACAGATAAGTAGTGCCGAAAGCGGAAAAAGGCCACTAGCAATTTTTAGCAACTGATCAACCAATTTTCATGTCGAAAATATTTAATATGAGTGTATAAATCTGGTAGAAGTTGGTTTTATCTTTGTCAGTTATCGGTTATCTTCGCCGCAATGAAATGGAGTTTCAAAAATAATTCTTCAATATTTATTAGCAATAATGATAATATTTTACAATAAAATTGAGAGCAGCTTAATGTACTCATTGATCATAAATATTATATAAGTAACTCTGTTCTAATTTATTTTTCGTCAGTTGAAAATTCTCGCGATGATTGAAACCGGTGCTGATCATTATATAAAACTGTGGAATTTGTACAAAAAATATCATTTAGCTGACATGGCAATACTTGTATCTGTCAAAGTCAATTGAATTTTCGTATTCCTGTGTGTCATTCTTAACCTACACTGTAATTAATGTTTATTTTACTGTAAAACAATTTAACTGTCGCAATAGGTACACATGTGAGTCTTTGTTAATTAATCTATAAAATTTTTATTCATTTCAAATGTCATACTTGTGACACCAATTATTAACAACTATATCTGAACATCATGTTTTAACATAAGTTTTCCTTATTTTTAAACGTAGTAAATCAAACTAGATAAAATGATTCAGGTTGTGAAATAAAATGGTAATACAGTAAAACTGGTTACATTACATATTTATTTATCTTTATCTGTTATAAAATTTGAATTATTCAAATTTTATATATTTCCATACGTTTTGTCCCTTTGTCCCTAACGACCTTGGTTTCGCCTTTAGGCATCTTCGGACGTTCGAGTACACGGATGAACTAATTGTTTCCGTCAGCTGAAGTAAAGGATACGATAAAACTGCCTTTTATGGTAACTGTCAGTTCGAGTTCATTGAAAGCCAAAGACAAAAACCTGGTCGTTTGTGATAAAACGTATCGAAATATATGAAACTCCATCAATCACCCTCAGTCGATATCTTAAATTTATCTGTTGCACTAGTAGTATTTGCACCAGGTGCTGGAAAAAAATTCAGTACATGTGAGGAGCAAGGTTTATATTATTTGGAGTTAAGTTTTTTCAGGTTATGAAATGGTTCTTCAGATAGGATTCAATAAAACGAGGGAGGAGGGCTTTTAATCTTTTGTTAAGTTGTTATCCATGTAAAGGTGCCATAACATGTTAAAACATTCTTGTATTATCTGAAGACCATTTCAAAATATACTTAAATTTGACATTGTGAAAAAGAAGGTTGACTCCTCATCTGTTGTAAATACATCATTAGAGGACTTAATAATAACGTAATAATACTATTTTTAAATATTTTTTTTTCAGTGTCATTATGTCTGAATCTAGCAGTAGCCCACTAGCCTCCAGTCCTGTTAACAATGAAGATGTAATAAATGATTTAACACGAGACTTAGAATCGTCATTATTATCTGAATCTAGAGAAGAGACGCTTTCATCGCTTCCGATATCAGAAGAATACGTAAGAAAACCTGACGGCCGAAGCGATAGTCCTATTCCTGAAGCCAATACGAGCAGAAGTCAGCCGGAAGACGTAGAAAACAGAAAAGACAAACTTTCATTTGATCCAGATAAATTCGACGAGTCCAAAGACGGAGAAAATTCAGACAGCGACGATGATGGATCCGATATAGAAGTATTAAAAGATTTAGAAGTTGTTTTGACAGATGATCAGAAAAACGAAAGAAGAAAAACAGCAGACGAAATGAAAGACAAAGGAAACAATGAATTCAAAGCAGGTAAATTTGAAGACGCCATCAATTTTTATACGGAAGGATTGCGAGAATGTCCGTTATCATTTCCGGATGATAGGGCAAAGCTTTATTGTAACAGAGCAGCCGCAAAGATGAAAGTGAACTCCAACAAGAAAGCCATAGATGATTGTACAAAGGCGATAGAAAATGATGCCAACTATCTAAAAGCATATTACAGGTAGAGTGAAAATATAATTGTATACTTTTATTTAACCCTTTGTAATAGTACGGCAATGTATTTTGTCATCTATTATCTATTGCCATTCCCATATTTTTTATTGAATTATTATTATTTCTTCAGGTATGGATACTGAATATATCTATCGGTGATTTTTGGCAGTAACATTATTTTTATTATCTATTTCGAGTGAACAAAAGAATTTTGTAAAAAGGTTTATATTTGGAAACAAATCTGTAGCCATAGAATATTGATCATAAAAATCCATTTAGGTTTGACTCTTCAGTAGGATGGTATTCTTTCATTGTTACTAGGCTGCAACAAGCCTTTAAGTGATCATCCAGTATTTATTCAATCTTAGTTACTGTGACCTTACGTGAAAGCTGTAGTTAGACTTGTGTTCTTTACCGCTCTGTTAATAATGCTCTGGATTAGAGATAAATTTTTGACCTTCCGGGAGTTCTTAAGGATATAAACTTATGCGCTCCTCATTTCTATCTATGTGGCCGATACCATGATCTTTTTATCATTTGGATCGTCTGTAATCTTTTTGTTTATACGTTTTTTATATATTGTAGTTGACAATGCATAGTGTATTTAATAAATTGCTTATTTTTACTTCTGATGGGGACTATAATCTATTATTGAAATGATGGAACTATTTTGTATCATTTCAGACGTGCACAATGCTATGAACTTACTGATAAACTAGACGAAAGCTTAGCAGACTTCAACAAAATCATGGAAATGGATCCAGACCACCAGGAGGCTAGGAAAGCTATCGTCAGACTTCCTCCGCTCATAGAAGAGAGAAATGAAAAGATGAAAAATGAAATGCTCGGCAAACTCAAAGACCTCGGAAACCTATTCCTGAAGCCTTTCGGATTGTCTACTGAAAATTTTCAGATGACTCAAGACCCTGAGACCAAAGGATATTCCATAAACTTCCAAGGGAAGAAATAAAAAGACATTTCATAGATATAATTCGACTATTACACAACAATTAGTAATTTCCACAAATAATTTTATCAAAATTGAAGCTACAATTCAATCAGTATTCTTTAATCGGATGATGTCAATTTTTTTATTATCGATCATATGGCTTAATTTTAATTAAATGGTGATACTACAAGATAGATTAGAATTAACAATACCATATGATGATTCAAATTATTTGATAAATTCAACTATTGGAGGTAGTTATGTGAAACACAAACCAATTTCTTTTAATTTTCAGTTCTCTAAAGGTATAAAAACATTCATTCTTCAAAAATGTACATAGCAGCATTATTATGTGTACAACACACATCATGTATTTTCACAGTGACAAAGAAATATTTTGTTTTTTTATTGAAAATTACTATAATTCAAACAGTGTTAAATATGTACTACAAAGAATTTACTAAAAAAATAATCGTAGATGTATTGATATGAATGATTTCAACAAACGTTTAGTGCAGTGGTCATCAAACTTTTTGAGAAACGGCCCGGATAACAAATAAATTCTTATTGGAATTCAATTAGAATATTCATTTATATATGCTTACATATCAAGCACAAAAATCAAGCGATGTATCCTTTGTAAATTTTGAAATACAACTGAATATTTTCGATTGGGGCTATTATTTGGACATTTCTATTGTTCTATTTTATCTGCACTACATTCTTAGAATTTCAATAAATAGAGATAAGAATATCCGAAAAAATTTCAAATAAACGAACATCTGATCGTCTCCAACAATACATAACTTCTTTCACTTTGGGTCCACTGCCTGATGGACATATCCCAATTGATGGATTGAAATAAATAGTTCTTGTAAATTCACAATCAAATCATGAAATTTTATAAAATTAATATTTTCTGTATGAATAATTTATATACAAAAATTAGGAATTTTTGAAGGGCCGGATGAAAATCTTTGGCTGGCCCTAGTTTGGTGACCGCTGGTTTAGTGTGTCAGATGAAGTAGGTTTACATTGAAGTACAAGATTGATGAAGGATTTAATTTTGTAAATACATATTTAACAAAAACGACAAGCACCTGTTCATGTATATTAAGTTTCTGTGTTTAATGTGAGCCATTACATTTTGTGTATTTTTAAAGATTTTTATAAAACATATTTAACACATTGTCTTCGCCTATGTCATAGTTATAGTAAATAATTTAAATTTGAAATAACTGACCTCCAGTATTCTCTGACATACTTCTGAATGATTTATTTCTCATCAAAACTTAACCTATTTTTTCAATTATTGTCATTTTTATGTGACTCTTAACCTATTCACTGCAAATCCCATATCGTTGTTTCCATTGCGAAATTGTATATCTGCAGACTCCAAATTTTTCAGGGAAGCATAAAAATAGTGTAGAAAATAATGTAACAGTATAGTTATAAATATCGAATATTAATTACGTGTTTAGTATTGTTTTTTTTAATTTAATAAAGTTATTTCTAGACTGTTTTTATGCTCAACCAAAAAAAAATGATTTTGCAGATATTCAATTTTGCAATGGAAATGACGATATATATGTCAATGATATATATATCAGTGGTGTTCACGCAGAAGACAGAAGAGTAAAAATTGGGTCACTAGAGAATTATCTTTCATTTGGTAATAGCCTGACATAGTTATATTATGATATGGGAACGAACATGGGGTGTTTCAAAATTTGAAATCGCTCCCCCTGTAAATTCAACATTTTGCAGTTAACCGGATATTCCCAAACACCACCGATAAATACGGCATCAGGAATTGAACCCCACACATCCACCCCATATATATAAGCATCACTGAATATTGTATTCTATTTTCATGTTTTCATTTCACTGTAAAATTCTATTTTAATGTTATAATTAATTCTTGAAATTTTTAATATGAGAGGATAGATCGTGTTGGCAACTGGCAGAGAAAGAGCTAATTGAAAAATATATCAAAACTCTGTGTTCTTTCATTTCCAAACAACAGTAAGTGAGATTATCTATGACAGGTTTCATGAAAACTTTGACGAAATGTAATATGTCATTGTTCGTCAAATAAATGTGATCATATCTTTTATGTATAATAAATTTCATAGCATATAACTTTGATCATGTAGTATGCCCCTTATTTATAAGATGGTATTTTTTGTGTTACTTTGTCCAATTGATATGTAAACATTATATTTAAGAAAACTGCTAATTCTTCTGTAGCCGAGCTATTTTTGTACATATTCGTATTATACGTCGAAAATTTAATCTTATTGTTCGTTCTTATCCAAATAGGTTGTTAGTTATGCTCAGAGCTAGAATCCTTCATCAATCTATTGGATGATTTCGATAGCCTATCTATCGATCATCCAGTTCATTATTCAGATAACTCCAAAAAAATGAGATTTGAGTTAAATATGCAGTTGTATGTAAAATTTTGCGCTCTATTTAACTCAGATAATACAAAAATGCTGCAGCAGATAACTTTCTAAAGAATTAAACAGAATGTTGATATTTGTGAGTCAGTAAAAAGATATTTCTAAATATTCTTCCATTGACTATACTCGGAAAGTACCTAATTGTTATACACCTTTTTATAAAGTGCATGAAACTCGGGGTACAATTCAATAATATTTTATTTGAATATTGCTTTTCCCATTATATTAATATAGGTTATTTGGAGATGTCCGAGTAATGAACTGGACGATCGTTATATTTAAAACACTTCTTTTTGTGATACAGTACTGATGATTAAACTTTCAATTTATTTATGAAATACGTCCTAGAAATCACGGGTGTATGGCTTTTTCAATGTGACCACGTAAACCAGTGGTGCACAACCTATTTGACAGAGGGGCCAATTTATTAATCTTATGATTATTGTTCGCTGGCCGCATTGGGTCAAAGTGTTTGAAAATAATGATATATTACACCGGACTCGATGTACATTTTATTATTTTTAATTTGATAGTGTCATCAGATACAGGTAACCCTCGTTCATCGAGACCCTGTGGAGTGCGGATTCGTTATCCGGCATTTTGCTTATATTTAATACTTGACGCGTGCTAGAAATTGTCATAATGAGTAAAGTAATAACATTACGAGCGCTGACAAAAGTAAGCCGGCATAGCATAAAAGTAGTGCATACAATATACAAACAACACACAAAAATTTAAATAACTGAAAGAGTCATTTCTCTTCACAATTAATCTATGGAGTTGTTCGAAGATTAAGAGCGAATTAGTGTTGTAAAGCATGGGTGGATAAGATTATTAGACAGTTATTATCAAATTTAACAATTAAGTGCAAGTTCTTCCAGATTGTTTTTTTGACACGCAAACAAAATATATTATTGTTCAAGGGCGAGGGGGGGGTTGCCTGTACTGCGTTATACGTACGATGGAACTTCGTATCAACCCATGGTGTCAGAAGTATACGTGAGCTGGATCGTTGTACTGTCACCAAAACCCTGATGTAAATATAGTAGATTGTAATTCAATAACCGAGCAATGACGTCAACAAATGAAAAAATGGCGACTGTAATTTTTTTATCCGAATCACCTACACTTCTTATGCCATGGTATCAACCCTACTGAGATTTCTGAGCAGCAAGTTTTGATTCAATTTCACATTTAAAATCGTATAAATCTCCAGATTATATTCTTTGCTACTGCATAATATTTGTTCACCTTTTAATCATAAACTTTTTAAATGCTTGGTGTCAAAGTACTTGTCATTGACGTGGATTGTAATATTTGTATCGATACTTGATAAATCACCTCTGCTCGTGTGTCATTGAAAATAAATCTAAAAATTACTTTTTTTAAGTATATATATGTATATGGAATTTTACTTTTTTTTGTCAAATACCAGTACGGAAAATTCCACAAATTGAATTGGTTTATGGATTTATGTTCCTTTGATGTCTTAATTCCTACCATCCATGTAATCCTAAAAACGGAGTGCAGCTAAAGTGATTCTTACCACTACGAAGAGTAACAAGCAGTGTTCGTAGAACAACTTGTGTGGAAATAGACTCCATTTGTAGTCCGTATGCTCCCCACTGGAAATGGACATGGTTACAAAAAAATATTTACTAATATATCAATATAGGTATAGTAGTTGGTATTGTCTGCTTTCGACACTCGCTCAACACACTCCCTCTTGTGCATCATGCACAAGCGCAATTATGGGCTGTAAATTGCAGGCAGACAAATCAAGACAAAAAAAGTATTTTAATAATTCACTCTTTGCTACGAATTTAAGCAATCAAATTTTTTTCTTTCATACAATATATCCACATAATGAATCTTCGCAACAGAAGTTGTTATTCAGTTTTTCAACTTCTCGTGTTCGGAGAGAGTAAAGATGGAGCTAGAAAATGACTAGTATTTAGGTAGTTATCTATCGCTCTTGCTATAATACCTATGTCTCATGTATTTTTGTATTGGGTGTGTAAGAGGGAATTTTTTATTTAACATATCTGAACACTTTTTTGAACATTCCTTGAACATAAATGATAGAAAAATCAATTTATGGAAGTGTTCGTACGGGACCTGAACTCGTAGACATCAAATAGGACGAACGGCCAAGACTGTTGACCACTCGGCCACAGGACTGGCAGAGATTAGATTTTTTAACCGTACGTGCTCGCAATGTGAAGCACATGGTCACCTAATTGAGATGTCTCAACAGAAGTTTAAATTTATGAAACTGTCCGTATTGGGATTCGAACCCGTGAGATTCCTAACCAAAGCCAAGGTCGTCGACCACGGACCCGAAATAAGTGGCTAAAAAACAAGAGAGATTTTTGAGATGGGTTAGGCAGGTAATGTAGACATTACAGACAATATATTGATTCAGCCGAAGAAGTCCGCAACCGAATAGAACGAACGACAAAGAGCGTTGACCATTCAATTACATGACCATTTATATAATTTCAACGCCTGCTTTATAAAAACTTGGATGCGAAAATAATAAAAAGTCTAATTTCAAAGGCGGGGACACGCAGGCGCAACCACGCACGATCGGGTGGTGTGTGTTCTCGTCTTAAAGTACACAAACCATCCGATCGCGCGTGAGAGCGGCCCGCTAAGAGCGATCACACTAGAAGTCTGTACGGGCCGAAATTTATTGAAATTACCCGGCCCGAGCCCGTTCACCTCAGGCCCGACCCGGCCCGAGCCCGAGTCTTAATACCACACTTGTTACCTGATCCCGACCCGAAGCCTATTTTTATAAAAATTTGTATATCGCGGCCCGAAAAAAACCCGATTTAAAAAAAAAATACTGTAGCATAAAATTGATTAACATACCTACCCAACATTTTCACTTGTAGAAAAATCAATTATTTCACGGAATGATTTCCACACATCACCACATTCACCACTTTTCAACATTTTCTTTATATCGTTGAAATTCATTTTTAACGCATCTGTTATTTTTTATAATGAATTTTTCGGCACACGGAACAGTTGACTATCTAAAACAAATAGGAAGCAGATACTGAATAATATCACACTTTATTTATTTACGAACTATTTAAACTCACTATCGGTGATGATTAAACGAACAAAGCATTGTTTCACGGATCAATAACAATATTATGAGCTCAGTTTCAGGTTACCAAAATATAAAATGATGTCTCCATACTTATCAAATAAAAGACTAGTGTGTCCAATGCTATTCGAAACGTAATAAATTATTTTATTCATTACCTTTTTGTTATCAAGAGTATTCATAATCCGAACATAGTGCGAAATATTTTTCTGAAGAACAAATCCGTTACCCGTCCCGGCCCGAGCCCGAATATCAATCGTCTCTACCCGCCCAAACCCGGCTCACGGGCCGGGTCGGGTAGAGGCCCACGGGACGACCCCGGGCCCGTGCAGACCTCTAGATCACACACAATTAGTGATACGTGGCTGGAAATAAACTGGCATGAAATAATTGGGAAAAAACAATTATAGTATTAATGATAACTTCGGTAATACTTATTTTAAAAGCGTGGTATTTTTAAGTATGCCAACATTGTATCCACAATTTTGAGGTTTTTCCCATGTCCCCTCCCAACGTGTAGCATATGGTCTCCTAATGGAGGTATCTCAACAGAATTTTTCTATGAGAACTGTTTGTTACTCAGTTGCTCAACCTCTCTTTTTTCGAAGAGAGTAGGGATAGAAGGATAGGGTAGGACTAGTGGTTAGCTAAAGGCTCTCGCTACGCCCCGTGAGGATCGATGGGTGGGAGGTAGTTTTAGATATCACAAACACTCAGACTACGAACAAAAATCATAAATCGATTGAAAGATCAATTTACGAAAACCGCCCGCACCGGGAATTGAACCTGAGACATTCGTAAGCGTCGCTTACGACGCTACCAACTGCGCCACGGACGCCGATACGGTGAGTTATTAGTTCAATGATATAGATCAGCGTTTCTCAACTGATAGGTCGTGACCCGGTACTGGATCGTAGAAAGCAAAATGCCGGGTCGCCAATTTCATAAAATAAATCTGTATATTTACTATATAATTTCGCAATAAGTAAACATGACGCAACGCTGTGTATGGTCAAAAATAGTAGTGCTGGCAGCACTGATGCAATGCTAACAGCTAAGATACATAAAGTAAAATTTTACTATCTTTTATATTTATTGATTACGTTTAATTTGACGATGGACAAATGGATGATAAGACAACAAGCACATGATTTGCCGCTAGCGAACTGTTCGATTAGCACCGACAAACAATCAAGGAACATCTGTTAGGATTGGAGACCAGTCTGAAGGAATATTTCCCTACAACCAACAGCAACAAATCATGGATAAGGAATCCAATTACAGTGAACGTAGAATCCGAGACAGAATTGCATGGTTCATATATTAATTCAATAATTGAACTCTCGTGTGATATGACACTCAAGACATCTTCAACAGAATACCACTGATGGATTTCTGGCTGTATTGTCGTCAAGAATACCCAGTTTTAGTAAAAAAGGCGATAACATTTCTAATGCCTTTTATCACAACCTATAAGTGTAAAGCAGGCTTTTCAACATTGGTTTTCTTAAAAAATAAATACAGAAACCGATTGAATGTCCAACCGGATCTAAAAATAAAGCTATCATGCTTTTCTCCAGCTCTGGAGCTTTTAGTTAATAAGCAACAGCAGCACACCTCTCATTAATAAATTATTGGTACATTTGATTTCTTTATAGGTTTATCAGAGTATATTCTTTTGTATTATAACATGTAAAGACTGTATGGACATAAATATACAATTAAATTTTACATATAGTATAACGCTGATATAGATCATACATTCCCAAAGTGGTCCATATAGACCAAAATGGTAGACCACGGATCGGAGTCCATTTAGACTACGTGCATAGTAACACATCATAGTAATTGGATGTCATATTAAAAGAAGAACTGATAGGATTATGAGCAAACGAAGAACTTAAGGTGCAGCTTGGAGATGATCACCAGCAGTTCTGGCTTGAGAAAGATATTTTTTATGTAAGAATTTTACTAGGTTCTGAATTGTTTCGTTCCAAATCTAAATATTTAGGTACTTACTTTTAAGGTGTTAACTGCCAATTCTTGGTGGAAAAACATTAAATTTTCAAAAATAAAACACAATTCATTTGTACTACTTCCACATATTTATAATGATCAGGACCGGTTTCGTTCATCACGAGCATTATCAACTGATGATAATGCTCGTGATGAGTGAAACCGGTCCTGATCATTATAAATATGTGGAAGTAGAACAAATGAATTGTGTTTTATTTTTTAAAATAAATTTAGGTACTTACATTATCTTTTAAAAAATAAAACACAATTCATTTGTACTACTACCACATAGTTTAATGATCAGGACCGGTTTCGTTCATCACGAGCATTATCAACTGATGAAACCGGTCCTGATCATTAAAATATGTGGATGAAGTACAAATGGATTGTGTTTTATTTTTTAAAATATAATGTCTTTCCACCAAGAATTGACAGTTAACACCTTAAAAGTGAAAAACTTACATTATCTTATCAATAAAGGTATGAATAGAAATTACGCATGTATTTTTTTTTTACAATTACAGGTTGGGGGATCCACGGGGAAATACGTTTGGGAATCTATGATATTTTATGGAAGTGAGGAACTTTATTCAATATCAGATCACCTGTGTCATTTATGTATACCTGACGAAAACACAAAATATTTATGGAATCGTCCCTGTTTTATCTATGAAGTTGATCTCGGTGAGATAATATATTGAAAACACAATGAATATCACTATTTAACAGTTGATTTTCAATATTCCCGGGTTCCATATAACTCTCGCTTCTCGCTAGCGCCCACCGCACTTAATCGGAAAGACCCTAGGTGTAAAGTCCGCTTGAAAATTGCGTATAATAATTATTAATATTGTGTAATTACTAGGTGCTATCAAGTCTCGCAAGAAGTATCAATCTATATATTTATGTATAGTTAGTGTAATGCGTACGCACTGAAGCTACTGAGAGCACTAACAATGCATGATACTTGTGGACTGACAGCAGATACTATTGGACAGGTACCGACCAATCGCAGTTCACAAGGCGCGGCATCACAAAGTTGAAGTATCTTCATACGCTTTCGACTCTAATAATTGTAAAAATTGATCAATAGATGAAAAAATTTCTAATATATTTACGTAAAATACAGTCATTAAACTATGTATTGCACATATTTTAAGAAATAATCTAAAAACAAGACAAGATTTAATTTAAGACATCGACTGAGGGTGCTTGATGGAATTTCAATATCAAATTTGGATTATTGAGATTTTGTACACTTCCATGTATTTTGTCACTAACGACCCGGGTTTCGCCTTTCGGCATCTTCAGGCATTCGAGCACACGGATGGACTCTCCGCTATTATATCCGATACGTTGAAACACCTAACAGATGTCACTAAATGTGGAATGATTGTATACATTCGTCGAATTACATCCCGTCAAAACCCACAATACTATTATAATTGTAAAATCACTGGTATTTCTAAAAGAAGTTGAAAAGCGGCAATTCGCCACTCTGTTAATATGGTGTTTACAAAATAAGGATTAGGGAGATTCCCGAAATTTTAACTCAGCTATCAGTGTGGCTCTCAGACGTATAATATCTTACCTCGTAAATAATATTTGTCGCATTTGTATCTTCTATATAAACGTTAGACACTGTTTACTGTCTCTCAGTTCGAGTCCATCCGTGTGCTCGAATGCCTGAAGATGCCGAAAGGCGAAACCCGGGTCGTTAGTGACAAAATACATGGAAGTGTACAAAATCTCAATAATCCAAATTTGACAAAATTGGTTTCACAATTGAAAATGCTAACAACAACCGTTGAATAAAACTGGTTATGTTTTTAAATTAAATTACAAAGACGGTATATCGCCGTAACATTGAAAAAATTTATATCTAAATATATGTTTTCGACTTTTTGTATTATTAATACTGCAAAAATCGTCATTAAGTGCATGCAAAATGACACAACTGACAAAAATTATGTAGGTATAGGTATATATATTTAATATTAACTTTTTGCATGTTTCCACGAAAAGTTGATATTTTGCAGATATGTTATTTTGCTATTGAAAAAACTTTATTATGGTTTTTTTATCACATTATAATTATTGTCTTTCCTTTCAAGGATTGACAGTAAACAGTAAACAATATTTCATTGTTTTTTAAACTGTCATGTTCAGTATTACAATAGAAAGCGTTTAGGTAAATGGTAAATATAATGTTGCAAAATAGTCTTGTGACAGATCAAGGTGTATATATGGATACGGATAGAAAAGGACTATGTGTTAGATAATCACTCTACTGACGTCAATGGTGGATCCATGGGGGATCCTGAGGAGAATTTATTTGGCATTTGAAATGTACCATTATTTTTCAAATGCTTTTTATTTAAACACGTATATTAAGTTCTATTTGTTTTCAATCAACTGTTTTTTCACGACCCTTCCAGGTAGACTGTTATATTATTTTTAAATCATCTATTTTTCAATGTATTATGTATGTATCATGTTTATTTTAAAATTAAATGGCCAGCCCCTGGGACAATTCTGGATCAGCCACTGATTTACGTATGGATGTATGATGAAAACATGACAGACATTATTATAATAAGAATACCGTTAATGCTAAATGATAAATGCGTTCATTTTTGACTGTATGAACGTTTCCATTCGATTTGAACGCATTTCCCGTTTTACTGCCTGACGAAAACAACGAAGTACCGAAGAAAATATTACGTTTTAATTTGTTAGAAACAAAGGAAATAGGTAATATACGAGTGAAATCGATTCAGCGATCCCTCAGAATACTAAGCGTGCTTATGTAACCGTGAATAATGCCTTCACATAGACAAGTGATGAAGACTGAATTAATGTAAGTGGATATTATAAATTTCTCTGTGATATTTGGTACCATAGTTACGCTAGAGATAATGTTGATAGTCTTGTGAACTTGCACAACATATTTTTGCTCTATGATAAACAAACGTTAGAGGTTAGAGGGAATATTACTAAACTTGTAAAGACAGATTAAACTTCAAGTCTAATTTTAACCTTGAATACTTTACACACAATTTGTACTTGTTCATCAATGTACAGTGAAAACTACCTATTCACAAAAACAGATACATAAAAGCTACTGTTTCTACTGATAGTATCGGGTTCTATAAAACAGCTTTTTTCTGCGTAAAGTGCAACAAAAAATTACAGAGAACATTACTCGTGGGGACAGAGAGGCTTCAGCAAACTTTATGTCTTGAGTGCTTAACAGTAAACTTTGAAAACGTAAACCCCCTCTCCGCAAACACAGCTTAACAAAAGCTCTGCGGAGCTTCTATCCAATGGCGTGCAAGCCACGCCTGTCCCTCTTGATTCCGTCGAGGGGGGCTAATTTAGCCGATGGAGTCTAACTGGAAAAGAACGCCAAAAACAAAAGAGGAAACTTCAAAATTGGACGGGTTTCAGACACCGCGCTCGCGTTTCTCTCATTTGGGAGTGTTAAAAAATATCCGATATCGACTGTAAAAATCGTCAAAATTTGTGACTGTGCCGTTTGAATCGTTGTTTAAAGTAAATGCTTAATATTCCGTTCATTTAAACTTCAATGGTGTATCAAATGAGAAAGTGAACGTGTCGTTAATGTTATATTTAACAACGTAATAATGATTAACAATCCATTGAAACGAAACTATAATATATTATGCTCAGATTAATAAAATAGTGCCTCATTATAATTTCTAGCTAACTGCGTATGCACAAATTTTAATGAATAATTGTTACTTCTAAATCTCCGTATATTAATAATATCATTTCGATATAAATATGTTTAACATCAAGCTTTAAATATAATGTGTAATAATAGTGAACAGTAATAGTTAAAACGGACCGTGCTGTACTTTAAAATGATTACAAATTACATACCATTTCTATTTTTTTTATTCCGACTATACTACCGGCTTATTCCGGAATTTAGATTTCAATTTTATTTTCCTCAGTAAATAACTCAGCCAAGCAAAATAAACTGCGTAAATTTCATAATGTCGGAACTTGTCGTTTTGAGAGTTTTGTATGACTAACAGACACGAGAATTTACTATTTTATACTTAGGAACAGATTGTTTCATTACAGTCAAACAAAACAAAATACCTACTATTGATAGGTAACTTTTTTCACTAATTTGATAATATAAGCTGAAGTGACATTTTCCGATTCGAATTTTGTCTAATAATAATTATGTATAAGATTTTGTTTATCAAATTTAATTATTATTGATAAAAGGTGAGATAGTAACTTAACATATTGTAAATCGATTCATGGCTAATAGATTGGTAGATAAATATAAGTGATCAAACATCTGTTTACATATTGTTCTGGTGATGAAATGATAGAAGTAGCTATCTGTTTTAAGATTCATTTAAATATAAAATAATTCTTGACAATTATTGCGTCACCACTCGGTGCCTCCAAAATTATCCTGTCCTCCGCCAGTTATCTTGCTTCCTCGCAGGTCATCCCAGCGTCCCGTAGCTCCGACGAGTACATCCTATGCATAGCCATCAGCGGCCTTCCACGGCGACGGAATCTATGCGGTTGGTAGAAGATATAGGCAAGATGCAGGTTCCCCTGGTGCATCAACAGCACATATCCAAGCCAGGTCGATCATCACTTTTATTTTAAGGGACTGGTCCGTCCACTCTCTTACCTCCAAGTTCTTGACAAACTCAAGCCATCGTACGTATTCGCCGCAAATATCTGCTTTCGAAGCACACTGTACGGTTATCCTGTGTTTAAGCGAGGTGCCGTGACTCGCCACTCGCGACCGTAAAGGAGCACTGTCAGAATGCATGCGTTGAATTCGTGGCACGTGGTTCTGACCTACTACAGCCGTGAGTAAAAGATCACACATTTAGGACTCCTAAAAAATTTCTCATGATAATTATATTTTAATGTTTTCTTCTTTTTATTCTTGAATTTGAATCAGTTGCATTGTACGACGAATTGGTAATCAACGAATAGATTATTTTTGAAGTTATCCCAAATCGTTACACATTGCGGGGGTATTTCTCTCTTCTCTAACTATCTCCCTGTTTCTAATTAATACATGATTAACAACATTGCATTATATTTAAGGTGTACTAATCAAGTGTTAAAAACAATGTTTTTGTGAAAAACAATATCAGTTAATATTGTTTTATTGTGAGGTTGTTGGGAACAAGACGATTGTTCTTTACGATAAGGACGATACCTATTAATAGACATTCACCAACTTCCTCGTCACCACCACCTGAGACGCTGAGAGACTTGAAAATGATCTGATTGGGTAAGTACCAAGTCGAACTAAATTTATGTTTCATACATATTTGTAATAATCTGTATTACAAGTTACAACTGCTCACAGCGGTAAACTAGGGGAATTATTAATATCCTGATAATTTTGCGAGTCCTTTGTTAATATAAATTAATGAAATATGTGCCAGGCCTTTAGCGGAGTGACCAACGCCGTCGGCTTCAGCTACGCTGCTCTCAGGTTCGAGTCCCAGTACTGTTAGCTTCATAAATTTATTTTTCAAACGTTTTATGGATTCGTATGCATGTCTAAAAATTCCGCCGACGCTTCCTATCTTAAAAACGGGGCATAGCAGAAGCGATAAGGTAACAACAATTCCGGCTTTAGTGTTATCCTTGTAGCCTTACTCTCTTGGAAGAAAAAAAAAGGATGAGGAAGTGAGTAATAAGTAGTTCTCGTCGAAAAACTTCGTTTTAGATACGCTCCATTTTTAGTCCATAACTCCACACTGTGAGTGGATATGGTTAATTTATATAATTATTACAGTTACATACAATGTGTCGCCAACATGTCATATATTTTATTGGATATACTTCTATGACAGTGAATTACCCAATAGTGGAAAGAGTTGAACATTTACAGTTCTTGGGTTTTCGGTTAACAAGCTATAGTTTAGGCATTACTTTCTTTTACCCTCATTTAGACTGATTATATCATTTCTGCTGTGTTGGATTTCTTTTCCATAATAAGAACAGCTAAAGGATTTTGAGTATTATAAAATTCGAGAATTTGTGTGCAGAAGAATCACCAAACCGGAGCTCCGCATAGTCCACATGAAGAACAGACATAGTTTAAAATATCTATTAAAAAAACAATTGTTGACAACTCGAAAAACATATTAATATCTAATTTGGATTATTGAGATTTTGTACACTTCCATGTATTTTGTCACTAACGACCCGGGTTTCGCCTATCGGCATCTTCAGGCATTCGAGCACACGAATGGACTCGAACTGACTCTTAAATTATATCGATATCTGTTAAAATAATTTTGTTGCTTACTGAATGTGGACTTTTTACGTAATTTAGAATAGACGTATCTTCAGATTAAAAACCTAACGACTAGACAGGGCAGGATTTACCTATTAGCTAACTAGGTTGAAATCTAGGGCCTCAAGTGCCCCTAGAATTGATTCATATGTGTTTAATTTATATAGCAAGTAAATAAATATCCAAAGTAAAGTAAATATTCGTAAAAGTTTTCGGGCAACGACAAAGATGTGTAAATTGTTTTATTACAGTGTTCAAGCACTCCTTTATCGTACCGTACATAATAAATTTATCATATTCCATTAATTAATAATAATGTTGAAAGTTGAAAATTTAATATAGCACAGTTCAACTAGAAATGGCAGCTAGAATAACACGTGCAAATAACACGTCGCTACTGTTCACCGCTTGGGAGGAGCTCTTGTACTAGACAGATAGATACGTGTATTTTCTTTTTTATATCTATAAAATGTAATAATATGCTTCACTAAAGAGAGCCTTATAAAGCCAGTCAGGGTATAGTATTCTCATATGGGATATGGCCGATATGGGGGATCTTAAAATTGACGAACAGAATCAATTTGACATTGGATGCTGATAGTTCCTGTTCCGGTATATCGCGAGCGGGAAAACAGAATAGACAAAAGCGCCATTGATGCTTTCTCTGGAGAAATGCATTGTCTTAAACAAAAGATTTGTTGTTGGTAAAGAAGTGAAAATAAAATAATAAAAACCCCTTTTTAATATGCGGGTTCCGTGAGAAATACGGCGTGCGCTGTTATACACGTTACAACTTTTCAACGGTTCAACGGTTCAACGATTGGACTCTGGATTGGATTAATTATATTACATCGAGGACATACTGACAGAAAAATATATGTCTGTTTTTGATGATTTTCTGTTTTAAATGCCAAAATGTATGCAATTTAATGCATGAAGTTAAGTATTTTCTAAAGACGAAAGAAATTTTCATAATGTAGCGACCGTAATGTATATAATTAAAAATAGTCAAAAAGGCTTACTGTTTTATTTTTCTTATTGAGTTTAATGATGATAAAAAAAAATATGATGTCGGATCCAAAGGAGTGTTTGAAAATATTTAAGGTCACGCATTTCAAGTGGTGGATTATCGACCCTACGTGTTCCCCTTCTACTGTACCACTATTATATTATTTTGAGCTTGATCTTTCTCTCACAACTATTGTGACAAAAAATATCCTCGCATGTATGGCGCGCTATTTATTTAAACAAAACGTACAATATTGACGGGAGCAATCGATACAGGAAGCGACCGCTATAAAAAGGGAAAGACCCAGTGTCCTTTATTATCCTGTTTTTTTGCATGTTCACAAATTAAAACGATATAAAGGGTGAATTGTCAAATATGTATGCTCGATAATAGATGTTGCGATTAAATCTTAGATTTTATGCATTCTTAAGAGAAATTTCCGTTATGGCTTAATCTTTTATGTGACCTTGGTGCCCTGATGACCACTATATAGACTTATTATATAGATACATCCTGTTCTGTTTTTGCACGGTCCACACGTTCCATAGACAGCCGTGTAAAAAGGAATAAGTGAACATTCAAAAATGAAAGAAAGGCTCCATTCATTTCTTTTTATCAACCATGTCCGTACCCAATGTGGAGGTTGACATGCTCTTGATTGAGCATCACAACAGGAGTTGTTATACGAGGATCGGTTGTTATTCAGTCGCTCACAAAACAGAGCAGTGAAACGGATTCAGAACGGGGGAAAGTTAAAATACGCAATATTTCTGTTGTACGTCTATTTATGATTTAAATAAAGTTACACAGAACATATTTTGAAAGAATTATAAATAATCCCATCCAATCCTAAAAACGGGACGTATCGAGAGTGATTAGTCAACCACTAATCCTGTCCTAGCCGTATCCTTCTATGCCACTCTCTATGAAAAATACAGGTTGGGCAACTGAGTAACAAGCAGTTACCGTAGAAAAACTTCTGTTGAGGTACCTCCATTAGAATAAAAAAAATGGAAGAAATATTTTGCGGACCACTAACGCCGGAATAAAATATATTATTATATTAGAAACTAGATTGTCCGACGTTTCTCATATGGACAAAGAATACATGTTCTAAAAATTTTAAACAATAATTGGTAGGAGAGACAGTTGAAACCATTCCATACTTATATGTTGTTTTGTAAATCAACGTCGAAATTGTAAATTATATGTGCTTACGCATGCAAATTATCGTTTTAGTGACCATTCGCGTAGCAGTTATAATAGTCAAGTAACACATTCACACCTTATTACTATTGTACAGCCATGCGGAATCTTTTTCTGCTTACTGGTCAAAATTTTATTCGATATTTTATAATTTCAAAATATTTTTTCCGCTCCCAATTGTGGAGCCTATGTACAGATATAATAAATGAGTCACTGAAGCGTAAATCGAACACTTTAAGCCAATAGCCCCCTCCGATTCGTTCATTTGAATCGTAGATATAATTGTTTTCTCACTCTGTCAACTATTGATTGACAACATTTTGTTCGATTGGGGAGAAAATGACTCGCAGTTTAATTCTAATTCAATTCTCCGTAAGTTATTTGTTTTCTCACTCTGCGTGCTTTTCACAGTGCTAGAGTGGGAAAGCAAGTGATAATTGAGTGAATATCGTTCACTACAATTTTTGGGTCGTTTGGCAAATTTTATCAAAAAATCTTTCTCTCTTCCTGTCTGAATTACGTCACATTTTTAACATCTCTCCTTTTCAAACTCCTGTAATGTAGTTCTTCTCAGAGAAATAACAATATGTTATTTGACTTGAGACGTAAAATTGTCTGAAAAACCCCCTACTCCCAAACCAAATGTCCCACAGTTGGCGTGAATTATATGGAAAGGATCTAATGGAGCATTTCAACAGAAGTAATTTAGTGACAACGTTTTTTACTCTACCTCTCTTAAAAAAACATCTCAGATATCCATACATTTCGATACAAAATGTGAATACGTAGTCATTCATTCGGGAATTCGAACTGCGATCGAAAATATATAATGAGAGAAAATCTAAGTCATTACCACTCGTCTACAGTAATCAAGCGCCATATTTTATTATAGTAATAGAAAAAAACTTTAAAAATAATATTGATTAAATTCGTCAAGTAGTTCACTGGTTTACCATCGTTATTACAATAGGTGAGCACGTACCCAGGTAGAAAATTATTACCTAACTTTACTGTAAATATTCACAATGAAAATAACACGGAAATGTGTCACATCCAATATAATAAAAAATGTTTTCTTTTTGTCTAAATTGTCATGGAAGCAAAAAAAATTTAGCGAATTGTTTATAAATCAATTGGATAAATTAATTAAAAACTGAACGGTAAATTTAGAATTTTTTTTTTTTTTAATATAAATTCTTCAGTAGTCGATTTGACCTAGGTCGTGTATAAAGTTTTTTTTACTAAATTTATTCACTCAGTATTGTAACGTTGTGTTTTTCGATGTTGTCCCATTATTGGAGGTTTTTGATTAAATTCTGTGTTTTATCGAATCGTTTTAGAGGTTAGCCATTTTATCTGAAAAAGTTTTTTGTAGTGCAGACTTAGTGCTTGGCCGTTGTCCTAAGATTGTTATACGAAACGATGAATCGTAAGTTGTCTTTGAATAAAGAAAATGATTTTAATGTATACTATTGTAAAGTGTTAACAAACTCGAAGTCTCGGCCTAAATCAGATGAAACTATCCCGTGTGTGTGTATTTTTTCTAAAGGGCTTTCTGAAATTACTATAACTATGAAACTACTCAGTCAAATCAAATTATTTTCTTATGAATGTTTGAAAGACTAATAATTCAATTGTGTATGATAGTATTGTCAGTATTCCTCTCTACGGAGAGCCATATGATAATGTTTGAACATGTACCAAGTTTTACACCTTTTTTGGTGGGTATTTTTGGTCGAACATTTCTTGGTCGTAGACTAATTGTCGAAATAGTAGTTCTGCTATTGTACTATTTCTTGTTAAAACGAGTCAAAACTACAAGACGTTCCAGCGACGCACCCATAATAATGTATTTTACTACATATCGATAGTCTTGCCACACCTGAATAAGAAACATTGACTCTAAAATGCGACGTGATCTTGAAAGCCAGAGCTTTCAGGATTGATAAATTTTGGAGCCCAATTTGTGGAAACAAATATCCATTTTTGGAAAGTTGCGGCATATTTAACTTGCTTTTTTGATTGTATATATCTGCGCGAATCAGCTTGGAATGAATGCAATTAAAACAAAGCATCGCTCTCGATTGATTAATGCTATTTTCGTGCTTACGTCTAGCGGTAAAAGACGTTATGACAAAATCGGAAAACTCTTTTTGACGAACTTACTCATTGAATGGTAGATTATCTGTCATTGTGGCTTCCTTGATTATGGTCAGTTATTAAATTAAGCCTAACTTGACCATTTGGTAATTATTTACTGACTAAAAATAATTCTCTCTCTTTTTAACCTTGTTCTCTCCCAATGTGGAGCATTTTTATTACGTATGGAGGGGAGGTATCTCAGAAAAAGTTGTTTTAGCTGGCATTTATCGTCGCCTTAGAAGAGAATAGAGCTAGTCGGTACAAATTTCAAAAACGTTTTTATTTGACCAAACGACTTTAAAAATACTAAGAAATATTATGACGAAGAAAATTAATTGATTTGTTTACAGGAATATGTTATTTCCCTCAAATTTTCTAAACGATTTAATACACAAAATAGATTTGTAAAACGATTCATGCAGTATAGAATGCTTTCCCATCCGTTAATTTTATACGGCAGTATCCACAGTTTTTTTCCTTAATTGGGAGTGTCTTAGAAGCAACTACACAAGACTTGGTGGCGTGCACTTAAGTGTGCAGAAAATTAATCTTTATAGAAAAACATATATGAGTTGAAATCTACTCACTCTCTGTATTTAAATATTTTATATGCCTGGTAATTTGCCTTAATCGCTACCAAGTCAGCGTGGCCGATTGGTCCGAGAGCAGCATAGAACTGTTCACCTCTACTCAATTAGTAATTATCGTTCATGTTTTTGTCGGTAGTAAATAGACTCAAGTAGTATAGATTCCGTCGCGTATTTCAAATGATAACCCATCAGATTATGGCTGTGAAACACCCACATCTATATTTCTGACTTTTGAAAATGTGAAATAGTTTTATTCACATCCAAAGCGGCTATGCAATCACTAATCTTGTATTTTTCGGAGAGTTTAGGGATAAGCTGGGGTAAGGACAATACCAGTGGTAAGCTTATCGCTATCACTGAAAGTTTTTGGATGAGAATTTAGACATTACATACGTACATGCCTTCGAACAAAAATCCATAAATCAATTTGTAAAAGTGTTCATATTGGGATTCGAAACTGTGAAACCGTGTAAACAAATCCATAAATCGATCGAAAATGTATGGCATACAGGTTTCTTTCGGAGATTCGAAACATTGAGCCAGACGCCGACTCGGGTTTGAACATAAGCGTTGGCGACTCAGTAAAAAAAAAACGGCAACCAGGGCTGTGAAGCCCGCAATAAAACGCAATTTACTAAAATTCCTGATTTTCACGTCCACTTTACTACATAGCAGAAAATACATGTATAAATCTGTCTGTCAGTCTGTCACAATAACTCCTCCCAGATGGTGTACAGTAGCGGCGTCCAGACTTCCACATATCATATTGGCTGCCAGAAAACTGTGACATTTTCAACTTTTAACATATTTTTAATAGGTTGACTACATTTTATGGATGTTACATAAGATACTAGCACCAAAAAACGCCAAGTCTGAATGACCTAATGTTGACGCTCTGTTTCCCGCGCGAACTCGGGTAATTAATATTTTAATACTAATTGATTAATAAATTAATACTAGTGTATTTGTATTGATAGATGAAAAATTAGTATTGCTATGTAAAAATAAAAATGAATCAAGTACATTGTGAGGAATACAGTGATAGAAATATTAATCTCTCTGATCTATAAACATTAATTGTTTATGCAATAACAATATTTATTTTAAGTAATCATTCAAAAACTCTACTACTCCAAGACTCCGACGACGAACCCTGCTTAATACTGCAAATCTCCGGCACTGTGTTGTTTTCATTTTCGCGTTTTAAAGTTACTTTGTTGCACAAAACTCATTCCATATTCCACAGCTTATTTTGTTCTTGCTTACTTCTGTTTGAGCGTGTGTGAAACAAAGGGTTATAATTCATTTAGCATTACCGGAAACAATATTTTCTCGAACTTCTGATGCCAGTGGCGGGGCGGTTAGTGAAATATTAACGTTTTTTATTTTGACATCCATACCACCACAATTCATAAATCAATGTATAAAAAAAATAACAAATCATCATACGTGAGTATCAGGGAAACTGATTATTTATGCGAAATACGAATACAATATTAGTATGAAAAAGACACTATTAAATGTGTCACTTAGAAGTGTAATGGTGTAACTCTAAAATTACGAAAAATGAGTTTATACCTCAAACACGTTCAAAAGATGCTATTCTATTAGTTTAATAACGGTATACTTCCATATATACTCCAAATTTCTTTAAAAAACGGTTTTTTGTTTTTATATTCCAACATTTAACGATATTTTTCAGAATAATAGTGAAGTACCTGCAATATCAGAATAAGAGTCAAGTGTCCGGAGAGAATTCACTACTAAATTAACTTTTAAGTTCTTCAGTTGATTGACACTTATTAATGGTTGTTATTTGATTCTAATAACATTTTACAAGACCTTGAATTTCTCAAAACTTCAAAACTGGAGTTACACCATTACTATTCTAAGTGACACAAACGTCAAATGGAATTTCTTAGACAGTCCATGGAAAAAAAATTGACGTTATTTGGAAACGAATTTTCGAAATAATATTTCGCATAATTTATTGGCTTACTTAATTGTAATGTTTGATTTTTTGACAAATTCCTATCCTCGATTATATTCCCTAGAGAATGGTATTTTTAGCAGCATTAAGTACCTAATTGTTGTAAAGCATACTTACCAAATCTTTATTGAAATATTCGAGCCCTCGGATAAGTAAACGGATAAGTATTATTTCAACAAACCAATAACGACATTCCGATCATATATATATATATGTTTCGTTACAAATTTAATGTGTATATAGAATTTATCTTAATATTAGAAATTACAAGGAGTCGGATTCACCTGTCGAAATTCATTAAAGTTTGTTATTATTGAAAATAATATTTAGATTTAACAAATAATACATATTGTAAATTTGAAAATTTCTAGTACTTACTTACTGCATATCTTGCTTGTAGTGTGAGTTTTTATTAACTCACACTTTTACATTCAGCGGTGTAAGCACGTAATATTTTTTTAATCATGTCCGCTCCCAGTACATGGCCTCCTATTGGAGGTATTTCAACAGAAGGTTTTCTACGAAAACTGTTTATTACTCAGTGTCTCAACCTCTTTTTTTTCGAAGAGAATAGAGATAGATTGATAGTGCTAGGATAAAACCAGTTATCGTTCTCAGTTTACCCTGTTTTTTATGATCGGATGGGTAGGAAGGAATTTTAGATATCACAGACATCCATACCTTCGAACAGAAATTAATTTATGAAACTGCGCGAACAGATACTCGACCCAACAATTCATTGATAATACATTGTATATTGTAATATTTATACTGTAATTACAGTTTAATACGCTGATAATCAATAATTTAATGCAGTTCGTCTCTCGCGAATAGAACTTACCGTTCAATGAAGTTCTCATTTCCTGCATTACGTTTACCTGGCCTTTTTACTACCATGGAAAACAATAAAAATTCTCGCACGTTTCATCGTTTTGTTTAAGAAATTTGTTCTAAGTAACTAAACACTGGCAACATAGTTGTACAAAGTTATGGTTTTTCATTGTTTATGAAATTACGTATTTAATATTTTCCGAACATGCATAATGCGAAAACTACTGAGGCAATTTCGAAATTGAAATTTCAAACAGTTTACACACAACTAACTATAATATATTTTATTTTTTTCCGGAAAATATTATCACGAAACTAAATCACTCCGAATTTGGAGCACATGAATTACTAATGCATCTCAACACAAGTTGTTTTACAAGAATTTATTGATTACGAATGTGTCCGTTCGATTTTTCATAAAGACGAACTATGTCTCACATATAGGCAACCAATGAAATAACTACAAAGTTACCACAAAATCCACCTATCGTACTGGGCTTTGAAAACAGATGCTTGCAGCGAATACTAGGGGTACGGTGGTTTGATTTTGTCAGAGAGCGGACGGACCAGCCTCTTATTACGTCCAAAATAAAAAAGCGGCGATGGACCTGGCTTGAACACGTGCTGCGGATGCCCCAGGGGAGTCTGAATCCTGCTTGTATCTTTTACCAGCCTGATGGATTCCGTCGCCCTGGAAGGCCGCTGATGACCATCCATAGGTTGTATTCGGCGGAGCTACGGAAAGCTGGGATGACCTGTGAGGAAGCGAGGAGACTGGCGGGGGATAGAGAAGCTTGGAGGAACCGCGTGATGGCCATATGCTTCGAATAGGGAGCGGATATGGTTAAAAAACGGTTACGGATGTCTCGGATTCAAGTATCAGTATGTGCAATTTCAATGATTGATTTTTCAATCGATGTATGGATTTCTGTTTGTAGGTTCATACGTTTGTGATGTTTAAAATTCCCTCCCACCCATCCGATTCTAAAAAAAGGATGTAGCGAGAGCGATTAGCTAACCACTGGTTCTGTCCAGCTCTATTCTTCTATCGCTACTCTTTTCGAAAGAGATAAGTTGAGCAACTGAGTAACAAACAGTTCTCTTGGGAAACTTCTGTTAAGATACCTCCATTACGAGGCCGTATGCCCCACATTGGGAGCCGACATGGTAAAAAGAAGATTTAGAAAAAAACATTCAATCAAGATTAACAATAACATTTTTTTAGCTTGTGCATTCCTAATGTGAAATATCTAAACAGAAATTGTTTTATGAGTACTAAGTAAGATGTTATTATTTGTTATACAGTCGCTTATTTTCTCTTTTTCGTAAATATTAAGGTTATCCTTAATATTTACGAAAATTATCCTTTGTTTATACGAATGTGGCCAGGACAAGACTAGTAGTTAGTTAATCGTTCTCTCTTCACCCTATTTTAATTATAACCAATATCAAATATAAAATACACTTGACAACGTCACATATGCACGCAATTAAGCTTGTCGCTTCAATAATGCTTCAAAATTTAATAAGACTTATTTATTATTATAAGCCACTTAGTGGCACCATTAAATGCAATTGGCCAACAAATTATGCCCTGATTACAACATACATATGCAGCTTCTATGGCGGAATTCAAGTATGAAGGGATAAATGATATTAGTTAATAATTATTTTCTACGATTCGACAGTAACTTTGTGGAAAGTCAATATTTATTTTATATGGTTAACATTGTATGTAATATGTAATGTAACTAGAAAGCAAATATCCAGCGAAAGATAAATGAATTCGGATGCTCTTTATGTGTGTCGGAAAATCAGGGGAACAGTAAGGTTTATGCATTTTTATTGCATGTATTGTAGATGATGCTTAAATATAAAGGAATACATAATATACGAGTGTCCCTTTTCAAGTTTGTACAGTTCTTTTGGATGCCCTTGTAAGTAAATATACATTCAGCTGAGCAGGAGGCTCTAGCAAAGGTGGAAATGTCACGAACTCACGTTCGCCTATGGTAGGAACAATAATTTATTATTTGTAGAACAATTTGTACAATAAATGATGCACGATTTAGAAGATAGACTGATCGAGATGCGTACTAAATCGATTATTTAAAAATTTGACACCAAACGAATATGTGTCCTGAAGAATATGAAAGGCTTTTCTCATCAAAGCTGTTTTATAACACTTTTTCAGTAAGTCTACAACTAAATCTAAAACTGCAACGTAAAGACTTTAAAAACGATATATCAATACACTCGGTAAGATTTTCGAATATTTAAAAAAGCACAGAATTTTCATCCAAATTATACAAATGTAAATGAAAAAAGGAAAAGAGATCAACTCGATACCTCAATTCTAAACTGTAACAAGTCAAAAAAATCAGTTTTGAGTCAAGTATGAAGAAATGCTTAGAATATCGATATCTACCAGTTCCAAAATGGAGTAGTTGATATTTTGGAATGATAATAGTTATTATTACTTTAGATCCAAACTGTAGCAACCGCTGAAAACTGTTATTTATAAGGAAAAGAATAAAATTATGTTTATAATATTATAAATATAAACGTATTTTCGAAATAATCTTAGAATTTCATTTACATCTAAAAATTAGATGCACAGTAGAAGATTCAACATGCCCAAAATCCTGTTTCATTTTTATTTTAGAACAATGCTTAATGAGTTGTTACACTTTGGAACTAAGGTATCGAACAGTTAACATTTTGTTGGCAAAAATGCTTTCTACAATCATGAAATGATTCAAAAAAAAAATATGATTTATGCGCTTTCACCTCAAAAACAAATAGTTTTGAATAGAACTAAGTTTATTATATGAGTATATATTATATGAGTCGGCGTCCGTCGCGCAGTTGGTAGCGTCGCTGGCAACGGTTACGGATGTCTCGGGTTCGATTCCCGGTGCGGACGGTTTTCATAGATCGATCTTTCAATCGATTTATGGATTTCTGTTCGTAGTCTGAGTCCTCCCTCCCACCCATTCCATCCTCACGGGGCGTAGCGAGAGCGATTAGCTAACCATTAGTTCTCTCATAGCCCTATTCTCCTATCCCTACTCTCTTCGAAAAAGAAAAAGAGAGGTTGAGCAACTGAGTGACAAGCAGTTCTCGCAGAAAAAATTCTGTCAAGATACCTCCATTAGGAGACCATATGCTCCACATTGGGAGCGGACATGGAAAAATATATTTTATATTATAATAATAAGCATTATTATTTGTTTCACTTAGATTAGTAATTGTGTAACTCCAAAATTACCAAAAATGAGTATATACCTCAAACACGTTCAAAAGATGTTAATCTATTAGTTTAATAATGGTACACCTCTATATATACTCCTAATTTCTTTAAATAACAGTGAAGAATCTCCAATATCAGATTAGAAGTAAAGTATCCGACAGACTTCACTACTAAATACATTAACGTTTAAGTTCTTCATTTGATTGACAAACAGTTATTAACGGTTGTTATTTGATCCTAAGAACATTTTACAAAACCTTGATTTTCTTAAAGCTTCAAAACTGGAGTTACAGCATTACTATTCTATGTGACATTTTACGTTCCGATTTTTCATGTGTTAAATTTATGTTGAAAACACCATATTTCATTATCTTCCTAAATATCATATATACGTCGTTTTTATGTAAAAAGAAATCATTTTTGATTCTTGTTTTCGCAATATATGTAGATACGCCTAATTCTCTTTTTGTATAGATTTTTTTACAGCCTAATCAAACTGGCAATTTTCATTCAAAATGGCTATAATTTTTTTTTAAAACATTATACTATCGTGTTATTATTGATTGAAACTGAAAACCGCACAAATATATTGGTAACTTTGCTGTTATTTAAGTTATGAATATAATATTATGCACAAATAAAACAAAAGCATGGTTATTGTTAAAAGTTGTAATAAGTTGTGCAAAGTAATGGGACCTATTTCAAATTTTTCTGTGTTCACAATTTGTCGAAAGTATCCGTACTACGGGCTAGAGCCCGTGGATAACCCGACCCTATAACCGATTGGTCAGCGTCGTGCTCTGCGGTCTTTTTCCACGATCGTCTATGAAAACGTTACACACGAGGGAAACAAACTCATCATGTTTTCGGATATTCTTCTGTGATAATGAATCATTTAATTTGTCAAATAAAGTATGGAAAAAGAGTGCTTTAAAGAAACACTAAATCCAATTACTAAAATAATTTAATTCGAAACGGAAGTTACTATGTACTACTTCTAGGAACAAAGTAAATCTGTAGGTATTTCGCTTTTTGTGCATAATAAACGGCCCTCAATTAGGTACTTATTTTGCTTTACCGCCTTTTTGCTAATCTTACAATGTGCAATAAAGTCAACGTGGGAATCTACCTGCATTGACTTCCCAAAGGGATTAAAGCTTCCTATTACTTCTTCAGCTGTGAGCTATGAGCAATATAGATGTATATTTGGTCATTAAGTTAACTTCCAATATACATATTAACTACAGTAGTAACTATCAAAAACATCGCTCAACTAAATACTAAATTGGTAACATTTCCATAATTTATAACATTTGGCCCTGTAGAATCAAAGAAACATTACATGTTTCTTTACTTTACAAGACTGCCCATAACTTCCACCATATAAAAATTAACAATAATGTATGCTCGGCAGAAAAATATTGAACCGTATTTGTATATGTTGATTCTTTTAATACGTCCCATTGTCAGTAACAGTATTATATCAGCGATTAGCTAACCACCAGTCTTGTCCTAGCCCCATCCTTATAACTCTACTCTCATTGAAAAAGAGAGGTCGAACAACTGAGTAACAAGTACAAATTCTCGTAGAAAAACCTCTGTTGAGATACCTCCATTAGGAGTTCATATGTTCCACCCTGGAAGTGGACATAGTAGAAAAAATATTAATATAGTGGTATATTATATAGACAACAATATTAATTTATTTAAAACCGTTTTAATAGGAACGGTTTTATTAATATTCTGATAATTTGCACATTCATTGTATATATATAAATATAAATTTACAATTAACTTTAAGATATATTCTACGAAATGCTAAAATTAAGTAAAATAATTCACACGGCCACTTAGCCACTGAGTCTCCATTATTATTGAGGTGCACACTGTTTGAACAAATAGGTATAACTACAGTTGTATCATCTGTTTTGGCTTAGGCAAGTTTGTAAGTAAGCAATACACAGGTAAATGAAAAACACAATTTGTTTCTGTCGCATCAGGCGGTGTTTTGGTTTTCCCTAATGCTAGTATTAGCACCTGAATGTTTTAATGACACTAATAGCGTGGGAATTCTTTCGGTTTTTTCGTAGCCTGTCTGTCTATGGACGCAACACCTGATGCGGATTAAGGATTGCTTTCTCGGAAATGAGCCACAACTGAATTTTGTGGTCAAAATAAATAGTGATTTTAAATAATACGTAAATTCTACCTTGCTGTCACTGCCAAACAGATTCTTAGTTTATTAAACTGTATTTCCTCCATTATAATAGTATCATAACATGCATGTTTTTACAATATCTGAATTTAAAATGCGTTTTACAATCGCTGTCAAAAATGCAAAAGAAAAACTGCAAGATATTTTCTGGAATGCAGATTCTCTCAAAGTAAGCCAGCAAACACTTGCTTAATAAAACAATGGACCTCTCGTCATTATAGGGTCATTTCGCCAGTGGTCGGCCAGTTAAGTGACAGGTGTCGGCATCTGTGGTCTAGTGGTTTGCCCTAGCAATCAGCTGAGTCCTGGTTCATCTTCAAGCAAGGTCAATATCGAATTTAGATTTTTTCAATTTTAATTTGTAATCTTGGACATGAATGACTTCTAAAAATTCTCATCGAGTTTACCACGTATGATGTTCTAATTTTTAAAATATTTGGCGCATTGTCTGTCAGCTGTAATGCCAGATATTTTTTAAAAGTTTAAATTAAAAATATAAATATAGTTGTACTTTCAAAAGCGATTTTGAGTCAATGAATGATAAATAAATATTTTTTCTCTGTTATTCCATTAAACAGCGATTAAGTAATGTAACCAACTAAAAATAAAATAGTTAATATTGTACCAAACATAAAATAATAGAAGTTTACAAAAAAATGCCAATTCTCCCAGTGGTCGGCGTTTCGTTGCCTAGTGTTCGGCCATCACTATGAAGCTTTATAAATATCGCGAGCGAATAAAGTGAGAGTAGACAGAACAATAAAAAACATTATGAAGTATACTATGTTAGCGATCCCCATACAACATGAATTTTGTCGAAACTTGTGAAGTAAAAATGTGCGTTTTTAAATTGCGTATTGCATCATATAGGTCAGTATAGCGCAGATATACATTGGGAAGTGGCAAGACTACCAACACGAATTGAAAAAAATCAGTTTTTTTAAATGTATTATTATTTAAGTTTTAAGCTCAAAAGACCGATCACTGGCGACGGCTGAGCTTAGGAACACTCGCCCTATCCACGGTTTTTATAGTTGGAACGAAATAATGCCTTATCCTCTATTTCCGATCAATTAAAAATTACACCAAACATCGTCACGAGTCTATTTGACGATCTCAAGAAGCCTGGGGTTGTGACATTTGTAATGACACAACAATTGTTAATAAGGGTTAGGATTAGTTGCTGGGAAAACAACAGTTAACAATTAATCAGACAGTGAATCCGACGAAGCTTCGAGCAGATGGTAATAAATTTTTATTTAATAATATATATATACCTACATAATCGATTTTAATATCATAATATTCTTTCACTTCGAAGGTGTTAAAGGCATTATATTTAAAAAAATAAAACACTATTTGTTTGTACTACTTTCACATGTTTATAATGATCAGTAACGGTTTTGATCATCACGAGCATTACCCACTGATAAAAATAAAAACATAACTGCGCTATTTATATAAAATACGGAATCAGTACAAACAAATTGTGTGTAAAATATTTATTTTGCATTATTTTTATTTCTAAACCTTTTTTAGTTTCCGTGGAATGACTGGCGAGGGGAATATCTGCGGATTAAGTCGAGGCGGTGCTGCGCAATTCTATTGATTGTTAACAATTGTGCGCTTGGCCGTTTCCTGTATTACTTATGTTGCGTCGAAACAATATGGCGGAAAGTGCGATGAAAATAAATTCACTCTTCTTAATGCACCGCTAGTGTCAGTACTGTCTAGGTAACCCACAATTTATTTAGAGTCCAATTAAATCTTGATTATCCGGATTTACTGAGGATTTAGATGGTCCGAGTTTCGGATAATTGAGAGGAGTAAAGACATATGCCGTGTATGGATATTTTAAATGAAAATATTTAGCTTCGAATAATACATGTCATCAATCTGGCGTAAGCGTTATTTTTGCAGAAGCTTGATTATTGTGAAATAAAATAAAAGTATTTTTTATTAATATAAGTAAATCGAATATAAATAGGGTGCTGCAAAAATATGAACTACAGTATTACAGTGATCTGTAATAATTTTTGTTTCAAAAGCGACCGCTTACGTGAGCTCTATCTAGCATAGAAGTGCTGGCAGAGCTAATCTTGTATATAATAGCCCAGACCAGTCTGTAGACGTAGATTTAGACGTTTTGTTATTATCACATACACATGTAGGTATGAAATTTTCTCATGACATAAGCGTCCGCGGCGTATATAAACAATACACACAGTTCCGACGTGACGCAAAATTCCGAGGCAAACAAAGGACAACTAGTCCGTCAGTATGGAAACTAAACAGCAGCTACTTTAGACATTCAGTATTTCAATTTCAATAACGTCATTTATGACGGGCGTTCCCACTATTTTATATATAACAGCCCAGACCGGTCTGTAGGCGTAGACGTAGACGTTTTATTATTGTCACATACACATGTAGGTATGAAATTTTCTCATGACCTAAGCGTCTGCGGTGTCTATATAGACAATACAAACATATCCGACGTAACGCAAATCGTTCCGTCAGTATGGAAACTAAAGAGCAGCTACTTTAGAAATTCAGTATTTCAATTTCAATACCGTCATCTATGACGGTTGTTCCCACTAGTAATGAAATATCAAATATAATTTTTCCTATTATTCGATTTGTGTAAGGGTTAAAGATATCGACTTGGGGTGCATGATGGAATTTAAATTTTGATGGAATCAATATCTAATTTGAATTGTTGAAATTTTGTACATTTCCGAGTATTTCGTTACTAACAACCCGGGTTTCGCCTTTCGGCATCTTCAGATATTTGAATACGCAAACGGGTACACATTTGAGTAATGACGAAATATATAGAAATGCACAAAATTTCAACTATTCAATTTTTTTTTATGTAAAGATGGTTACAGAAAGTTTTCTTGAAATTCGTTAAACGTAACGAAATACATTACGCATATTATTTTGTAAAATTGATAATATCGATAGACCAGTTCATTACTCATATACCTCCAAATAACTCATATTGATATAACGGGAAAAGCAACATTCAATTTGTCACCATAAATACCAGAGTTTTATACATTTTAGAAACAAATGTTAACAAATTAGGTACTTTACACAATTAGGTACATTCAGTAGAAAGATATTTAGAAATCAATACCCTTTTATTGACCCAGATAAATCAAACATTTGGTATAATTATTTAGAAGGTTATCTGCCTTAGAGATTGTTTCGTGGTATGTTTTAGTTATGTACTGAATTAGATAGAGTGCAAAATTGTTATATGTACAATTTTTGGCTCTATTTAATTTTCTTGGGGTTGCCTGAATAATAAACTGGACGATCGATATCGACAGCTTTATTTTTTATTAAATTTGTCTGTTCATTATGTAATACATATAACATTTATTAAACAGCTCAAACACAAACAATCATCATATAATTTACTTATATAGCTCTCACCCAACAGTGGATCGAAATGCAGCTAATATTTGTGATGTATTTGCGCAAGAAGTCTTTTGAAGACGACAGCATTCCGCCATCGGATAATTTCCGACCACCCCTAACGAAATATTAACGTCATGATCTTTAAGGGATTAAAAGCGCATTATTTTAACAGACCCGCAACACACCTCATTCTCACAATTTATTGGTGACATCTGCTAACGATTAATACTGTAGACATACACTTTTAAATACGAAACAAGGTTTCTGAAACATTTACTTAAAAGCAGAACTATTTAAAATAATATTTTTATTTATTAATACTGTCGAAAAGGTGGACAGACATACGCCCATCAGATAAATACACACCGATGTAAATTTTGTAACATGTTCGCTCCTACTGTGAAGCATATAGACTCCTGATTGAAGCATTTAACAAAAAGTTTCTACAACAACTGCTTGTTACTCGGTTGTTCAATCTCCCTTTATCGAAAAGAATTATAGAAGGACAGGGTTAAGACAAGACAAGTGGCCTACTTATCGCTCCCGTTTTTTGGGTTCCCGTCGGGTGGGAGTTAATTTTAGAGAATACTTAAATCCGTAAATCAATTTATAATAACGTGACTCAAACCCGTGAATTCCACTTCACCCCAGACCCAGCTAGACACGGATAAAGACATATCAAATAACACTAACTTTGTTACTGTGGAAGTTTTTAGTCAATTTATTATGAGTTAATTTTAGTCCAGAATTTAGGTGAATTAATGTTATCGGACTACACTTGCCAGTAAAAAGTTTCTTATTATTGTCGACAGTTCAATAGTTGCTGCTCGACATTAAAGTTCCTCGTCTCGATTAGTGCAGATGTCACAGCGGATTATAGGGATTAGTTAGATAATATTTTTCAAAGGTTAGAGGAAACAGAGCTCCAGCTAAAATAAATAGTATCTATGCAAAATTTCATATAATATCCTTCCAAAAATGTAAATGCTCTTGGATTAATAAGTAAATACATCCAGGACTATTTCTATAAATCAATTGAAAAGGTCTATTATCAAAACATTTGTGAATTTTTTTTCATGTCCGCTCCCAATGTGGAGCATATGGAGGTATCTTAACAGAATTTTTCTACGAGAACTGCTTGTTACTCAGTTGATCAACCTCTCTTTTTTCGTAGAGAGTAGGGATAGAAGGATAAGGCTATGACAGGATTAGTGGTTAGCTAATCGCTCTCGCTTCGCCCCGTGAAGATGAGATGATGATAAATCGATTGAATGATCGATCTATGAAAACCGTCCGCACCGGAAATTGAGCCCGAGACATCCGTAAACGTACCCAGCGACGCTACCAACTGCGTCACGGACGCTGACAGTTTGTGAAATAAGTACTAAATATTTTTAAACCATATCCACTCCCAACTTAGAGCATATGGCCTCATAATGGAGGTATCTTAATAGAAGTTTTATACGAGAACTGCTTTTCACTTAGTTGTTCAACCTTTCTTTTTCGAAAATAGTATGGATATAAGGATAGTTCTAGGACAAGGGTCGGCAGTTTGTCTAATGAGAAGAGCCAAATTGTCAACAAAAAAAAAACAGACAATAAGGGTACCTGAGAGCCGCATATATAGATATATATGGGTTTACATAAAAAATAATTTAAGATTCTTTAATTCAAAATTTTATTTAGAACGGCGTTCATGCATCGCGTTAGATAACTTTACAATATCTGGCAAATAGTTTTAATATAATACATGTTTTTAATATAATACATGATTGTAAATTTTCTTAAGATAATCTACTTCTGAGTTAATTTTTGATTTGGTTCATATGCTAGAAAGTTTACTCGCATATATATCTAGTATATAAACAACTACACATAATGATCGTAAAAATTCCAAAGTCAGTTAAACTGTTGCATGCATCAAATATAATTGTTTCAATTTTAGGAAATTGTTTACATATCTGTCCACTTGTCCTGAGAAATCAACTTGGATTTTTTTATTTTGAGTTTTTCCAAGTAAATGATCAGATCTGTGAATTTTTTGCTCCGTAGCTCCTTGCTTTTTAATTTAATTTCATTTGGAGTGAACCAGCATCTGTGCCAAACGGTTTAAAGTTAAGTTCATTGAAGTTTATTTCAAGAGGACGTACGATGAAAGCTAGTTTGCCTAGTCTTATTTTCTCTAAATTGTTTAAAACGTCCATTAAAACTGTTCCCAATAAATTAGAAACTAAAAAAATCTAAATTAACATGGTAACAGTATAAGACGATTTCACAGTATAAGACGATATAAGACGATAACAGTATAAGACGCCTTTCATAAGAACCGCGGCAATGAGAACTTTTATGAACAATACTAAAACGCAAGAAGTTACTAACGAAGTTATTATAAAATTTAGCTGGTAGTTAGATTGATAAATATTATAATAAATGTCTCGGTTACCTGTTACAGAATTAATTATAAATATTTCTTCTGAAATATAAAGTGATATGTATAAAAATAAATATTAACCGTAAAAAGTATGAAATATTTACCATTAATTTGTCCTTTTTGCCAAAGCTTCAAACAATTGAAAACAACGTGCAGACGAAATCAAAACACAACTTACACCGACTAAGTTCGAGGTTAACTCAATTAATAGTTGGCGTTCGGTCAAGTCGGTAACTGTTTGACCGACTGCAATGACAATTGCATTCGCCAAGTCACTTCTCCATAATAATACATTAATATTTATGTGATTAAAATAAATGTTCGGTGGGTCGCGAAGAGCCGCGAACTTCTGTAGTAAGAGCCGTCTATTCAAACCCCTGGTCTAGGACCAGACTAGTGACTTGTTAACCACTCTCGATAGGCCCCGTTATAGGATCGAATGGGTGGTAGGGAATTTTAAACATCACCAACAACCATGCCTTTGAACAGACTCCATAAGTCGATTGAAGAATCAATTTATGAAACTGTCCCTACTGGGATTCGAGCCCGTGTGATCCATGCCCGAAGCCGATGACGTTGACAACGGTCCCGAAATTTTTATGAATTGGTATAAAGTATAATGTTTTTCCATCGAAAATTTACATTTAACACAATTCAATATGAATGAAGCATCTCAACATAATTTACGTTAAGGGAAATTATTGTTGTAATGAGGGATGGGATAACGTTTAGAATTGTTACGTTATGCAATATTTTCCTCGTGTCAAGTATATTTTTACGACTTCTCGGGAATTGTGAATCATTAGCAAGAATACAAAACCGCACCGTTGTCAAACGATTGTCGAATATCTTTGTCAAATATAAAAGGATAATAAGGAAATAAATAGCTTTAAAAATAACATTTCAGAAACATTATCGTTACGTTATTGAAAAATAATGCAAATTGAATCGTTATTATAACGTTATTGGTCATCGAAGTTACGTTTTCCATCCGTGATTGTAATGCAGTCGCTCAACTTTTCTTTTTCGATGAGATCAATTTATTATTTCTCTCTCTGCCTGCGCAGTGTGTGCTTGGTGCACTGTGAGAGAATGTTAATAATTTCTAGTATGTAATAAATGGCTAAAAATATATTGTTTCGTGAGAAAAAAAACCACAGAAATCTTTGATTTCTTAACGATCCACATTTCCAACACAACAACAATATTTCGTTCATTCGTTTATTGTTTTACTATCGTTAGAAAGTTTTGCAAAACACCACTTTTGTACCTAACCGAAGTTAATGAATACGTAAAACTATGTAGAAAAGCGTCATTGCTGATTTATTGAGTTATCACACAAAGTCGGCAGTCATAAGATATCCGATGAAGTGATGTATGTATTTTAAAATATTTAAAAAGTTAAAAAGCTCCTTGTAGAATTTACTAAAAAAACAAACACAAAAACTTCCAAAGATTTTCCAAAATAGACTCTTCAACACGTCCGTGGATGTTCGACTTCAGTGACGTGCGCATTTGACACATTTCGGTGAATAAAAACATCCCTATTCCCAAATATCCCCTATCCCCATCCAAATTGAAAATACGGCAATATGTGAATATAACGATTTGAACAACAAATGGTAAGAATCGCTAAACACGATTGGATCCATCGATCGGATCTATCCGATATGCTGACTTTGTAGTATCTAGGGAAAATTGCAAGGAGAGCAAGTATATGACAAATCATTTATGCCTTATAATTGTCATTTTTTCTTTAACCATGTCCGCTCCCTATGTGCTGCTTGTTACTCAATCTTAATCTCTCTTTTTTTCGAAGAGAGTAGGGATAGAAGAATAGAGCTAAGACATAACTAGTGGTTAGCTAATCGCTCTCGCTTTCGCCCCGTTTTTTTAGGATCGGATGGGTGGGAGGTAATCTTTAACATCACAAAGTTCCGTGCCTTTGAACAGAAATCTATAAATCGGTTGTAAAATCAATTTATGAAACCATCCGAACTGGGGCTCGAGCACGTGAGATCCGTGACCGAAGCTAACGTCGTTGACCACTGCACCTTGTAACTGGGGTATAGATATATACCCTTCATGTACGCCACTTCCAAGGTGTTTAAAGTGGGTGTTAAATCACACCTGGGTACAAGTCAGTACGTGCAAGTATGCGAGATTTCTATGTATATTACGAACACCCTAAAACCTGTGTTGTGAATAGAAGTAATGATTCTGAAGAACAGAGATTTTTATTGCCTGACTTCCACCCCTCAATGTTAATTACTCATTCCGTAACACAGCAATAGGAAACCAAGAATTTTCGAACAACGTCGCATGGAGTTGCCACTTTATAACTTTACACTATCTAGGATCACGTAATTCATACATTCTAATACACTGACACGCTTTGTGTTTTATACACAAAGCGTATCAGTGCTGTAAAATTTGCGAAGTTATAAAGCGTTTATTCTTCACATGTCATGCATAGAAAACAGCCAATTTCATAGTATCGCCATTTTTTTACACACGCCACATAGTAATGTAACAAAGCGATAGGGAGGAGTGGGGGTAACAAAACAAAGATTAAAGTATGCTGAATACAAATCAACAGAACAACCCAGCAGAATTACTTTTAAACACATATTTTTTTTGGTTGGTAATTCAGTTGAAGGTCATTTCGAATTTTTAAAAATTGGTTATAAATATGGAATGGGTTTCACAGATGCAAAGCACTTAGGGTACAACTACAGATTGGGGTATAAAATAATTAATGACTCAAAAATACCTAGAATTTTAAGTCGTTATATTATATTTAATAAAATATAGGCGACTGTATAATATCGAGATATATCTACCCCACAACAAAGTAGTATATTACATTACTGTTTAATTTAAATTTGACGATGATTTCTAGTTTTTTTTTTAAAATTAAATTGTGCTGAATAAAAGTATCATTATAATTAAAATATGTGAATGTGATTAGCTTTTTAAATTCATGGTATTACATTAACGCGTCCAATATAACAAAATTAATATTTGTATATAAGTTTACATTCTCACCGTCTCAAAATTCGCTTGTTTTCGATAGCTGGAACAGCAGTAGTAAACTCAGGTTGGTTGCATGAGAAAATAACTTTAATCCCTCCAAAGGAGCCCTGAGACACGCGCGGAATATTTATTCATAGGGCCCTAAACAAAACCTTAGTAATAGTAACCCATGTAAATATCTATTGCACTTTGGTTTTTGATGGATTGCTTCAGCCAGGAAAGATCCCTGGTGCAAACATTGACCCACCTGAATAGTCAAAGATTAAAATACCAGACTCGCTGGAGCCAAAATATGAGATATATTACAGCTTAATTTTTCTGCTAATCTGATTGTTTTCAAATACTTAGGAAAAGTTTTAGCAATATACATATTTGGCATAAGTGAGTTGGATACATTTTCCGTAGAATCCGAACGTTATGAGACCTATATGTTTATATAATTTAAGTATTTTAATTTAAGATGTCGACTGCGGGTGCTGAATGGTTTCGCCATAGGGCATCTTCAGGCATTTGAGCAGACGAATGAACTCGATCTGACAGACAGTAAATGGTTTATATCGTTTATTTATAAAGTTTTATATAAACTGTTTACAAAATCTCATCGAGTTTATCTCCACGATTTTCGCATTTGCTGTCAACTGTAATGTGAGATATTTATTAAAATCTAAAAAAAATAGCGTCCGTTGCGCAGTTGGTAGCGTTGTTGGCTACGGTTACGGATGTCTCGGGTTCAATTACCGGTGTGGACAGTTTCATAAATTGACTTTCAATCGATTTATGTATTTATGTTCGTAGTTTGTGTGTTCTTTATGTCTAAAACTCCCTCCCACACGTCCGATTGTCCACCTGTCCTAGCCCTCTCCTTCTATCCCTACTCTCTTCGAAAAAAGAGAGGTTAAGCAACTGAGTAACCAGCAGTTCTCATAGAAAATTATGTTGAGATACCTCCATTAGGAGACCATATGCTCCACGTTACAAATTAGTTTAATGAGTAAAAAAATTGTCATGCATGAGTCACCAATATCTGAAACTTAAAATTCGCCAAATGGCAAAAGTGACTATTCAAATATTCGTAAAGGGCCTTGTTTTTAAATATATACATATTCTGTCTTTAATAATACTTTTCGCTTTTTTTAACCATGTAATTGCAAAAAAATCAGTTTAAAAAAATATTCGTCCATTGTATAAAAAACCGTGCAAAAATAGAATCGAATGTATTATAATATATCGTCGTCGTTCTGGAAGAAGATACTAACTGAAAAATACTAGTTTTGAGTAATTGGAATTTGAAGTTTGTCAAATGTTAGAAATGCCACACCTTTGCTTATACAAAACAGTTTTTAAGTTAAAGTATAATTTATAAAAATAAGTTTTTTATTTCATACGATAGTTTGAAGTAAGGAACATTTTGGTATAACTCACTCAATTTGTCATTTTTTAGTGTTTTCTTCCAGAACAACGACGATATTATGTAGTGTATGAATAAAATTGGCATTTTGGATAATGGTTTCTTTAATATTAATGTTTGTATAATGTGAATAAATTATTAGATATAGCTCAGGTGATAGGTATTATAGTCAAGTCCAGAGACAGGTTTATATCAAGTCTTCAAAATGGCGTTGCATTACCACATATTACACAAACATTAACAAACAAAAACAACAATAAACATTGGGATTTAACAATACAATAAGAAACGCCCTCAAAGGTATGTCCGGTTGTTTCCTCGACAGGTAACAGAACTGATCCTTACTTCCTAATCGCTTAAAGGTGTATTTTGCTCACCTTTAACGATAAAACCAACCCTATTGTAAAAAAATATATATTTGCAATGTTCAATAGTGTTCTTAAACACCTCTAGATACGTTTCAATAGTTGTTATCTGTCACCTGAGATAGCTACACGTCACCTGGCTGAATCGTATTTGAAATAAATTGTACTTTGTTACGTATTTGAGTATAAACAATACCTTTTATGCAGCTATTGCAAAAACGTGTCAAATTAATTAATAATATACAAACAACAGTGTGTCACCTTCGGAGATTCGAGTTTCATCCAATTACTCTATATATTTGCATTTATATTATAGTCGAAAGAAAATGTAGTAATGTTTTTTGCTACTGCTCAATTTTATTGTTCCAATACCAATCGTGCTTCGAAGGTTGCTAAGTTGGTGGATGAACTTACTTCATTTTAAGCGGTGAATAATTCATAAAAAAAACTTGAAATAGTTTTTTATAACGAATATGTTTTAGATATTATCGATGTATAAAAAAGATAATAATTTACGTAATAAAGTGATTTAATACAACGTTAGTTGCGAATTGTGGATTTTATTTAAATCTTGCCGTGAGTCGTTTTTGTAATTAGATCAATGAGGCTACTTAATAGATCGTTGGATAATCGAAGAAAAAATTTGGGTAAGCTTTTTAATATCAAAAACGTATATAATATGGTTTTTATTATCCAGTTAAACGACGCCTATATCGTCGTTGTTCTGGAAGAAGACACTAACCGAAAAATACTAGTTTTTGAGTAATTGGACTTTCAAGCTTTTCAAATGTTTGAAATGCTGTTTCTTTTTCGTTTAGTTAATTTGTACAAAACTGTTTTTAAATAAAACACAATTTGTTTTGTACCACTTCCACTTGTTTAAAATGATCGGGGCCTGAGAAGCTGAGGACTCAAGTTGATAACGCTCGTGTTGAGCGAAACCGGTTCTGAGCATTATAATCATGTATAAGTAGTACAAACAAATTGTGTTTAATGTTTAAAATATAATGCCTTTCCACCAAGGGTTGACAGTTTGCTATCCTTAAAAGTGAAAAGTATAATTATTTATAAAACCAAGTATTTTCATATATACGGTAGAGTTCGTAATAAAGAACATTTTGGTATAACTAGCTCAATGTGTAATTTTTTAGATTTATTGTTCTCTTCCAAAACAGTGACGATATTTTGTCAGCTCATCATCATATCCACAACAATTAATCTTATAGTATTGGTGCGAAAATTATTTTTAATTAGATTGCAAAATGATATCGACTTTGCTCAACCAAACGTCGGTTTATTGTGACTAATATTCTATTGCAATTCCAATTCATCCTCAAAAATGTAAAACAAACAGTTTGTTTGATAATTTGTGTAAAAAACCCTGCTTTATTACATCGAAATTTGTATTCTAAAAACTTTATTTTTTCACGCAACTATTTTATTAATTGTATACGAAATTACAAAAAAATACGCAACCATACCTTAGTGAATTCTTCCCATACAATAATATAAAATAATACGTATAATACGAAATTAATCAATAATTTATAATGTTGTGTATAATTTCTTAAATAGACAATTATTATAAAGATAAATGTATCAGTTCCAAAGTGTAACAAGTAAAAAAAAACAGTTTTGAGTCAAGTATGAGGAAATGCTTAAAATAACGATATCAACAGTTCCAAAATGGAGTAGTTGGTAATTTGTGATCTGTGGATATTTTGGAATGATGATAGTTATTATTACTTTAAATCCTAACTGTAACAACTTCGGAAAACTTATGAAAAAAAAAAAAATATGTTTACAATATTGTAAATACAAATATGATTTTTAAATATTAAGGAATTTCAATAAATTCTACAAAAATAGATGTAGAGTAGAAGATTAAATCTGTCCTAAATCTGTTTTAGGATAGACTATGCTTTTTAATTGTCACACTTTGGAACTGGGGTATCGATATGTATTTGTGTGTATCGATAAGTGACTGCCAAAAAGATATAACAGCTATTTTAAGTGAAGTATAAGTTCGGCTGGCGAAGTATACAAAAGTTTATTTTTATAACTGAGAGAGATTTAGATGCCGTTCGATATTATATGGGTACTAGTTATTAATTAATCATGTGATTTTTTACAATAAATAATAATTTAAACTATCATAAATTCAATTGGGACCAACCGGGCAAATATTTAATTACATTTTTAAACAGTAGGTAAACTAAATATTGATCTGATCCTTCACAAAATATTTCATCTTCTTTAAAAATAAACAAAATCTGTCTGCGAAAAGAAAAGAGTGTTTAGTTTCAGAAGAGCCAAGACAAGATTAAGAATTTTCTATAAAACCTAATGTTTCGCTAATTCGGCGGCGTTGATTTGGCTGTTACCTTTTCTCTTTTAATCGACAATATACAGACATATGGCATTCAGTCATAAAAACAAATTCTGATACAATCGCATTTAAAGCATTATTTTTTTTCAGAGTTCTCACTCTCCTAAAAAAAAATTGGCTGTTTTTTTAGAAAGACTTTTTTAGATTATTAAGAATAATCTTTTTGGCATACAAATCATAAGTGGCCGTCCGTGGCGCACTTGGTTTCGTCGCTTGGCTACGGTTACGGATGTCTCGGGTTCAATTCCCGGTGCGGACGGTTTTCATAGATTGATCATTCAATCGATTTATGGATTTCTGTTCGTAGTCTGAGTCCTTCCTCCCACCAATCCCATCCTCACGGGGCGTAACGAGAGCGATTAGCTAACCACTAGTTCTGTCATAGCCCTATCCTTCTTTCCCTACTCTATTCGAAAAAGAAAAGAGAGGTTGAGCAACTGAGTGACAAGCAGTTCTCGTAGAAAAAATTCTGTCAAGATACCTCCATTAGGAGACCATATGCTCCACATTGGGAGCGGACATGGAAAAAAAAATCATAAGATTTGTTCTTAGTTCGGTTCGGTTTCTACAAGAATAAAAAAAATAACAATATGACTTAATACTGTTTTAATTTCAAATCCATTATATCCTTTGACTTCATATGTTCTACCAGTAGTCATTCATCATCAGAACAAAAATCATCAAAAATTGACTTAATGCGTTTTGTCAGTATATCCCTGATATATGCGTTGTAATTATTTTTTCTTATTTAAATTTTTTAAGACTTAATTTTATTTTCACACACAGATATTATATATGCGTAATGCATAATAGTAAAACACCGGTCGACAGATGTATTATACAAATTCGACGAATTAATTGTAAAATTCGGTAAATACCAAAAACATATTACGGAGAAATCACAACTTTAAAGATTGACAGAATGGTAATACAAGCATATGTTGCTAACCTGTACAATTAACAAAACAAAATTTCCTCTTTTCAGGTCGCGACAGAGTTGAATCTCTTATAATGAAAGAGAAAAGTAAAAACGCGGCCCGATCCCGTCGGGAGAAGGAAAACGCGGAATTCCTGGAGCTGGGCAGACTTCTCCCGCTTCCTGCAGCCATCACCGCTCAGCTGGATAAGGCGTCAGTTATTCGGCTTTCAACCAGCTACTTGAGACTCCGACAGCTGTTCCCTGATGGTAAAAAGTTATCATATTTCCACCTCACAAACTTATTTATTATGTCAATATGATGCCGGACCTGTAACCGATTGGTCAAAGTCGTTGGCGTCGGTTGCGTTGTGCACGGGTTCGAATCTCAGCACGAAATGTTTCATAAATTGATTTTACAATCGAAACCATACATACCTGTGATGTTCAAACCCTTTTCCACCCACCCGATCGTAAAACCGAGGTTTAGCGAGTAAGATGCATACTTGTTTAGATAAGTTTGCTTTGGGTCCAGTAGCGTAACTAGATATTTCGGCCAAGGGGTTCCTATTTTTATTTTCACAAAAATGAAATAAAAAACTTTAAACAGATTTTAAACATCCTTATTCTCTTAAAAAATTACAAAATCTGCAATCGTAACCAAAGATATTTTCTGAGCTTCTGCATGTTCAATAGTTATATTGCTAGTTCATTAAGTCTAGATTGACCGATTGCATGTCTTCAGTAGACTTTCATTAATTTGAATTTTCTAAATGTACGCTCTACAGACTGGAAAGTGAAAAATAATTAAAAAATATCGTATACACTCTGCTTTCCGTACAATTCTATTTTGCGTATAGTTCTTTTTTTAATAACGTTATTATTTAAATCATTAAACAATCTTATTAGTTTGATTCGGGTTATTTTTTTTTTGTTAAGTATTGAACACTGATTTCAATAAATACTCTATAGAACCGAATAAAATTCTCCAGATCTCAAATGCCCACATGTACCGATTACCCCCGCGGTACAGTAGTTGAGCCCTTCGTCAAGTAAACCATTTGGGATACCCGTCTTAGTAAAAAGATTACCGACCACTACTCTATTCGATGGAGGGTCTACAAATCATTTCTGGTACTGATTGCAATCTTGAAGGATACAATGAATACTCTTTAATGTTATTATTTTCAACAGAATATAAATTTATTTGTATTGACATGTTCTTTATAACAGAGATACCATCATGGCTCGCTGATTTGTAAGGCACAGCCTACGGTTACGTCGCAGATATTCTTTGTAAGAAACTTTGCATAGATTCAAATCAGATTCGTCTTTAAAATGTCATCATAAAGGTGTTATTATATTTCAATAAAATATAACTGAAGATAAAAGTATTTAATTACATTAAGTTTTCAATGTCTCATTTATTTTAAAACATATCCGATCCCAATGTAGAGCATATGGACCCCTAATGCAATTGAGCCCATATGCGGAAAAAGTGTTGTCCTATAAACATTGATCAGAGATAATAGTGGTTGGTTGTTTTGGAGATACCCTTTATCGAAAATATTTGTCTTTGATGAATGATGATAGTTTGAGTAATTTTACTAAGAACAATGGTTTTTTAAACCATATCGGCTCCCTATTCGGAGCATATGGCCATCACGCGGTTCCTCCAAGCTTCTCTGTCCCCCACCAGTCTCCTCGTTTCCTCCCAGGTCATCCCAGCGTCCCGTAGCTCCGCCGAATACATCCTATGGATGGTCATCAGTGACCTTCCAGGGCGACGGAATCCATCTGGTTGATAGAAGAGACAGGCAGGATTCAGGCTCTCCCGGGGCATCCGCAGCACGTGTCCAGGCCAGGTCTATCGTCAGATTTTTTTTATTTTGGACGTAATAAGAGACACAGCACAGTATACGACTACCCTGTGCCTTGGTGAGGTGCCATGACTCGCAGTCGTAAAGCAACACCGTCAGGATGCATGCTTTGAATAAGTGGCACTTGGTTCTGACCGAGTACAACCGTTAGTCCCAGACTTTCCGCATTGAGTTAAAAGTTGCTCCAGCTATCCCTAATCGGATTGCGAGCTCTTTACGTGGATTGCCATCTACCGTGATGTGTACCCCCAAGTACCTGAAGCCGTCGACTCTCTCGGTGTCTTGCCCCGCGCTCGAAACTGGACAGAAACTGTTGCAGAGCACAATGCAATACGAGTTGCTCTGTAGTCTGTCCATTGTTTCCTGAATACCCTCAACAGATTTGTCAAATATGACACAATGGTTTACTGATCAAAAAACCTTTTACTGGATAAATGTGTTGACAAAAAAAGACTAACGCTGTTTTTCCGCATATGGGCTCAATTTATCTCAACAGATTTTTCCTACGAGAATTGCTTTTTACCCAGTTGCTCAGCGTTTCTTTTATTTGAATATCGCAAGGATATAAGGATAGGGTTAGGACAGAACTAGTGGTTAGCTAATCGTTCTCGCTATGCTAAGTTTTTAGAATCTTTAGCAGTTAGTTTAGAGCGGGAGATAATTTTAGATTTCGTAAACATCCATGCCTCCGAGATAAATCCACAACTTGATTGAAAAAACAACTTATTTAACTGTTTGTGCTGGGATTTTATCCCGTGAGTAAAGATATCAAAGCCAACGACGTTGATCACTATATCACAGACCCAGTGGTATTTACAAAAGTTATTTCTAACTAATCTACCTCACTAGCCCCTTTCACTTGCTAAGATATGTATATGGACACCGTGTAATTCTGCACTCATTGCGATTCCTTTGTGCCGTTCCAAAACTGGGTTATATCAATCTGGGCTGATTTAACTTGCAAAAAATATATCACTGATAGATGCATTGTTGAGAAAAAATAGTATATTTTCATTTCAATTCAAGGTCTTGGAGACGCTTGGGGTGCTTCACCGCCACCTCGAGGGCCGCGGGACTTGGCGATACGCGAGCTGGGGTCACACCTGCTGCAGACTTTGGATGGATTCATCTTCGTCGTGGCCCCCGATGGAAAGATTATGTATATTTCGGAGACGGCCAGCGTGCATCTTGGATTAAGTCAGGTCAGTAATATGTTCGCAATACCGGTCTTTCGATATTTCATATAAAATACCAGTATTATAAATATAACTGGCAATTCTCGGTGGAAAGGCATTATATTTTAAAAATGAAACACAATTTCCTTTTTACTACTTAATCATTTTGATAATGATAACGGACATTATCAACTGATAAAATACTAATCTTAAAAAGGCTATTTATATGAAATTAAGTGTTAAAAATTACAGGGTACACGAAAAAATTGGATTAAGAACTATGACAACAATGTCAAAAAACCCTTCAATCGTAAACAGTGGTACGATCTTTTTTTTTTTTAAATAAAACACAATTCATTTGTTCAATGTTGTTACCAACTGATGACTCGCGTACTCGTGACGAGCGAAACCGGTCCTGATCGTTATAAATATGTGGAAGTAGTACAAATGAATTGTGTTTTATTTTTTAAAATATAATGTCTTTCCACCAAGAATTGACAGTTAACACCTTACAAGTGAGTGGTATGATCATTGATTAATCTGTGTTTTTAGTCACTTGTTTAAGTAGTAAGTAAAGAAAGAACATTTTTTTCTACACGATCGCTGGAGAATTCTAGAATTAAAATATCGAAACCAATCGTGATCATTATAAAATGTGGAAGTAGTACAAAACAAATTGTTCTATTTTTAAAAAATCAATGCAGGTGCTACGAAAATAAATTTAAAAATGGGTTATAAATGATTGCACTTTGTGTTAGATAGTATTCACTTGGTACACTTGAACTTTTATTTCGACAGTTTGCACTTCAGATTAGATAATATTAACTTAGTATACACAAACTTTGATTTTCACAGTTTCCACTTAGTCATGGATTCTTTTAACAAAGTGAGTTAAGTTATAGTAGGTTATGTTAGGTTTGATCTGGTTTGATTTGTATAATGTATTCTAATGTGTGCAAAGACAATATAGGTGGTCTAATATAGGGTACAAGAGTAAGTGACATTTCATTACAGCTTCGTGCCACTATCGATTTCAAAGTGTGAGATATTGAGTGAAAACTATTCAATCTATGTGAAAATATTTCTTAGATGTTAAAATTTATTTTATTATGTGGGATCATTTTATTTTTATTGAAAGAATTTGTTTTTTGTGGTATGTATTTGTTATAAGTGAAAACTATTTTTATGACAGTGAATATGATCTTAACAAAAGTGCATTTACTTGTAAGCCAATTTTTAATAGCCGGTTTTTTGTACATTCAAAACCGGTATTTTGATATTGAAAAAATAACCGAAATACTGAGATCTCGGTTTCAGTAATGTGTATCGGTATTCCAATCCCTACTTGTGGATTGTTAGAAAATTATCATATTGTGAATATTAATTTAGCCCGGCTAACAGCTTAAGTGTATAACGCGGGTCTGTGGTGCAGTTGTTAACGTCGTTGGCTTCTATTATGGATCTCACGGGTTCAAATGCCATTCGGACGTCTTAATAAATTGATTTTTCAATCGATTTATGGATTCCAGTTTGAAAGACATGGACGATTGTTTTGTCTAAAAATGTCCCTCGCACACATCCGATGCTAAAAACGGGGCGCAGCGTGAGTGCACTAGTCCTGTCGCAGCCCTATCCCATTATCCATACTCTTTTCGAAAAAAGAGACATAGAGCAACTGAGTAACAAGCAATTTTCGTAGAAAAATTTCTGTTGAGATACCTCTATTAGGAGGAAATATGCTCCAAATTGGGAGCATAAATGGTAATAAAAAAAAAGTTTAAACTGTTGATACGGCTGAATACAGTAGTTTGTGTCAATTTAAATGGGCTAAAATTTGAAAACGAAATTCTTTATTTTATGAGAAAATATTCCGACTTGATAATCTACCGCCATCTACTCATGTTTAATTAACACGGACACTGTAGGAAAAGTGCTTTTGTAACCCAGGAATATATGCTTGATTAATCGATGTATGCTTTGTGATTTTAGGTTGAATTAACTGGAAACTCAATATACGAATACATTCACCAAGCCGACCACGAAGAGATGGCTGCCGTGCTTTCCGGTGGATGCGCAGTACCTCCTCAGACGACTCCGCCGCCTATAAATCTCCTGCAGCATCAGAACCAACAGACGCAGCACCACAGGAACGCCGGGTACGACCTGGAGTGTGAGAGGGTTTTTTTCTTGAGGATGAAATGCGTTCTGGCCAAGAGAAATGCTGGTCTCACTACTCTAGGCTACAAGGTATGTTAATATGAATAAACTTAACATTTTTTACTGCTTATTCTTATTCTTATTCATGACAACATATAAAATAATGGACTATGTAATGTAACTATTACTTATTTTTTATTTTAAATTTAAGTGCTGATAATTACAAGATATATCAACAATTTCAATGAACCAATTGTTTGATATATATATCGTAATTTTAATACTCAATTTAATATTAATAGTCATGTTAAAGTTTTTATTTTATCGGTTGATAATGGTCGTGATGACCGAAACCGGTCCTTATCTATATAAAATGTTGAAGTAGTACAAAACAAATATTGTTTTAAATTTGAGTTATTGACATTTTGTACACTTCCATGTATTTTGTCACTAACGACCCGCGTTTCGCCTTTCGGCATCTTCAGGCATTCGAGCGCACGAATGAACTCGAACTGACGATGCCGAAACGCGAAACCCAGGTCGTTAGTGATAAAATACATGGAAGTGTACAAAATCTCAATAACTCAAATTTGATATTGAAGTTCCATCAAGCACCCTCAGTCGATGTCTTAAATTATAAAAAAATATATATATATATATAAATAAATATTAATAAAACAAGAATAAAAATGTATATTTATGTCACCTGGGGCTCTAAAGAAGTAGGAGGATTTGTTTTTTAATGAATTATTTCTTTATTTCGCAAGGAGATTTGTTTTCACTACGAATTCTTTTTCAATATGCATTCAATATTCCGCGATAATATCCTTTCAGAGGTTTATAATATTCAATAAAGGGCGGATGGATTCTGTGCAAACAAATCGTTTTGAATGTTTCTCATTATAATGCAAAATATGATCAGTCACGCGCACACTCTCGAAAATGGCGCCCCTGTCATCTCGAAACGGCGGGAAACGGTACCCGCTCATCTACATTCTATCAAAAGTGTTACTAACAATATTGTCGCAGATTCGATTCGAGTGTTGCCATTTTTTGAGAATTAATTAGATCGTCGAATTTATGGGTAAAAACATAATACTAATATATTGAGGATTCTCGGTAAAAAAGTATCGAACCCCAATTTTTGTGTTTTGATTTTTCTTTTATTTGTAACGTTTCGATAACATTTCAAATTACTTTACATTGGAACGCCTTGGGTAAATTTTTTTCTTTCTAAATATTACAACCTTAATTTAGAATAACTAAACTAAAGATTTAGCATCATTTAATAAGGTAGTAAATGGTAAAGAATTTAGTTTTACAAGAATTAATAGTTCTGATAACGGCGTGGTGTGGTGTCTAGAATACATAATGCTTATAGAACTAAATATTTCGTGCCTTATTATAACGGAGTTCAACCAACTAACTGCCCTACAATATAAATTATTTTTTAATAACTAATGCTAAGTATTTTCTTGATTCAATCATTTTATACAATCGGTCCTCTAAATTTATTAGGGTCTGTTGAATGCCATATTATAATTGTGAATAATTTTACCATCAAAAAAATCTTGAAAATGTTATGGGATATTACTTTTCTTGTATGACATTTAATATATTTTGTTTCTCAAACCAAATCCAACTGGTCACCTCGGTATTTAGTCGTGACACATGCAACGAACAGAGCAGTATATCAATCAATGGTTGCCATTTTTCAGCAGAGTGATACACATGTTTGATAAATAATATTATCGACTAAAAATTAATATATTAGAATTCATAGAAACTATCGAAAGCCTTATTTAATAGCAATCAATTAAAAATAAATAGTATTTTTTCGGTGTTTGATAGTTAACCTTTCCAGGAGTAACTAATTGATTATGGCCGTGCTATGAGTGACTTTTTATATAAAAATTTGATGAATGATGCAATATCGATATTTTTTTTTATGTTTCGGAAAAAGTAGAATTCTGCAGTTTCTAAGGTTCAAACCTATTTTCAAATGACGAAATAATATGCCCATAAGTTCACACATGACATTGTTATACTTTTTCAAGCTTAAATCACACACATAAACACATTACCATACTGACGTACACGTACGTCCATACTCCTTCGCGGAAAAATCGCGGCGACGTGCAAGTACATCCATAGTCCCAGAAAGGTTAAGGATGCCGTTATAACGATTTTTTGCTAATTTTTAATTCATAGAATGTTATACCGACCCGCATATTGATAAAATTTTAAGACTTTAAATAGTATGATAAATGCAGGACCCTCCATTTATGTTTATTTGAGCTAATCTGGCTTCAATAATCCGCAAATTCGTTTCATTGGCACACTTCATTACGAGAATACCTAGTATATGCATTTTGAGTTGCAACAGTAAGCAAAGCGGTTTTTTTAAGTCCCCTTTTTGTTACATTTGTCTAATGGCATGTGTCTCGCGTACGTTACATATTATATCGTCGTCATAGTGGCAGAAGGCGATAAGTCTAAAATCGGCTGTTTTGAATTATGAATGCAGTACGATAGATTTAATGACAATCCATCGTATGAAAAACCAAGTTCAGCCATATTTCTTGTATTTTTACGTAATTTGAAAATATCAATATGAATTAAGTCAATTTCGTTCACAGTTGTTAGTGGCAATGAATTATTAAAAATAATTACTAATACTTCAATTGAATTCGTAAATGATTAACGAATCTCATAAAGTGGTTAGTTTAATAAATAATACTTTAAAAATAAAACACAATTTGCTTGCACTACTTACACATGTTTATAACGATCTGGACCAGTTTTGCTCCAGTTTTGCGAAGTAGTAAAAACAAATTGTGTTTATTTTAAAAATGTAATGCCTTTCCACCAAGAATTGACAGTGAAAACCTTAAAAGTGATTAATAAGGGTATACAATTAAATGCACTTTTGTTTAGATGATATTCACTTTCGTAAAGATAGTTTTCACTTATAACAAATACATTCCACAAAAAAAAAATTATTTCACTAAAAATAAAGTGATGCCACATAATAAAATATATTTAAACACTGAAAAAATATGTTGCACTTACGAAAAAATATTATCACATAGACAAAATAGTTTTCACTCAATATAAATACTCACACTTTGAAATATATAGTTTCACATCGCTGTAATGAAATGTCACTTATTCTTTACTACTTGCAACATAGGATTTTCCACCATAGACTAGTTTACTTGTCGCAACTCTATATTAGGCCGCCTGTATTGTCTTTGCTCCACGCATTAGAATTTATTCACTAGTATATTATGGGAGTGGTATTTACGAAGAAGCAGGGTTCTAAGTGGACATGCAAAATGTTAATATAATTTATTTCAATGTCCATAACATACAAAATTAAAATAATCCGTTTCAAAGTCAAGCAATCAAAATTAGTCTGTGGTACTTAGTTAAAATAATCCGTTTCGAAGTGAAAACTATTAAAATCAAAGTTTGAGTCTACTAAGTTAATACTATCTTATACAAAGTGAAACCTATCGAAATAAAAGTTCAAGTGTACCAAGTGAATACTACCTAACACAAGGTGCAATTATTTATAACCCATTAATAAGTAACGGTTAAGGTATTTCAATCGAGAGGCTTAACTGCCGTTATGAACTGGACAGCCCCGTTTAAAACATTATTATCACATTTAAAATACATAATATACAATTATTGAGAAATGATGTAATAAATTGATGAATAAGTGATGTTTAAAACACACTGTGTTTTAATATAAAGTCTTTCCATCAAGAATTGACAGTTAACATATGAACAATAACATATCATTGGCATAATTCTAGCATATCAAAAGTTACTTTTAACAGACGTATATCCTATCGTCAGTTTTTAAGAGGCAGTAAAAACATTAATGTGAATGAAATAAGTTAGTTGTGGATTGAGAAATAGATCAAACTCTTACCCTCTCTAACCTATGAAATCATTAAGAAATCATGACGATAATATGCTAAACATTATATATTTACATAATTTTGTAAACGAATAAAAACAATGTAGTTTATTTATAAACGTTTTTCTTTATTTAAATTGAAGGGCCGTACTTAAAGACCTAAAAGGTCACAGGCTTGTCATCCCTGTTCTAGTGCATACTATATTAATATAAGCATGACATATTAAAGATTTGAGCTGGAAAAATATATTCCTTTAGTACGTATTGTATTTACGTAGTAATGTCTAAAAATCTCCAACACACCTAAGTCAGATTTCATGAGAAAAATTTGCTATTTTAAAAAAATGTATCGAAATATACGGTGGTAATATCGTAGAATAACAAAGATTTTTTGAATCTATTACGTCCTTAAAAACGTAAGGCCGGAATTTTTTGGACTTACTACTTATTAGTAAATGTCTACATTCTTTTTTTACAAACCTACGTTGCCTCTGCCCGTCCGCGACTCATCTAATCCAGTGTCTGCCAAACTGCCTGTCGTAAGAAGTCTCAGGGTGTGCCCCCTAAGAAAGAAGCCTCTAAACTGTTAATTTTAAATAATGCCTATTCAATTAAATTTTAAATCATTTAACATCTACATATTCAAACAAATATTTGTCACATTCGTACATGGTGGTCGATGCGACACAGGGATACAGTGACGCTGGTATATACGATTATTGAGCTTGATTGCTTCCCAGGTGTAGACACTTCTTCAAACAAATTTAAAGTTTTGCCAGAAGTGCAGAGGACATTAGAACTTATATCTGAATCATTTTAATAAGGTACATTTCGCTTTTTAAGGTATTTTTATTTGGTGTGATCCCATTCACCAGCGTGCCGTAAAAAAGCTTAGCAGACACTGATCTATTGCCTTATTTATCTTCAAGAATCTACAGTCAGCTTGCTTAAACTTCAATAGTTCAATATACAATTGTAATTTAATTAAGTTATTAGTAGGTAATTAATTGCCCACGAAAATATAAAAAGTCTTAATTACCGAGGCCGTGTAAGTTCCCAAGCTATTTACTGTAAATAAAAAATAATTTGACTAACATTTCAAAAGCTTCGTAATCCAGCTTTGTTTCGATAAACAAATTTCGTCAAAATACGCATGCATATTCATAGAAAAAGTGCATTTGATTTTACGTTCATATGCGATTGCACGTTTTTGCTGCAGAAATATGCATCAGTTATGCAATAATAATTAACATCATAAAGGAAATTATGTGCATATGTACGTAACTAGCTTGTTTCCACATTTTTAATTGGGTAAATATAATAATGGAAATTTAGTACGTAACTAGCTTTCTAATATAATTTTAATTGGATAAATAGAATAATGTAAACACGTTTATCAAGATGTGCATCAGAATGCATTCTTTATGATGAATGTCATCATCAGCCTTCACCAATGAAAATGATTATTGAATTGATATTGGTAATCGTCTTAATAAATCTTTCATAAAGTAAGTTTTTAAACACGTATTAAACTATTTGCCAACGAATTATTTGAATTTCCGACCATTTATTATTTCTTCTGACCCAATAAAGTCTGGCAAAACTTTTTGTATTCTTTTAATAATCTTCGGTTTTGATCAGCAAAAGAGAATTTCCAGTTGATGGATATGCTAAATGACCCTTCCCATATTTTAAAAATTGTGGAAGAAGTGAGTACTATTAATTGTTTGTTTTTTATAAATATCACCGACGATACTTTTTCTGTTTCATTGTCATCATCAAGTTGCAGTCCCGATTCGATAATAAGATGTCTGCAGTGACACAGTCCACAAATTTAGGCGTAAAATTATGTTTGATATGTTTCAGGTAATCCACTGCTCGGGTTATTTGAAAGCGCGCCATGTAGGTGGCCTGCCTGGGACCGGAGGGGTGGTGGGTGCAGAGGGCCAGGCTCGCCTGCTGGGCCTTGTCGCCGTCGGACACTCCTTACCGCCGTCAGCCGTCACCGAATTGAAACTTCACCACAACATGTTCATGTTCAGAGCTAGTCTCGATATGAAACTCATTTTCCTCGAAGCCAAGTGAGTCACATTTTAGTGTTTTAACCTTAGTATAATACAGACACATGCAAAAATGACATTTTTGCCAGAGGGAGCTTTTTAAAAATCTATATCATATACAATCGATCCTCTTTTTACACAGGCATATTATGTTCCATGCAAAACGATCGTGCAAAAAACCCATTTAAAAAAAGGTGGAATGAAAGATGGGTCTATTACATCGGACCGTGCAATTTTGTAACCGTGTTAAAAGAGGACTAGTTGTAATCCTAATCAAAGCGCATGAGACATAGCGAGCAAACAACGGCTTTGTAAGCAATTAGTCTTATTACATTGTTATTCATTTCATTCAGAAATTATTGTTTATAGCAATTTTAGTCACGACGTACTTACTTTACTCTTAACGAATTAAGCACTTTGGAGGCCTTATTTGGGGCCATGTTTTTGTTAGGGTCGTAAAATTTACTCGAGATTTACTTTTTACGTAAGTACGTTAAATAATTAAACAATTCTCTATTTGAAATCTCTTCTTAACGTCGAAAGCGTTCCAGTGAAAGCATACATTGAAAAACATTGCATTAATTAATCATTCAACAAAAACAATTGTTGCCGTATTTTTGGAATTCCACTTAAAATAAATATTGAAAACTGAGTAAAAAATATCTGGGTTAAATACGTTATTTCTGGGGCAACCTATGAGCCCGGAGGCAACTAGCGCGTGCCTAATGTGCTTTTGAGGTAATCCGCCACTGATAATAGTTACTTCCCAACTGACGATTAACGCTGAGCTCTAACTACATTATGAGCGTCGTAAAATGTCCACATGAATGAAGGATTCACAACAAAGATTCTTAAGACATAATGGCTTATTGTCAGGTGACGCAGGCTCAATCCAAGTTAACCTAAATTAACCTGAAGTACGATTAACCCTTACCAGATCAGTTGTGGGAGTACTAATTTATCCTTCCCATCGTCCAGCCTTTGAACTCTCATCAGAAGTTGATTTACTAACAAAAGCCAATTCTTGTAAAAACAACTTATGCAGTCGCTCAACGTCTCTTTTCCGGAGAAAGTAAAGATATAAAATATAAAAATAGGATTAGTAAAGTACTACTAGTCAACCAATCGCTCTTGCTACGCACCATTTTTACGACCGGATGTGTGAGAGGGATTTTAAACAACAAAAATATTCGTGCATTTGAAACAAAGCCATAAATCGATCGAAAAATCAATTTACGTACATTTTTCGTACATTTTCGTAATGTGTCCATACCCGATACGCATTCCGATATTTATTGTTTGCCTTTTACTTTTTCAAACATACTGGCAGTGGTGTGATGATGATTGATCCTTGAAGAAAACGACAACTTTTGCTGCGACTGAACTTTCCAAAACAGCTGTTCAAATTCGCGAGGCACAATCGAAAAGTTATAGGGCCGTGTATATTACAGCAGACACCGATTTAATAATATAACAATGAAATGATTTAATACATTTACTGTGTGTGCAACATAGAGGGCCACTCATGTACTATGTACAACGTCACATTCTAAAGGAGGAAGAGGACTTGCGTCATAACTAGAAAATGGTAAAATGAAAATATGTCACCACAATCCCTTCAACGTAAAGTATGCTGCATTTGTTTGTCACATTTTGCATTTGCCTCTAACCAGGCAATTTTAAAATAAAATTAAGCATTTTCAAGGATAAACGGATGCAAAAATATAATTTAATTTGGACAGTGAGGTATAACGTCTTTTGACGGAATATGACGGTGGCGATAGGGAATTGAGACATTCAAATATGTGTATACAAAATCGTTACCGTGGATTCCATCGTATTAATATTTTTCAATCTCAAAATGAACTATCTTAACCTCTGTATTTCGTCTCTTGTGACTGTCGAGTGGTCCCTCGTCATAAAAAATCGCAGTGTCAAATAACCTCGACCAGACCCTCAACTCTGGTTTGGATTTTTTTTTTTGTTTTATTTGTGTTTGACGTTTTTTCATGCTTAATTTTACTGCCCTCGTTCCTATACAGCTTTCTGTACGCTTGTCGATTTTTTCTCCCCGAACGTAAAATAAAACAACATAAATTCAAATAACGCGGTTCAACACAGTTCAGATCGCCGAACAGCGACGAATTCCATATTTTTATTTTTTTTATTACAAGAAATATTATTTACGACTGTTACATATATACAATATAATAATTTTTATGAATAGCAAAACATAAAAATTCCCTTCAGTATAATAAAATAGAGAATACATGAGTTAACTTTTTTTGTGCAAGTGTAAAATTACGCGTGATTAATTCTTTAACATGTTTTTGAAATCTTCACCGAATTGTAACGTTTTAAGTATTCATTAAAACTTTTACGATATTTCTAAATGATAAAACGATGTGACATTATGATTCGTTATGCGAAAATTATAGAACGATGGTTTATTTTTGTTTTAAATGCACACCCGAAAGGTATTCTTCATAAATAATGGTCAAATATACATACGACGAGACTATGTACATAATCCAGCATATTTATTTTTCCAAAGTATATTCCACGCAACGCTGCATTGATAAGCATGAACTGACGAACATGTACGTCCATACTCCTTCGCGGAAAAATCTCGGCGACCTACAAGTACGTCCATACTCCCAGAAAGGTTAATTATTAGAGATATCTGCATCGTAGGTTATTGTAATTGTTTTTATATGGACGTTTTAAGAATATTATCTTGAATGCGGGGAATTTCTATTACGATGGTAAGATTCCGCCGAAAAAATTTCCATCACTTACGAGTTATAAGATATTAGATTGTTAGTTGTTTTATTAATCGCTAAAGTATAATTTATTTATAATTTAAGACATCGACTGAGGGTGCTTGATGGAATTTCAATATCAAATTTGGATTTGGACAATTCGACGAAAGGGTAAATATATACAATCATTCCACGTTCAGTGACATCTGTTAGGTGTTTCAACGTATAGGATATAATAACGGAGAGTAGGAAGGTTTGAGGTTCGAATTGCATCCCGTCGAAACCCACAATCTCAATTGTGGATTTCGACGGGATGCAATTCGACGAAAGGGTAAATATATACAATCATTCCACGTTCAGTGACATCTGTTAGGTGTTTCAACGTATAGGATATAATAACGGAGGGTAGGAAGGCTTGAGGTTCGAATTGCATCCCGTCGAAACCCACAATGCTATTATAATTGTAAAATCACTGGTAATTCTAAAAGAAGTTGGAAAGCGGCAATTCGCCACTCTGTTAATGTGTTGTTTACAAAATAAGGATTAAGGCGATTCTCGAAATGTTAACTCAGGTATCAGTGTGGCTATCAGACGTATAATATTTTACCTCGTAAATAATATTTGTCGTATTTGTATCTTCTATATAAACGTTAGACACTGTTTACCGTCTGTCAGTTCGAGTCCATTCGTGTGCTCGAATGCCTGAAGATGCCGAAAGGCGAAACCCGGGTCGTTAGTGACAAAATACATGGAAGTGTACATAATCTCAATAATCCAAGTTTGATATTAAAATTCCATCAAGCACCCTAAGTCGATGTCTTAAATTACAGAATATATTCAAATAAAAATATATTCTATACGCCATGCACTTAAATGGCGGCTTGAAATACGGGTACAAACCGGTCCATTTTATTTCTTGTTATTCTTAAATTTGCAAAGCATTGTTAGCACAGTGGTAAAGAGGGTACCTACGCATTGATGAGACTTAGGAGCGACAGATTAGGCACGTGAGAGGGTGGCAAAATCGTCCCTCTCCGGGTTTGACAACCACTTAACGGTTTCCACCCCAATTATTATTTTATCGAGCGAACAATGGGGCGGCCGTGTAGTGCATTATATTATAATATAATAGTGCGCGAGAGGAAATGGAAAATTTTCTAAACGATTCCTCGTTGTTAGAGGAAAATAAATAAACTACCTACTTATTAATACAATGATGAGAGCACACGCGCACATTTGTGTCGTGTGTTATGAAAACTTACTGAAACTATGTGGAGCCTGCGAAGCGAGCTCTTAGTTTCATAGCTATTTTCCTATCTAGGGAGAGTATTATACAGACTAAATCTATATCCATTCACTCATGCATTCCCGTTAAGAACGATGGTCTCTCTAAGAAAAAATGTTCTCTGCGCAGAAAATCAAATGACTTTCAGCAGGTCAAACCAACAAATGTGCGGCATAATTCTAGCCTTTCTGCAATCATCAGCATGTAATACTTTTTTTTGAAAAAATCGGTTATTTTATTATCTAATATTTAGAACTCTCAACAGATTTATCAAAAAACCAAGAAAGAATTAGAAAAAATTAAATTACCTATTTTTATTTTATTGATTTTTTGTTTAAACTGCATTTGTTTCTACGTGCCTTTTAACTTTCTGAAGACTATATCGGCTGAAGGCTCTGAATTGGGTTATAAAGGAAAAACCCATACGAATACTGATTGTGGGTGCTCAATTCTTATCAGGAATTTTTCGTGATCGATGATATCATATCACGAAAATCTCAAATATTATAGTCTCACTAATTTATTTGGATACAAAATATGCTCTAATAATAAATCCTCTCTCTCTCTCTCTCTGCTGGTTCTCAAATAATAATATTATATTATACTGCGTCGTGTATCAGGACCCTCCGGAAATCAGATCTGCCCAAAGTAAGCGAGCAAACACTTGCCAAAGAAAACAATGGAACCCCCGTCATCACACTCCACGCTTTTTATAGATGTGAGGAAAAAATGCCCTATCCTCTATTTCCGATCAATTAAAAATTATACCAAACATCGTCACGAGTCTATTTGACGATCTCAAGAAGCGTGGGGTTGTGACGTGTGCAATAGCACACAATTTAATGAGGATTTTTTGTTTAGTCGATTGACATTATAAACGTAGTTTATCATTAAATAATTGATTATTATCATAATTATTTAGTTCCACAAGAATTTTATTAATTTGTTGATTGCTATTTCGGCTTCACACCATCGTCATAACCATGAAGATGTCGTGAAGTCTAAATGTAAAACTAAACACTTCGTTATTATAATGGAGTTATGTATACCAAGTAAATGTTTAATCAATCTATATTTATTGTTTACCATGTCCACTCCCAATGTGGAGCATATGAACTACCAATGGAAGTATCTCAACAAAAGTTTTTCTACGAGAACTTCTTGTTTCTCAGTTTCACATTCTCTCTTTTTCGAAGAGAGTAGGGATAGAAGGATAGAGCTAGGACAGGAGTAGTGGTTAGCTAATCGCTCTCACTAGGTAAGAGGGAATTCTAGACATCACAAACATTCATGCCTACGATCCATAAATCGATTGAAAAATCAATTTATGATTGTATCCGTACCTAGATTTGAATCCGATACATCCGTAACTGTTGACCAATGCTCCATGGACCCTCCAATACAATAGAATAAAATTTCAAAGTATTTAGTTCTAAAAAAATTTATTAGTTAGTTGATATCTATTTCGACTTAGTTAGAACTATTTAAAAGCGTATCTCTGACGATGGCGTTAAGCCGAAATAGCTATCGACTAACTAATAAAATTTTAAAGAACTAAATACTTTGATATTTTATCCAAACAAAATTTTACATTCATAATTTAAGGTGGAGAATAAAATATTGTCGTTGTTCTGGAAGAAAACACTAAATCGAAAAAATGACATATTGAGTTAGTTATTCCAAAATGTTCCTTGTTTCAAACTCTACCGTATGAAAGAACACGCTTATTTTTATAAATTACACTTTTAGTTAAAAACAGTTTTGTACAAACAAACAAACAAAATGAAAAACATATGGCATTTTAAGCTTTGGCAAACTTAAAATTACAATTACCCAAAACTAGTATTTTCCAGTTAGTGTCTTCTTCCGGAATAACGACGATATGTTGTCTTGACATGTGACAATGGCGCACGGTTAAGAAACCATTGAGCCCATGAGTCATGTTTGAGCCAACAAACACAACTATGCGCGTAGAAACAACGAGTAATTAAAAACATGTTGGATATTCTCGATTCGGATATATCTATTGATTTCATTACAATATGTGTACATAACAATTATGTGAAAATAATTATTTATGTTTGTTTTTCTTTATTCTTTATAGAGTTGCCGCGTTGACAGGGTATGAACCCCAGGACCTCATCGAGAAGACCCTCTACCAATACATTCACGGATCAGACATCCTAAACATGAGATATGCACACTTTACGTGTAAGCTATTTACATTACAATTCTTCATTAGTCAAGTCTGAAAGTCTTCATTATGGGTACCAGATGTCTGCACGGGCCAAAATTTGATGAAATTACCCGGCCCGAGCCCGTTCACCTCAGGCCCGAGCCGGCCCGAGCCCCAGTCTTAATACCACACTTGTTACCCGAGCCCGACCCGAAGCCTAAATTTATATATTTCAGCCCGAAAAAAACCCGATTTAAAAAAAAATACAGTACATAAAATTGATTAACGTACCTACCCAACATTTTCACATCTAGAAAAATCTATTATATCACGGAATGATTTCCACACGTCACCACTTTTTAACATTTTCTTTATATCGTTGAAACTTATTTTTAACGAATCTTTTGTATTTTTTTATAATGAATTTTTCGGCATACGGAACAGTCGACTATCTAAAACGAATAGAAAGCAGATACTGAATAATATCACTCTTTATTCATTTACGAACTATTTAAACTTACTATCGCTGATGATTAAACGAACAAAGCATTGTTTCACGGATCAATAACAATTTTATGAGCTCAGTTTCATGTTACCAAAATATAAAATGATGTCTCCATACTTATCAAATAAAAGACTCTATTGTGTCCAATGCTATTTGAAACGTTATAAATTATTTTATTCATTACCTTTTTGTTATCAAGAGTACTCATGATCCGAACATAGTCCAGAAATATTTTTCTGAAGAACAAATCCTTTACACGGGCCCGGCCCAAGCCCGAATATCAATTGTCTTTACCCGCCCGAACCCGGCCCACGGGCCGACCCCGAGTCCGTGCAGACCTCTAATGGGCACATACATAATACGTATTGTTTATTAATTTTGCATTATTTTTCCAGTGCTGTCAAAAGGCCAGGTGACCTCCAAGTATTACCGATTCTTGACTAAATCTGGAGGTTGGGTCTGGATGCAGAGCTACGCAACAATCGTCCACAACTCGAGAAGTTCAAGGCCTCACTGCATCGTATCGGTCAATTATGTTCTCAGGTAAAAATCATCAAAGATGTTTTTGCTCATCAGGAGCATTTTCAATATTCAATTTGGAGTTTAAAATCGGTCCTGATCATTTGGAAAAAATTTTAAATTTGTACAAACTTTAAAAATAACAGTATGATAAATATAATACCTTTTCATTTTTATCGATAACTAAAGTAATACAAAACTAATGTTAATATCTTATAATTATGTGCTTGTCTTTCTGCAGTGACGTCGAAGCAAAAGAACTCATTCTGACATCGGAACAGACAGCATCATCAGTTACCGGAGGAACCTCCTCGCCGTCTGCCATCCTCACTCCAATCAGCCAACAGGAAGCGCCGATATTGATAGCGCCTCCGCAGCATTGCCACCCGGTGCCGAATCATCCGACCAGACCTTCTAACTGCAACATTCACCATTCCCACATAATCAGCCCGCCCACCAGCAGTATTCCCGAAGAGAAGTACAACGGAGACTACTGCGGCGACCCTGGGTACCCGTGCCAAGAATACGCCGTGGATTTCTTGCAGTATCTTGGAACGCCACCTCCCGTGGAGGGAAACTTTCAAGATCTGTTTTACAACGGCGGTTACGCGGATACGGCCGAAAGCAATCACCACCATCCTGGGGTGCCTTCCAACGATCACCAGCAGCGGCCGTTTTCCGCAGGCTCGTCTTCTTGCAGTTCGGCCGAGAGTGTTGAGCCAGGCGGCGGGCAGTACTTGCCGGCTGCCGTGGCGCCCCCCGGACAGGTGTACTGCCAGCCGGACGGGCACAGCTTCCAGCAGATGCCGTGCTATCAGCAGCAGCCTGCTCCGCCGCCAGCGTACACAAGCGTGATCGTCGCGGCCGCTCAGCAGTACAGCGGCCATCCACAAGGACTTGGAGATGAATACGTACATTGACCTGATCCGTCGAAGAAAGTTTGCCACACGTCACTCTAACAGTATCCCACTCTTGATGATTAGAATATTTAAGAAGACTTTAAGTAAACAACGGAGTGAAATTGTTTAGTTTTTTAGAACACGCATTTTAATTGATAATTATATTTTTGTAAATATGAAAACAGATTCATTTTTAGAATCGTATATACATATAATATGTATATTATAATCGTAATTAGAAATATAATATATATTTAACATATACAAATGTTTAGTGCTGTTAAATTGTTACGGACGATAAAAATGATATTATTCTCTATAAGGTAAATAAAGTCGGAAAAATTAAGCATTATTAATATTTTTCATGAAACCTGTTTCAACAAACAGTCATTTTAAATAATCAATTATATTTTTTTATTATAATTATCTAGGCTATAGTTTACCTGCACTGATATTTAAGTTAGCTTTATTTTAATTTATTTTATATATTTAGTTCAATTACTAGCCAGTTTTAATTAGAGAAATATCTACTGATATAATTAACTATTCTTAATTTTATATTGTTTTTTTTTTAGAAAGTAACGTTCTGTAAAATATGTAAATAGCGAATCTACACTATAGTGTGTATTTTTTAAATCATCTAACTTCATATATTACAGTAGTTGAATAAAAATATGATATAAAGCTTTTTCTTTGTTCCAAAAAGAGAGTTAAGAAATAAATGAAATAATAATCTCAAATGTTAATCGGAATTATTTACTTCTAAAATTTAAGTCACCTATTTAAGCTTTTTTAAACATACCGAGAGTTGATGATTAACACATGACAAATAATATTAGAATTTTGCAAAATTATTTATGACATTAATTTATATTATATTATACTTCCCCAATGCTCTAATTCTACAGTCTAGCGATGGCAAGCTCGTGCTATGTTCGAATAAACTAAGAAAATAATTCAGTATAATCTAAAGAAAAATCTTTGAATTATTCTGAATTACATATAAAATATCATTTTGTAAATAATATATTAAAGTCTGCTTACTCAAAAAATGTCATTTTTTTAACTAGCTTTTGAGCTCCAGAAGGCAAAACACATTATGTCAGTTGTTGATGATTTTTTTTAAATGTCAAAATGTAGACAATTTAACGCTCGCGTGCAGGTAGAATACAAAGATATAATGGCTTTAAAATAGAAACAGTATTTTCGTATTGTCATATTATTATTTTTTTATTCTGGCAGAAAGCATAATATGACTGTATCTCATCGATGTCAAATCTGAAAAAAAATATTCTTTATATTATACAAAGAATCTTATTAAATCACAAACAATTATATTAAAAAAAAATAAAACACAATTCATTTGTACTACTTCCACATATTTATAATGATCAGGACCAATTTCGCTCATCACGAGCATTATCAACTGATAAAAATACAAACATAACAGGCTTATTTGTATGAAATTGAGTGTAAAAATGAAGTTATATAAAAGTGATGGTTCATGAACTAAGACAAGAGAATACTGATTAGCAAAAAAATTATACATAAATCAAATAAAATAGTCTACAATTAAAATGTTATGGACCTCTTACAAATCAATAAATACTAATCATTACATACTAAATACTAATCAATAAATACTTATCATCACGGTCCTGATCATAATAAATATGTGGAAGTAGTACAAATGAATTGTGTTTTATTTTTTAAAATATAATGTCTTTCCACCAATAATTGACAGTTAACACTTTAAAAGTCACAAACAATTAATTGTACGTTGAAAAAAATAATGCTTAAAATGTGATTATTTCAGAAATTGTTTTCATGACTTACTGACTTCTGTCAGTTACCAGTATACCCTTAATATATTATACATACCCACCAGGCGCGTACTGTGGCTTTATCTCTTTCTCACTCAATTACATGAAAAGTGAAGGTGCAAGCGATATGCAAAGGCATGCGGCGCATGCTCTTGTATCCTTCTTGCTCATACCCAGATTAGGTTGTGCGATAGAGATAGTGGCCGATGATACCCACATACTCTAAACAATATTTCACTTAAATCAGAATGCCAGTGCCAAAATTTTTAACTGTTATACTTTAAATTAATATTGTTTTAAAATTATATATATATATAATATTTAACCAGAAAGAATGGTAAGAAAATGATTATATTAATAATGTGAAGATTCAAGAATTTGTAAGCTGATATAAATGCAGATATAAACTTTTGATATTTAAACTGATTTATACTTAGCAGATATTGCCACCGTATACTTTAAAATGATACAATGAAAGCATTACGTTCAATGTACCAGATAACATTGGTATTCTTTTTTTACACATTGTCTTGGTTATATTTTGGAATCAAAACCTGATTCTAAATAGTGTGCCAAAAACTTTATTTATTAAGTTTTTTTTCCATTGTAATTAGTATAGTTTTCGTATTATAGTATTACTGTCTACCGTAAATAAATACTTATATTAATTTATACTGCCAAAAAATTGTTTTAATCATTGTTTTAAAAATAATTCACTTAAACTACGAGATAAATCCGACGTTATCTTGATAATAAGTGAATAACTTTGTTTATTGAACATTCAAACTCAAGTTAATAATTACTAAGGGATTTTCTGAATTGTTTTTTCAATTCAATGCCCTAAATTGGATCTTAAATTAGAGAATATTTAACATATTTATTGATACGCAAGTATATATGGTACACAAGAATGAACAATATTAAAAACAAATTTATTTGTTCTCGCTTTGCTCTAAGCAAAATCGTCAGCAAAATTACCAAATATTTGATCTGCCAGTTGGCGTGCTATTAAAGGTATTTTTTTAATCGCAAATTGCTCACTGTTGGTATTAAATTGTTTTTTTATTAATTTCATTTTCGAAAAAAATCTTTCACAGCTAGTAACACAATTGTAAAGAAATAAATTAAAATCTTATGATTGTTCACCAGACAACAATTTCTTCTTTCTCCCTGGACATTGAGGCTTCATCCTTAGATCTTTCAGAGGAAATATTATATTTTGTCAGTGAATCACAAAGCATAGCAATTTTTATTTGTTTATTACCTACGGAATTTTCTACTCATTTTCAAAAATGCCGCCCCTAAAAAAGCATATTTTGCCAACGAGTCACAAATTTGAAAACACGGCAAATGGAATGTAGCTTGCATTGATTCTGTATCTATAACAATTTATATTTGTTTGTTACCTACCTACAGGATTTTCTCTTCATTTTTGAAAATGTCGCCCGCCCTTCCTTGCTACTGGAAGATCGATATATATATGTATTCGTATCGCGAAATAACGGCCATAAAAATGTTTTCAATGCATTCGGCGGTAACTTCGTGGAAATTCGTTTTTCAATATTTAATTCGAATTGGATAAACACGTGTCACATCTAATATAACAAGGAGTGGAATGATAAATTTATTTATTTTATACTATTCATTCTATTCAATATGTTTTACAGTTCATCCAAAGTGAAAAGAAATTATAAGATTTTAATGCATTGTTTTAGGTAAATAATATCCAAATCTATTTTATCATTAAATTAGTGATGTAATTAATATTTTGTGAAGAGATATAATAGATAAAAAAACGTCCTTCTGTAGATTTTGTGTACTACATCGTAGCATTATTTCATTATAAATTATAATTGATTTTAGTAAGTAACACTCGAATGTTATCGAATATGGATATGCTAACAACAGCTCAACGAAAATAGCAATTCAACCGAGAAGTCTCGAACCTTGGACTGTCTGTTACTCAGTTATTTTACGTGACGTCGAAAAAATTGATTCGCTTGTGCGGCGAAAAGGTTCCATACAAGTGATGCGAGTTGACTCCAATTCGATTTCATGCACCCTGACCTCAGTTTCAGGGGGCATGGGGCGTACCATCAAGAAGATGCGAAAACAATATATCAATAGCATACAGTGCAAAGCTCGTCACTAAAAAAACAGATACCATAAATGTAAATAAATATAATTTCATTTTTCTTAAAGCATTTAAGAACTTAATAGTACATCGATCGTCCAGTTCAGTATTCAGTACTGCCCAAATAATTTTTTTATATGAAAATATAAATTTAGATTTAGATAATATGAAAAACAATACTCAAATGCTCACCATAAATCAAATATTATTGATTTCAAATTTGGATTATTGAGATTTTGTACACTTCCATGTATTTTGTCACTAACGACCCGGGTTTCGCCTTTCGGCATCTTCAGGCAGTGTGCTCGAATGCCTGAAGATGCCGAAAGGCGAAACCCGGGTCGTTAGTGACAAAATACATGGAAGTGTACAAAATCTCAATAATCCAAATTCGATATTGAAATTCCATCAAGCACCCTCAGTCGATGTCTTAAATTATATTATTGATTTGTTTTCGAGTTTTATTCATTTCGGCCTAATTTTAAACATGCGCTTAACAAGCTGAGTAGAAGAATATTTAGTAATATCCTTTTAATGATCCAGATATATCAACATTTTTTTTAATTCTTTAGAACGTTTATTAGTATTTCTACTGCAAATTTAACTCATTTTTTTTTGGAATTGTCTGACTGGACGATCAACATCTCCACTATGATAAGGAAGACGATATGTATGTAGTTAGTTCTACAAGATCTGTCAAATATTGTCAATGGTTATTTCGGCATCACGTTATCGTTGGAACTAGTGATTTTTATTGTAGTGGTCAGACGGTTCTGTCAATATCAAATATAGATTTTGCAATTTCAATTTAAGATCTTGAACATTGACGTCTGTGATATTACTTCTCCTCTAGTTGATCTCGAGTTAATTAAAACTACTTCATCGATATTTGACGCATAGGCAATGATTGTATTGCTAAGTATATTTGATATTATTCATCCAAATGCTGTGCACTTCCATAAATGTTGTCAATAACAACTAACAACCCAGGATTCGCTTTTCTTTAGACACTAATGAACCGTCAGTTCGAGTTTGATATTGAAATTCCGTACGCACCGTTGATATCATAAATTATAATAGAAATATAATATATAATAAATCTCACCAAGCAATACTAAAAAAGGATCAGCGTCCATGATCCACCACTAAATTGCAAGATTTTCACAGCTGATTCTGCATGGCTTGTACGACAAATATACAGCACATAAGTATATATAATTCAGGCAAAAATATATAATATTTCATTTATTAAAAATCGAAAGGTGCCAAAGAGCCGATGAAAAGGCGACCGACCGTTCCGGGTGGTGCCAAAATTTTATTGTTTCAGACCATTGCTGATAAACCAATTTTTTAATACGCACAATAATAATAAAAGTTAATTAAATGAAAAAAACTTATTGCTCGTTATTGTAATTTCATTAAAAAGTTTATTGCAACCAAATTTTCTCTGACGTAAATCATAAAAAATTTCTTCAATACAAATAAATAAAAAATAATAACGCTTAAAAAAACCTTAAACGGCATCATAATGACTGTAATGTCGAATTCTTTAAAAATATACTAGCATTCTTTTTGTAACACTAAAATTTAACGCTTTCAATAATGCAAACTAAAAATGTTGTCGTTAGCTGAAATATTATTTTATTACTTTTCGCGGAACACAAAGATGCCAGGAACACTCAGCGAGAATAAATTAATATTATGTATGCATAATAATCATACTCTTTCTGCAGCTGGTCGAGAATGAGAGGAAAATATTGCTTCCATGTCTCCTATTATGTCATAGTATTACGTATTTTAATAAAATTGTTTGTGGAATCTATCAGAATCATTATTCACGTACGCTGCATTTCCTTAGAATCTATCATAGTGATAATCTCAAAACGTAACAGGCATGCTGATGATGACGATTGTTCCACAGATTTTAAGCTTTCAGGGTGATTTAGACAGTCGAAACACATCAGTTCACACAGAAAATGACAGGAGGGGGGAATCTTAACTACGCCACCGATTATATACCTTTTTTTCCTTCCATGTCCGCTCCCAATGTGGAGCATATGGTCTCTTAATGGAGGTATCTTAACAGAATTTTTCTAAGAGAACTTCTTGTTATTCAGTTGCTCAACACATCATTTTTCGAAGAGAGTAGGGATAGAAGGATAGAGCTAGGACAGGACAACTGGTTAGCTAATCGCTCTCGCTACGAACCGCGAGGATCGAATGGGTGGAAGGGAGGAGTTTTAGACATCATAAATACTCAGACAACGAACAGAAATCAATAAATCGATTAAGAGGCCAATTTATGAAACTTTCCGCACCGGGAATTGAACCCGATACATCCGTAACCATAGCCAACGACGCTACCAATTGACCGACAGACGTCGACCGGTGCTTTCAACGTGGTATGGTCGTTGGCGAGGGCCTTCATTTAGCCGCGCTACTCGTTCGACGCGATCCCTGCAACATGCGGGTCGCAAAGATGTCGAACAGAAGCGACCTCGGCAAAAGAATCGCGATGCCCCTGCCACCGCACTTCTCGCGTCCGCCTCACCGTGCGCCGTCAGACCGGCGAGTATGCCTGGGGAGTGCTTCATCGCGACGTCCGAGATGGCAAAAAAGCCAACGGCACGCGGTGTTCCCAAGCGGTCACCCATCCAAGTACTATCCGCGCCCAATGTTGCTTAACTTCGGTGATCGGACGAGAACCGGTGCTTTCAACGTGGTATGGTCGTTGGCGAGGGCCTTCATTTAGCCGCGCTACTCGTTCGACGCGATCCCTGCAACATGCGGGTCGCAAAGATGTCGAACAGAAGCGACCTCGGCAAAAGAATCGCGATGCCCCTGCCACCGCACTTCTCGCGTCCGCCTCACCATGCGCCGTCAGACCGGCGAGTATGCCTGGGGAGTGCTTCATCGCGACGTCCGAGATGGCAAAAAAGCCAACGGCACGCGGTGTTCCCAAGCGGTCACCCATCCAAGTACTATCCGCGCCCAATGTTGCTTAACTTCGGTGATCGGACGAGAACCGGTGCTTTCAACGTGGTATGGTCGTTGGCGAGGGCCTTCATTTAGCCGCGCTACTCGTTCGACGCGATCCCTGCAACATGCGGGTCGCAAAGATGTCGAACAGAAGCGACCTCGGCAAAAGAATCGCGATGCCCCTGCCACCGCACTTCTCGCGTCCGCCTCACCATGCGCCGTCAGACCGGCGAGTATGCCTGGGGAGTGCTTCATCGCGACGTCCGAGATGGCAAAAAAGCCAACGGCACGCGGTGTTCCCAAGCGGTCACCCATCCAAGTACTATCCGCGCCCAATGTTGCTTAACTTCGGTGATCGGACGAGAACCGGTGCTTTCAACGTGGTATGGTCGTTGGCGAGGGCCTTCATTTAGCCGCGCTACTCGTTCGACGCGATCCCTGCAACATGCGGGTCGCAAAGATGTCGAACAGAAGCGACCTCGGCAAAAGAATCGCGATGCCCTGCCACCGCACTTCTCGCGTCCGCCTCACCATGCGCCGTCAGACCGGCGAGTATGCCTGGGGAGTGCTTCATCGCGACGTCCGAGATGGCAAAAGCCAACGGCACGAAGAAATGTAGTGGATTATAGTGTAAAAACTTTTTGGTTTACATCGAGGAAGTATAGAAAATTGTTTTCATAAATTTCTAATTTTAACGATAATTAATATTTTATTTTACTGTAATTGTCTATTACTTTTTCCATAAATATAGATAAAATTAAAAAAAATGCCGAGAATTTTTTACAAAAATACAAGATGTAACTATATAAATAACTAAAAAAATCATCATTTCCTACAGCAATTCAACCTGCCTGTTCGGAGTTCACATTGAGAATGATCGTCAATTACGCTGGCGAGGGGCGGGGGGGGGAGGTTTATAGTAAATTTTATTTATATACTGCGCATGTGCGAAAAAACTCGGGGAAAATCCCTGATTCCAAATAGAAAACTGTCATGCGATTTATTTTGTATGACGATTTCCCACTAAAACATCGTAAACTGATGGATCCCTGTATTTCGCCATATGACGTACAATCAGTATTACATAGCAGAGATGCATGTATCGATCAATCTGTCTATTTGTCTGTCACAACAACCCCTTCCAAATGGTGAATATAATATAATAGTGTTTGGCCCCTTACCATAAAATATAATAATATATTAATAAGAAGATTTACACGCTAAAAAAAGACAATCGTTTTTTCAACGAAAATATGTACAGTAAACTTCCGAGTATCCGTGCTAATGGTGGGGAAGGATAATATGAATTTCTATTTCCCTTAAAATACTATTATAGATTTTTTACGCAGTAAATTATATTTACATATTTGATTTACCTTATTATTTATTAAGAGAATTTGTAATTTTTGTTTGTTTATAGGAATCTTTTAACGATTTGCTTATATCAGTTCGAATTTTCCTCACAGTCATTCAATGGTTTTTTCATAGATATTTTCAAAACCTTCTGTTCCCCTAATTGAACCTGGTTTTTTTTGCTTCTTCAATCATCAAAAGTTTAATTTTGTCAGTTCCAGATGACTTTGATACGTTCTTTAGAATATTTATGCCTCTTGATGTTTCTTTAGATGAATTTAGTGTCTATGTAGGCAAGCACATCCAATATGAGTCGATATACAAACATTCCTTATTCGATGCGGAATTTATCATCGGATTTAACACATCCCCTGAGAGATATTGAACCGTTGATTGGTATTTCTTCTGCTCGTTTATTATTAATTAAAATTGATAACATTTTCTAAAATACGTCATTGAATTCATGCACGGATAATCCGCAAACCGAATAATTTGCACACAGTTAATCGGGAATTAACTGTTGTTACTGTAGAATGTAATTCAGTGTAGTATTATAATATAATATATGATTTAGAGCGACGTCAGTATAGTTTCTGAAAAACGGACTCACATTTTAATACAAACCCACTTCAAAATGGAGTCATCTTTAGTTCCCTAATTGGGGCGAAAACTGCGGGAATCTTGTTGATTGATCACGTGGCAGCACTGCACGATCGTTTACTATGGCAGTTTAATAAACAATAGGACTGCGATTTTATTCTATCCGCCCTCAAAATGAAAAAGACTTACACTGAAGAATTCAACGACTATTCAACTGTTCGATGTTATAGCATCGATAGATTTGGCGGCTGTCTTGTGTCAATGTGTGTTCGATTAAAAAATAATTACAATCAATTGTCTTTTTAGATGGATGACACGTTCAATGCACAAAACCGTTAAAAAGGTGCAGTAATTACAGGAAAATGAAACATAGGTTGCATTACATGGAACCATGTCAATTATTGAATTAATAGTAATATTATAAATCATAAATATGGCATTTCCACTTGACAAAATTTTATTCTGACTCCGTTCCGAGAGAATTTCCGTTGCAGACAAATGTATACATATATTTTAATATTTGTCTGGCTGTAACGCAACACAGGCACACTTTCCCTCTCTGTCAGCGCCTGCGCAAGGAGTATGTGTGTGTGTTGAGTGATTTTTTTACGTACATCACTCTCTGTCTGTTTGCTATTCATAATTCGTATCAAGCATATTGAGCAAAAGCGAAGGCGTTCTATTGCAAAAACTCTCTAGGCAAATTACTTATTAACAATAAAGATAGAGTAAACTTTAAGAACAAATCTGGTATTTATAAATTACAATGCAATGATTGCCAACATTTCTATGTGGGTAAAACCACACGTACATTAGATATAAGGGTATCAGAACATTTAGCTGCCTTTAGATTAAAAAAAGAAACTTCGACATTCGCAAATCACTTGCTAATGGAGAACCATACGTTTAATGCGGATGATGGGGTTAAACTGTTGCATAAAAACATGGGGGATCATAAATTATTTTATCAAGAAATTTTGGAAATTAATAGAGCCCAGTTAAATTCCTTGCCAATCTTGAATGAGCAGCTGAACCTTCCTAATTCTCCGCTATTATATCCGATACGTTGAAACACCTAACAGATGTCACTAAATGTGGAATGATTGTATATATTTACCCATTCGTCGAATTACATCCCGTCAAAACCCACAATACTATTATAATTGTAAAATCACTGGTATTTCTAAAAGAAGTTGAAAAACGGCAATTCGCCACTCTGTTAATATGGTGTTTACAAAATAAGGATTAGGGAAATTCCCGAAATTTTAACTCAGGTATCAGTGTGGCTCTCAGACGTATAATATCTTACCTCGTAAATAATATTTGTCGCATTTGTATCTTCTATATAAACGTTAGACACTGTTTACTGTCTCTCAGTTCGAGTCCATCCGTGTGCTCGAATGCCTGAAGATGCCGAAAGGCGAAACCCGGGTCGTTAGTGACAAAATACATGGAAGTGTACAAAATCTCAATAATCCAAATTTACAAAATTATTGTAGTTACTACATTAGTAGGTACTTGGTACGTAAATATAAGAACGACCCATCATCAAAACAAAAATCATTGTGCAAAATCGTGAACTCGCATTTATTCGTGCGCAATTCGACATTATATGGAGACCACTGATCATATTCTCAATCACATCTTGAAGCTGTCGAAGGCACAACCATTACACTATTTCACAGAACCCATAGACACTGTCTTTAGGAGACCTCGACGTGTGCTGCTTCTCAAACCCACTTGATCCACATCCATTCCGCTTGCCCGCTGACGGCTCAAAGATTAGGAGACAGACCATTCCATCGCCAGAAGAGGACATCGAGCAGAAGACCAGAACCCCCAATATGGATATTATCAAAAGTTGATTTTTGAATTAATTTATGGATTTCTGTTCGAAGACATGGATGTCTGTGATGAATAAAATACTCTCCTGTCCATCCGATCCTAAAACGTGACGTAATAAAATCGATTAGATAACCACTACTCCTTTCCTAGTCCAACCCTTGTATCCCTACCTTCTTCGAAAAAGAGAGGTTGATCAACTGAGTAACAAGCAAGTCACGTAGAAAAACTTATGTAGAAGTAGACTCCACAAGGTGGCCATATCCCCAACATAAGCGGACTTGGTCAAAAAACACTTTATTGGAAATTATTTATTGAGTGGCAACTTATATGTATATTCAATTTCTCCAAATCATCCATTATGGGTCCGTATGCTCCACATAGGGCTCGGATACGGTAGAAATAAAAGGCTATGAGCATCACATTTAAGCCATACAATTGATACAATGTCTTATTTGCATTAATGAAACTAAATCGGAATACATTAATTTATTAACCGACAGTTCTCGGTAAAACATTCTGTTGAGATGCGCTGTATAGGAAGACATGTTCATAAAAAAGCGTTGACTTTTTTAACCATTTCCGCTTCCAATGTGGAGCATATAGCCTCCTAATAGAGATATCTCAACAGAATATCATCTATGAGTAAGAAAAGAAGAATAGGGCTAGGACATGACTAGTGGTTGGCTGGTCGCTCTCGCTACACCCCGTTGTTAGGATTGGATGGATGGGGGGAGGTATTTTAGATATCACAGACATCCATACCTACGAACAGAAATCTGAAGAAACTGTCAGAACCGGGATCTGAGCCCGTGAGATACGTAATCGAAGCCAGCGACGTTGACTGCTGCACCACGGAGCCGACAAACAAATATTTTACTTAGAAATCCGATAATCTGATTTATCAACAGTAAGTGTACTGCTTAGAAAAGAAAACTTTATACAGACATTCTATTAGTGTTCTTTTGTACGCACCACCCTCAAATAATAGAGCAAAGTGTTTGTAAATCACTCCCCGGTTGATTGGTTCAATTACTTATTTAGGGTGCAATGCGCATTTTAGGGTGCCGAACATATTGCAGCATTCTTCCTAATTGTTACGACGCTCTAACGTAGGCCTTTAACGTTCTAACCACCCTATGAATCGGAGATTGTTAACTCTTATAAAAGTTAACAACACAATGTACAAGTCTATTATTTTTAATCTAGTCGATTAAGCAATGGACTTCTGAATCAATTTTTTTCTTAATTGTACCTGTTATTAACAGCCCTTTCTGGACGTACTCCATTACATAGAACAGTAGAGTTAAACCCTTTGAAATGATTGTCAGGAGTGTCTCAAGAGCAATAATTCAAGTCTCGGTAGTTATGCACATAAGCGACGATGTGAAAAAATGAAATGTTTGGTAATAACAGAGAGCTTTGTCAACTCGTATTAAAATTTAAATGCAGTATAGTTTTTAACAATAATTGTCGAGATGGTTGAGTACTCATTTTCTGTTAATATCTGGCATTACAGTTAACAGCTGATTCCCTAAATATTTTGAAAATTGGAAAATCATACGAGATAAATTCGATGAGAATTTTTATAAGCCACAAATTCAAATTGAAAAAATCTAAAATTGCTATTGACCTTGTTGGGACTTGAAATAGGACCCACCTGATCGCTAGAGCAAAGCTCTTACCGCTAGACCAGAGAGACCGATTTTATTTCAGGTATAATAATTTTAAGACGCATTACCCATATATATACTAAAGAATACTGCAGAAATGACAGTTTGTAATTGGAAAGTTTGCTCCTAAAACACTCCTGGAAATCATTTGAAATCGCTTAACGGAGCTGTGTTACGTGGTATGTCAGGCGTAATACTAGGCAAGGTTAGAAATCTGGGTGGTGGTAGCGTAGAGGTTCCGGTAGCATTATGTTATTCTTATTTTTCTCTTGTTAACCAAATCGCACCACGTCTGTTTCTTCAGTGTATAATTGTGGAATCATAATAAAATGGTGTGTAAAATACACAACTTTACATTGATGTAATTTCTACCACATAATTTTTTTACCATGTCCGCTCCCAATGTCGAGCATATGGACTAATAATGAAGGTATCTCAACAGACTTTTTTCCACGAGAGCTCCTTGTTACTCAGTTGCTCAACCTCTCTTTATCGAAGAGAGTAGGGATAGAAGAATAGCAATAGGACAAGACTAGTGGTTATAAAATCGTTCGCGATACGTCCCGTTTTTATGTTGGAGGGTTGGAGGGAATTATAAACATCACAAACATCCATGCCTACGAAAAGAAATCCATAAATCTATTGAAAAATAAATTTATGAAACTGTCCGTACCGGGATTTGAACCTGAGACATCCGTAACCGAAGCCAACTACGTTGACCATTGCACCACGTTATCTATATAAAAAAAAAATATTTTACAACCAATAGCTGAAGAAAATCACAGCTTTTTGTTAGTGTAAGAAATTCTTAATGTTCTGCCAAATGCTGTCAGGGAAAATTGCAGTTTAGTGTTTGGTTCGTAGTTTTGCTGGAAGCATTGTTCTCAGCGGGAGGGGGGGTGTGTGAACTCCATTCATTAGTGAGGACAGTTTTTGTACGCCACTGATTATAAGGCGCTGACGTCATGGGGTTTATGATAACCGGTAGCGAATCTGTCAACATTAACGTGCTGAGCCCCGAAAACATATGTAAAAGTATCGAATATCCGTTTATATTTTTTGCATTAAAATGTTACATGTATGTCTATAATTATATTCGTCAGGTCTGCGGTGCATTGGTCAACGTATTTGGTTTCGATTACGAATCTTATTGGCTTGATTCCCACAATTTCATAAATAAACTTTACAATCGATTTATGAATTTCTGTTTGAAGGCATTAATGTTTGTGAGATTTAAAATTCCCTCCCACCCATCCCTAAAAACAGTGTGTTAAACGACAGCGGTTAGCTAACCACTAGTCTTGCCCTAGACCTATCTTTCTACCTTTACTATATTCGAAATAGAGAGGTTGATAACAAGCAGTTCTCGTAGAAAAACTTCTGTTGAGATGCCTCGATTAGTAGTCCATACGATGAGGACATGGTAAAAAAAATATAACTTTTATATAACTGTCTCATGTTTTTACATGCAATACAAATTTTAGCGCATGAGAGAGAACGGGAAAACAATATTTCAAGATTTATTTTGTAAGCAAATCAATCTCATTTTACCATTCGAAAATTATTGTCAATGGCAACATTGCACATTATGTACTCTATGGCAGCGGCTTCCATCCTTTATGCTACAACGCCTCACCATCCTTTATGCTTTATTAAAAAAAACTGATAACTATAATTAACAGAATAATAACAAGATTTCGCTATAACATATACGTACATGCAGTGTCGTAGTTAGGGGTTTTGCCACCCCCAAACCACTTTTTTTATATATTGGTTTAATATTTACAATAATGTCGGATTAAGGGTATCTTTATAATTACATACTATTTTTTTTAATCATAAACCATTACTGTACTGAAAAATGCGCCGCAGGTAAAGTTTTTAGTCATAAATATAATTTCTTGAAAAATATGTACAATATTTTTACAATTTGTCATTTAAAAGTGTTTTATTTAATATAAATATTGTACATTTATCAGGATTGTTCTTGAAATATGCCTAATAATCTAGTCTAAAATAATTTTTATATTCATTTTTTATATAAGAAATACAAAATTATTGGTGCGCAATCCATTAATATATTGTAAATTAAAATTATAAATTAATTTAGGACCAGATATTCAGTATATTAAACATTAACTATTCGCAAAATTATTTTTCCTTGCTTTACTCTTAGCAAAATCGTCTGCAAAATTATCAAAATCTATTTTATCTACCAGTTGGTGTGTTCTATTGAAAGTATTGCAAGATTTATTAATTGCAAATTGCTCACTGTCGATGTTAAATAGTTTTTTTTATTAATTTCTATCACGAAATGATAATTCAGCATCTTGCGACTATTCATAACAATTTCTTCATTCTGTCTTTATGTTTAGGCTTCATGGCTTATCACCTACGGAACTGCCTCCAAGAGTATATTTTGTCAATGAGTAAAATAGAAATTCATTCACTGAATTTTTACTGCTTTGTTACGATATGAAGTTTTATTTATTTGTAGATATTATGGTATGAAAATTATCTTTTAATTACAAAATTTTGGCGCCTCTCCGGTTTAAAGCCACTGCTTTATGGGAATATAAGAGAAACTGCGTTGATTTTTTATCAATAGAAAAATAAAATTTTATAAAAATTTAGTTTATTTAAAACTTAAAATTTATTATTTTAATTCTATTAGAATATAATACGGGTTTCAAAGAGTTAACATAAAATTGATCGCACAGTGGGTGGATCGGGTAGCTTCGCTTATTTTCGTAGGTATTCGCCGCACGTGCTTCTATACAACCTATACTAAGGGAGTGCGTTTAAAATACATACCTAGTTTAAATTTCGAATATTGTTTTAATTTAGTACATTTAGGTGCCTGCTTGAAAAATGAAAAGAATGCTTAGGTACTTACATACTACCCTATTCATCCCCAATCTATTATGTATCCTAAAAAGTACTAATTAAGTTGATCGTGACCAACAGCGTAATTAGGTTATACAGAATTGTGATAGGAAATGAAGGCTCCTTTCTCTCTCACTAAAATTTAAGCCTTTTAATTATTTCATCATCCGTAAAGTGGTAAAACTTCATAATGTAATTCAACCTTCAAAAAAATACCATATTTAAAAGCAGAAAATTAAAATATTATTAATTAGTATTTTAAATACACAATTTGTTAATTCTATTGTAAATTTAATGAAATATGAAAAAAATCTAATGAACATTAACAAAAGGATGCGTTCTGTTATTACTTAATCAAAAGGTTGCACTTAATACTCGCTAATGCAGCAGGTTCCCAACCCTTGATCTGGGACAGGTTCAAACTAAGTTCCGCGGAACATTAGTGTTCCGCAGAACCTGAACAGGTGTTCCGCGACAAATTTGAACATATTTATGCACTGCTAACACATTTTTAGATCTTCTACTTCAAATTGAAAGGCGAGTGATGATCAATCTCTACTGATGTTTATTACCTGAAGTATTTAATTACAGGCGGATGACTATCTTTTCTCCCACCGTGCGCATGAAAGAGATGGGTAAATTTTAATATTATCTATGGGTACATTGTTTTTACCTGACAGGCTGACAAGTCTTGTCAGTTTAACGATAGTTGTCAAAATTGACAGAGCGGTTAGCCGCGCTCATTGTTCATAAATCTGATAAAAACCATCTTGAAAATACCTGTTAAATATTCAGCATATCAGTGTTTAAATTATGTACCATAAAAGTTTCACAAGTAAGTCGGTGTTACTTTTTTTAACCTTAATAATTGATCGACTTTGAACTGAAATTTTTTATTGATCAATCACACGTTTTTTTTCCAAAACAATCCATTATTGTAATATTATGGAATAACAAACTCATTTTGTAAATTTTTCCATTTAGTGTTTTCTTCCAGAACAGCGTCGTATTATAGTTTTATTTTTAAAACTAATTACTAAATGAATAATATCATTTAACAACATTTTTTTTTTAAATTTTCACTACCTATTAGGAATTACCCAGCCTAAAAAATAAGCTAAGTGTTCTGTTAAAATTTCCGGGGTTGCGAAGTGTTCAAATGCAGAAACGGTTTGGGAGACCGTGGTCTAGAAAATAAGAATCACTGGTCCACATTACAGTTTTAATCAGTGGCTTATTTTCGATATTTCATGAATCAAAAGTAGCTTTATATACGGTAATATGTTTCACGTATGGAACTTAATTTAAAAGTGGTCAGCCACCTGTGCTATTTAAAATTGTATCAATTAATAATCAAATTCTGTTGTTGATTTCCAAAAACGTTAAGCCGGCCTTTTTTATCCGGCCTGCATTTATTGGGTCAGAAACTATTTCAATTTTCGGTCAGTATACCCGTGATCAGTCAATAAAATAAATGGCAGTTATTTATATTAAATGGTTAGTTATTTATGTAACCTTACCTAACCATTATTTATTTGTCAATTATTTCCCGACCAAAAATAATTATTAACTCACCCTTTGTGGAGTTAGTCGATAATTAGTTGCCTTTTTATTCATTTATTATTTGCTCGATGGAGTATTTCTGCATTATTATTTTTATTATGTTTGTGATTGCTTTTTCGATTAAATGAATGACAAAAAAATAGTCCAACCCGTCAAATTTCGGCGGACACCACTGGCATAGTTTCCATGCGAGCGAATAAGAATCCCTTAACAGGATTAGTTGAGTAGTGCAAACTATGTGCCATAAAATGATACTAAGTACCACATAAGCTGCATAAAGACCACAAGGCAAAAAGTGCGACTCGTCTTTTCATCTTTCAATATTATTGATTGACAAGCGATCGTTTATTTCTGAATGACCGGACAGAGCAGAAAAATTAATTAATGTACTATTGAGACATTACTTGAGGCTACTATTTTCGAATCACTTTTAAGGTGTTAACTGTCAATTCTTGGTGGAAAGACATTATATTTTAAAAAATAAAACACAATACACTTGTGTTTTCCACCAAGAATTGACAGTTAACACCTTAAAAGTGATTAGTGAAGCGGGTAAAGCTAAGCTTACTGTCTTGTATAAAAAATATAAATAATGCTCGTGATGAGCGAAACCGGTCCTGATCATTATAAATATGTGGAAGTACTACAAATGAATTGTGTTTTATTTTTTAAAATACTATTTTCGAACCCGGCTCATTTCAATACTGTTGAAAAATGAAGTTCGAATGTCATTTTGTAGAATAAAATACATTCTAAAAAATAAAATAGCAGCCTCAAATTTGGCTTGGTTGCCATACAACATAGTGGTTTATTCCAGAGTTTCCCCAACCTTTTTACACCTGCGGACCGGTAAAAAGAGGAAAACATTTTCGCAGACCACTAATACTGAAATAAGAATGGTTTTTACGTAATATTTTTTAAATTTTATATTGTGACAGATGGACATAATTATAACTAACAAATATACGTATGAAATTCTTGGAAATATATTTAGGTAGGGTAGATGCATGGGTTCACTATCCAAGAGCAAATATTTCCGTTCTCCCTTAGTGTACCTGAGAAGATTTATGAGTGTCGATTCTGAGAAAACCAACCACCATCGTGTCACATCATCCTACTAATTATTATTTTTTAATATTAACTAAAAATAGAAGTAAACGCGCAGTATTTTTGCATGGCGAATTTCTTGAAATTTGGCATACTGTTCGCGGCCCGGCGGAAAGTGTCTGCGACCCGATACTGAGCCGCGGACCACCGGTTAGGGAGCACTGGTTTATTCTATATTCATTTAGTTTCAAATATGGATCGTTTCACCTTAGCCAATAGGAGCTTAGCTTTCGGATCATGGTTAATATGTGATTTGGTTGTATACTTACACAGCCAGATCAATCGAAATTGTTAAATAGCGGAATTGGCTCATTGCAACTGTCACTTTCAAATTATTTATTTGCATAAAAATAAACACGTTTCTCCTTTGTTCCTATTTTATATATGCTACACTACAACTTAACTAAAAAATCTTACAAAATAGTCTTATATTTGTCTGTATAACAGTTTTTATCAACCGTGTTTGCAAATAGTAACCTTATTTATTAAGACATGCCTTAAAACAAAAGTTATTAATTTGGCTATTTTTTGCTACCTTTTGGAATTGTATTAGAGCTTATCTCAACAGAAGTTGTTCTACGAGAAGTGCTACTTACCCATTACATTGATTATTGCAATTATTGCGTTTGCGACGCTGTTTGTTGTCAGAAACATACGGCCTCTAAGTTACTGAAATTACCCCCAAAACCGTGCACCTGGACCCTTTCAAGTGCTTAATCCGCCACTGACTGAGAGTCATTCTCCATGACGGTACCAAGAGAAAAGCAATTAGATACATCAATAACATCTTTACATATAACGTGATTCGTAAATAATTTGGTAGTGTTTTGGTTTTTGCAGAAAGTGTTAAGAATATTACTATTAGAAGAGTATTATGTATTCGTTATAAATTATGCAACCTGGAACATTTTCAGATTATATGCTCAATTTTAGCAAACACCGCAAGATTATTTTTAAACTCATTACATTATTTTCCAACATAATTGACTTTCAATGCGGTTTATTTTTTGATGAACGATAGGTACCTAGTTATTTATTTGTGAGAGGTCCCTAACATTTTATTTGTATCAATTATTTCATTAATGTATAATTTGTACATTTCTCTGTTAATTCCTGTCACAGTTCTTGAATCAATTGTTTAATATACCTGGAAACTATTAACACTTAATTTCATGTAAATAGCCTTGCTCAGATTTATATTTTACCGATTGAATTAGCATTTACTTGGTAGAACTCCGTTATAATAGGATAAAATAACAAAGTATTTAGTTCTACAAATTTTTTATCAGGTAGTTGATAGCTATTTCGGCTATACGCCATCGTCAGAACTATATTCTGTATAACTATATATAGATCTGACGATGGCGTAAAGCCGAAATAGCTATCAACTACCTGATAAAAAATTTGTAGAACTAAATACTTTGTTATTTTATCCTATTATATTTTACCAGTTGATAATGTTCACGATGAGGGAAACCTGGCCTGATCATTATACAAATGTGGAATTAGTACAAAAACAATTGGGTGTGTTTTTTTTAAATATAATATAAAGCTTTTCCCGCAATAAGTGACGGTTCACACCTTAAAAGTGATAAATAAAACATTATCAAATTAAATTATAAAACAAATGTTTTTTTCCAAACGAAAATTCGTGAGCTATCTGAACGAAAACGATTTTTTCATATGGCAGTATAAGTATTCTTATTATTTTTACTGAATTATTGGCAATATGCATCTATTGAGAATACTTCGGTACACAAAATCCTACATATTATACAAGCTTACGCAGAAGCTGAACACATAACTTGTGAACTTTTCCTATTCGGCTGTTCTCTTTGATTAGTTGAAACAACACTAGAGTGCCCGCAAATAATGTTTACTCATAAAAATAATCCGCCGCATTTCCCCCAATGCTGTTTTAGTTTCATTTAATCATTTTATTTGATCAAATGGTGGAATTTGCGAACACGCAAATGCAAACCGAATTATCGTATTGATATCTTTGCTGAAATTGATTCGTAGGCAATAAAGTTTATGACCATAACAACTGGTCGTATATTTTGAAATATGACAACATGCCGACATTTTTCCGGCGGGTTAATTTCATGTTTATAATATTATATTAATGAAAATAAAACTGATTGTTGGGTAATAATTCCATAATTTGATCGAATCATCAGAAATGTCTCTCTCATCACGAACATTTTTAGTCGATCAATTGAAAACAATATCTTTTATTTATATAAATTTGATTTTTATCTGTTTAAGCTTTGCCAAAGTCTAAGCCTCGAAATTTTTTGTCAATTTTTGGATACATTTTTCTGTAATTCATCTAAATATAATAATACAGTCCTACCGTAAATTCCTACAGACTATTATTAGCAGTCGTTTTTTTTATATTTATGAGTTTAAATATTACAAATAATTGGTTTCATTATAATAGTTAGGATATCAATTAGTACATAAAGAGAAAAACATTGTTCATTCTCATCTTCCTTGAAAGTATAATACATAATACGTTGCTGACAGCTGACGCTATGCTATACAGTTCATGAAAAAAATCCCCTCCCTTGACGTGTTTAAAGTTTCCTTATGAAACCTACTCTTTTATCGAGTGGCGGCCGGGAGAGGTTGGTAATTGCTTTTAAATCGCCGAGTAAACAAAATTTATTCTATGAGGGTGGCAACTGTATATTGTGTAAAGAACAGTGAAAAGCGAATGGAGAACAATGGCGGCCAAAGTGACAGATCTAGAAGAAATGAGAGGGTACCGATACAACAACTTGAGACGTGAAAATACTTCTCAATAACTATATTATAATAGAATCTTGATCTTTTGAAATAATCAGATACTACAGCCAATTTTTGTAATGTTTCTTACTCACTGAAGCAGTAATATTTTTGAAACCACATATTTTCATAGTATAATATACGTTTTGAAAAAGAAATTGCTAGAGTGTAAACGCTTAAACTCGTCATGACAGGTAGAGAGGATGGAAAATGGTGGAAGTGGTACTTATTTCAAACTCGTAAGCTGTCTGTTTGATTATTTCAATTTGGTTTATGTTTAGTATTTTTTACTTTGCCTTCGTTTCACATTAGAAATCGTATCGATTTGAGGTGCCCAACCGATTGATCTTGAAGCAAAACTTGTTCGATCCCAAAGCAAAATTTGGTCGATCCCGAAAACTTCCGTAAATTTTGAAAAAAAAAAATTATTTATAAAAATGAAAATATGTTAAATATGTATATATTATATACAATACAAATAATAATAAATTTTAACAATTAATTTAATTATTTTGTAAGCACATACTTTTCTAATAATATTTTACATTTAAAATGTACATTTTTAAGTTCGAAGAAAGGAAAAACCTTAAATAAAATTTCACGTAAGAATCATATTAGAAGTCGATCCCTAGAAAGTTTTAAATTAAAAAGTAGCTCCCAAGACAAAAAACGTCAGGCACCCTTGGTTTAAATTAACAAATCCGTGTACTTGGTTACTTCTTGAAAAACTAAACGTAAGATTCCTATTTAAGGTTGATTCCAACCAGAATTAAAAAATAAGTTTTGGATTGTACTAATTTTTTCCGTTAATTAAGTTTCGCGATCGCAGTGTTACAATATGAAAATATTCCAGGTTGATTCCAATATAACGAATAAATGTCATAGAACACTATTACTAGTTAGATTCTTAACAGTTTCTGCAAAAAATAAAACGCTACCAAATTAATTTACAATCACGTTAGACGAAAACATGCAGATAATTAAAATAGTCCAGTTGGAATTAAGAATCAAATATTCTCTTTTCCCTTGGAGCCAATCCGCCACTGACCTAAAATCAGTGGTGCATTAAGCACTTGGGGGTGCAAAATAATTTAGAGGCCGTATTTTTTGAATAACAAAAAAGCATTGCAAAATTTATTCGAGTTTTTCATATTACGTACCTATTTAAAATAAATAAAACATCTCTATTTGTGTGATCTTCTAATTTCTCATTATGAATGTCGAAAGCTTTACAATAAAAATATACATTGAGAAAACATTGCATTAATTATTTATTCAAGAAAACAATTGTTGCGATATTATTAAAATTCCAAGTCAAATATAATATTCTTGAGACACCAAAGAATAGAGAGTCCCAAACGTGCGCTTATGTGGTAATCCGCCACTGATTTCGGTATTACTATACTATTTGTACATATGCTGACTGTTCCTTAGTTCACAAATCGAGTGGGTCAAGATCTTGTACACCATACAAATACATGTGTTTTTTTTCTAGTAAGTAATAATGTTTGATTATTGGATTAAATGATTAAAAAAATGTCAGCGTACCAGGCAGGATTGACAGTGCCCGTGGACCCTTGCTCTATAGATTGCATTCTACTGATTATGACGGACATTCACAGGACACTTTGAAAGAAATTAAACTACAACCAGGTAATTTATTTAATCAGTTTATTTTATACAAAAAAAATCATTGATTTTATAATATTGATAACTTATTCATATTAATCTATAGTTACAAAATTGATGTAATATCTACTGCACCATATTATATACAGCCAAAGTTAGATGGTTAATACTAGAAACAGTGGTCACTTTGCTTCTCATAAAGTTGACTGGGCAATTTATTCCTCACATATTCATGTCGCTAAAAGAAAATCATTCATTTGCACAGAGAATAGTTTTTTCAGTCGCTCAAGCCCTTATTTTGATAGAGTAAAGATACAAGGATGGGGCTAGGAAAGGATTAGTTGCTATTGCTTTGCCCGTTTATAGGATTGGATGGGTGTTAGATAATGTAAACATCACAGACCACCATGCCGTTAAACACACATTTATAACTATAATGAAAAATAAATTTATGAAAGTTTCTGTGTTGGATTTTCAGCCCGTGGAGACTGCAACAGAACAACGTTGACCACTCGGGTAACGACTCATCAAACACAATTAACATTGTCAAACACAGAGCAGATAGAGTTGATACTCATTTTTTTAATGTAATGTTTAAGTGTAAACTGCCATAGGGTCGGTAGCTTTTTGGAGATCAGTATGTTACCAAGCTTTGACTGAGAAGAAAGCATATAAAATGATTCGTTTACAGACTATTCAAAAAAAATATTTATTTCATACATTTGTAATGTAACCAAAAATACTTTATTCTGGCCAATCTTCCTCATGGGAAAATAAAAAATAGCATCAATAAAAATATTTCAATTGTATAGTGGCGGTTTGATATAAATAAGAGTGAAAAAAGGAAAGAACACTTGAAGATTAGCAATCCAGTTTATACAAATATATCACACTCCTCAACGGTCACTATTCTTATCGTAAATTCGCAATTTGATTCACAAATTTAATTTAATTCTAAATGGATTGACAAGGCCATTTCGCATCATCGCAATACACAATATGTTCCCCAAATGTTAAAAACAGGAGAATGCTCAGAGACACTCATATATACTGTTTACAGCAAGCATGTCAAACTTATGACCCACAACGAATATCTTTGCAGCCCAGTCAAGGTAACAAATATGTTATGTAAAAAACATTCTTAAAAATATAGGTCAGGAAGAAAAATTGTTTTAGTCCTTGTTCTTCTTCGTACTACTTAAAGCACTTTTCAAAATAAACCCACGTTTGTACGAACATTTAAGTTTTTGTTTTTTAGAGCTCACATACACCCAAAACCTTATTTTTTGACCTGTGTTGGCCATAGAGTTTGACATGCATGGTTTACAGACTTGAATTATCAAATTCTTCTGGAAGTGGAACTTGATGGCGTTTCACTATCAAATGCAACAATTCTATTTTAAGTGTTTTTGGTAAATCTAAAAGCCTTATAAAATTATAGTGACCGATCCAGTCAGCAAGGACAATCATGGCGCTCGATCTTAGATCTCTCAAGGGCGGTGTAATGTTCCATTTGACTCTCACATGATGCGGGCGAGGGTTTTCTCTCAGCGCCGAAGAGTACAACTGAAACTGAGGTTTGCCTCTGAATATCGGTTTATTATCTATCACATGTTTTTCTAGAGTGATTGCATCTTTGAAAACCCACGGGTGGGTGGTGTAAGTGTTGACGTCCACAAACTGGTGAGCTTTGAGGGTTCTGTATTTTTCAAGGTGTCCTTCATAGTTGACCCAGAGTATTTCAATGGTGCGGCTGCTGACGTTGGTGAATCGGAGATAAGATAGATGCTCGCAGTCGATCGATTTCACCAGTTGCAGATTTCCGTCTTGATCCTTTTCATACTCTTCATCAAACATGACACCAGGATACCTGAAAACGATTTTTGTTTTATAAAATAATGGACTCCTGTTAAACAGGTAAGAGCTGCACTAAGACAACAGCATATTTTTTGTTGCTTATTTCAAAAGAACGTTGGAGTTTCTTCGAAAAAGTGCTTTGAGTAATATTCTCAATTCTTTAAAATTCTGCAGCAAAATTATTTCTAAATATTTTACCTAAGTAGTTTATTTATGTTATAATATGAAATGTTTAATCGACTAAATAACTAACTTAAATAACTAAAAATCCAAGATTCATCTTGTTAAAAAAGATCTAAACATGAACTTACTTTACTGCGTTCACTGTAGGTAATAAATGTATCGAGTATGCGTTAAACACTAAAATTCAAATAATTTTTCAACTAAACAATATAATTTTGGCTTAATTGAAATATATTTTGTAAACATAGCCTAGCTTTGTGTAGTATTGGATATCAAAAGTAAAGTCATTGAAATAATATAAATCACAAATACGAATTAATGCTACATGTTTCGTTTTCTTTCAAATTTTAACTTTTCGGAATGTTTTATAATAAAAAAATAAAACAACTTTTGTGTTGTGACTTTGTTTTGATGTCAGTTTTGCATTATTTGACATTTGGATTAGTTTCTAGACTAAAAAATAAAACCCTTTATATTATTTTGCTTATGGCAACTTATTTAAATTCAGTATCCAGTAAAATCGCTTTAATAACATTGTGTAATTATATGCATGCTTTCAAAGTATGTCTGGTTAGGGATCAATAACAATCTAGGTTAGGTAAATAGCAGTGGTGTGTATTGGCTACAAGGCATGCTTTGAAAGAGGGAAACAAGCAACATTAATCTTGGTTTTAAAATTCAATTTTATTTTCCTGTTTTAACTTTTTTTTCAGTTCATATTATCACAATAGCAGACAGTTTCTCCTCACTTTGACTATTTTTAGTGAATGTTTTTCTTCGTTTCGTTGTAGAAAATGTTCTCTTTACAGAACACTGATTAAAGTAAAAAGTTAAAAAAATATTTCAATTAATCCACTAAAACATCTTTTGATTAATTTATAATACAGTGCATGGACTTCAAACGAAATTTTGGTGATGAATAAATATAAACAAGCGTGTTGTTACAAGTGTGTCACTTTTTTTGTCAATTGTTATTGACTTGATTTTAATATTTCTGTATTAAATAGACTTTTATATTTTATAATGCCATGCTATTCTGATGATAATAATTGAATTAACCCGTATGAATCAATTAAAGAAATCTTCATTCTAGTGTACAACTTAAAGTAGACAGGTGTAAATTGTCATTAAAATATTTTTTGTGAATTTTCCAATTAAATATTTATTTATTCACACGTGGCAATAATATAATAATACTACTCGAAATTTGACGTTTGTCAGCGGCATTAAAATCAAAAATGGCCGTTTGTGTAGCGGTTGTTGGAAAAGAGGTGATATGAAATAGTACCGTTTTATATATCTACTGATAAATGTCAATAGAATGAAAATAGCGCTCATTTATTTAAGTATATATTTTTGCACTGCGTGATAATGTTACATTGTTAATTTTATTCGAAATTTAGATTTATTATAATTCAAACGCAATCTTTACAAAATATTGTGAAACAAATGGGAAGCCGTACCAAAACCGCTGTACGCGTTTTTCACTAGAAAAAGTTACGAAATACCCATAGAAAGGATGACATTCGAAGTTAATCTTGATGTTTATGAATGGGAAGGCCAAATAACATTGAGTTTCATTGCGAATAACATTCTTCGTATGGATATTTCGTAATGTTTACTAGTGAGAAACGCGCGCGGCGGTCGAAAAGGCTTTACCAAAAAAATTATACAGTGAATGACAATGTTAAACTATTTTATCCACCACCCTAAAATAACAAAAAAAATGTTTTTGTGCTCTTTTTCTAAAAACTACCTACAGAACTGGCCCGTTTACGTAGCATGTGCTGATGCCGAATCAGAAATGCAATGGCGTGTCCACACCGCACTCGACGTTGCCGAGGAGAGATTAGCAGGTGGCAACAGTGTGGCAGGCGGCAGAGGTGGCGCCCCCGACTTGCGAGACCTCTATTTGGGATTGCTGTATTCAACAGAAGCTCATAACATGTACTAATTTTTTTTAACAGTCAATAATTTCAAATTAATTGTTAATGTATACATAAGAGCCGATTACTGTTGCCAAGTGGTAAAACTGTATACTTTCTTTCTGCAATCTAAAGCTCATATTACTCCGAATTGGTTTCAGTCGTATATATTCTCTTTTCAAAAACCTTCTGAATAGAAGGATGTGATGAGAAAAGTACTAATAGTAAACTAATCACTCTTCCTGCATCATTTTCAGAATCATTCATCATAGGGATGCTAGCATTTGGTGACCAATCGATAGGCTGAAAAATCAATGAATTGAAGTATTCATTTTGACAGTGCAGGATGTTATAACCTAAAGCGATTTGACTTATTTATAGTACAGTTGAACCTTGATCTATCGTTCTCGCATTAATCATTTCCCCCCATTTATCGCTTTGTTGAATGGTCCTTAAAGTGCAATGAATCGGGCTTCCGCTGTACTGGTGTTTTTTCCTAACCCACTCTTAATAAATTGATTAACTACTATTGTTTTATAGATACGGATATGTGACGAATACTCGCGTGAAACTATTCGCTGTTGTCGGTGAAGGAGGAGGTGCCGGAGCTCGTGATACAGAAGTCAGATATCTTCTCAAAAGATTACACTCGCTTTATGCAGACGCTCTCTGCAGCCCTTTCTATAAACCTGGAGATCCTATTACATCACCGTAAGTATAATTGTCGTTACAACTGGTTAAAACTACCTTTCACAATCTTTATATTTATTACAAAATAGAAAGTTGTAAGTATTGACTTCTCCGTGTCAAAATTTTCATCAAATTCTTATTCAAAATCAAAATTTAAGATTTTGGACATAAGTGTTTGTGATGTTTTTTCCACCAGAGCTGAAATCGAGTGACTTGGTTAAAACTCTCGTTGAGTTTATTCCAAGAAATTCAAAAATATATGCGTTATTGGAAATTTTGCTGTAATCTCAATACACAGGGAAAAATGAGAAGGGTTAATTACCATATATATTTGCTTTGATTTATCGATCTGTAACGCACAATACAACATTGAGCACAATGCATGACAGAGGCACAGGGAGAGTGTGTGAGTGAATATTAGTGTTGAATGAATGTTAGCAGGTGGCACCTCCACCTGATGTACAAAATTATTAGTTTTATAATACGAATTACAGAATTATTTCTAGTACTACTATATGTTGGTGAAGTCATAATTTTGCTAAAAATATATGGACGATTAAAATTTATTTTAAAAGGTGAATAAAATTTTTTTGTGACCACGTTTGCTCCCAATGTGAAGCATACGGACTCCTAATGTAGTTTACTCAACAGATTTTGTTCTTCGAGAACTGCTTGTTACTCAGTCACTCGAGCACTCTTTTTCGGAGAGAGTAAGGATTGAAGGACATGAATAGTGGTTTGCTTATCTCTCTCGCTACACCACATTTCTATGAACGGATAGGTGAGAGGGAATTTAGACATCACAGATATTCATGTCTGAACACAAAACCATAAATCGACAGAAAAATTAATTTTATAAAAGTGACCACAATGGTATTCATACCCGAGAACAACGCAACCGAAGTCAACAATGTTGACCACTCGGCCACAGACTGCAATTACCTAATTAATATATATATGACATAAAGCCATGTTGTATTTTTATTTCAGAATATTTGACAAGAAAGTCCGAAGTTTGATGGCAGGGAATTCGTGATTGGAATAATTCCTTCAATGCATTATACACAGCTGTGCAAATCCAAGAAAAACTCTACACGGTGAAAGAATACTTTGTGTGCTGATATAAATACTTAAATCTAGAGACTGAACTCTGTGGCACTTCAAACTATGTATTATAATATAAATTGTTCTTTTATTTAATTTACCGTATACTTTCAAAAATAAAACAATTTCTTCTTTTTAATAAAAATAATTGTATAGCGTCATATAGATGTCGCTAGCTAGTTTTAATATATTTATTTAATTTACCACCTTGTCGCTGTAAATAATAGATGGCGCCGTTGACGTATATTAAAAGGTACATGTGCTGCGTTTTTGAAATTATATATAAGCCCTATCTATTCAAACAAATGTCACCCCGACCCAGTACGAGACGTCAACTTCATCGGACTCTGAAGGAAACACGTCCCCGCCACAGACTCCAGCGATCGTCCGGGCACCCCCCGCAGCACACCTTTATGACGGCGGAGAAAAAGATATTGAAACCTGGACGCCTGTCGTCTGCCACAAACGGCCCAGAGACCCGCAATCACCACCGTCCCAGCGCATGCGGAAAGCTAACGACACCCCGCAGTCTCCCGTTGCCGCTGCCGCCTCCCCTACGCACGCCGCCGCTCAATCCGCTATCGAGGCTAAGAATAAAATACCGCCAATAGTGCTTCACGACAAGAAGCACTATGTCACAATCTACCGCAACCTCACACTGGCAGGCATCAAAATTGCCAGTGCAAAAGACCTCAAAACAACCATCAGGATGGAAATGGCCTCAATCCAGGACTACCGCAAGACCATCGCATTCCTAGACGAACGCCGATTTCCATTCCACTGCTTCACGCTTCCAGAGGAAAAGCTCCTCATAGTAGTCTTCCGAGGAGTCTCGGATACGGTCGTGGAAGACGAAATGATGGCTGAACTATTTACGTGTGGATATCCAGTCCTCAAGGTGCAACGCATACACAAAGGACAATCTAGAACTCCTATTCCGATGATGTTACTCGACGTCGAGAGGACGCGAAATATTCCAAGAAAGTCCCTAAGACGAAAAGTGACACCAGGCCAGTGTCACAACTGTCAAAACTTCGGCCATTCCAACAGCAGCTGCCACGCCCCGCCCAAGTGTATCCGCTGTGGAAAGGAGCACAAGGCCTCACAATGCTCTCGTTCCCGCGAAGACGGCCCTGCCACTTGTGCCAACTGTGGAGGCGTGCACTCGGCCAACTATAGAGGATGCCCCACGCACCCCGAATACAATAAGCCGATCCGCAGAGCCACCCTGGACGCTAGCCTATAATGACCAGCTGTTACAACAACACCCCCAACAACAGCAGCAGCCGCAACAATCATACGACCAAAGGCAAACCTACCAAGGGCGACAAGGTGCGCTGGCCCAGCACTCGCAAGCTCAGCCCGCTAGATGCCCGCGGCACCAAGACAAACAGCGACCCGCCTATCACCAGCCCCAGCATCACAACCAGTGAACGTGGCAATGACGATGGACATCCAGCTGCGACCGACCACGCAGCATTACAGTCGGGTGAGCCAACTCTCCCTTCCTCTCCCTCCCACCCCTCAGATCCCCCTCAGAAAACAGGTCTTGGACAATCTCATCCGAGATGTCCAGGCCGCTCTCTCCACTTTTCACTCTGCCCACTCGGGTATGAACGCAGTGCCCGCCAGAGCGAGCGCTGAACTTCAGACTCCATTTACTGCCCAAAATGGCCAGTAAATGACGTAAAATCACTTCCACGTCACTTCAGATATCGTTCTGGAACGCTGCCGGAATGATACATCACAACCGATTAGAAACGCGTCAATTCCGCCAGGTTCACAACATTGATATTTTCTTTGTTAGTGAGACATTTTTAAAACCCGTGGATAAGATAAACTTTCTCGGGTATACGACATACCGCAATGATCGTATTACGGGACGCGGCGGCACCAGAACCGCTATTTTTGCAAAATCGTGCTTAGAACACTCCGAAGCGCAACCACGTCCGAGTAATCTTCTGTCTCAAATAGAAGCAACCGCGATAGTTGTAAAGACCAAAAACGGGGGTCTCGTGAATTTTGTATCGATATACGCGCATCACAAGCAACTCTTAATGGCATCAGATTTAGAAAATCTGAAAGACCCCAACATCCTCTCGACTATACTCGCAGGGGATTTTAACACAAAACACCTGGACTGGAATAGTCATCTAACATCCACGCGGCAACCTAATTAGCAAATTCGCATTAGACAAACACGCCATCAATGCGGCTCCGTACGAGCCAACTCACTACCATACGCTCACGGGCGCGGGTCACATTATAGACTTCGTGATATTAATCGACACGATTTATATCATGGACATAACGGTCTCGCAGGAGCTTAACTCACCACAGGCCGTTACTCATTTACCTCTGCGATCCGATAGACCCACTCGCAATCACCCCAAACACCGCCCGAACGCAAGTGAATTGGGAAAACTACAAAACGCACATCGTAGATAACTTAGCGATTCCAAATAAACTCTCGAATAAGCACGATATTGATTCCACTGTAGAAAATATAACGGATCATATTAAAGCCGCGACTGCCTCAGCCATGTCTTTCATCCCCGCGGACGGACATAGGTCTGATGTTCCGATAAGCATACAAACGCTTATCACGGACAGAGACAATGCCAGAAGAGAATGGCAATGACACGCGAACCTGCAAGTAAGACTGGAAAAAAACAGACTTGCCGCGTTGGTTAGACTCAAGATCAGGGACCATCACGACTCCATAATAGCGACAAAAACGAGAGGGTTAGAAAAAGGAGGAAATACATTCTGGACTCTCAGTAAATTACTAAGATCGGACAAACTGGCAAACCGCCCGCTTCTTGTCCAGAACGGGTTGGTATATACTGCAGAGGACAAAGCCGAACTTTTTGCAGACTCGCTAGAATGTCAATTCTCGCCGAACGACTTAGACGCGAACAATCGTAAAATTCAAGCTCACATAGATTAAATTAACTTTCAATACGCGCTTTTTTGCTGTGAGACTGCGGACGGAAACCCATAATACGGTTTCCCAACCACCCGCTTCGATCAACATCGATAATGTGCTCAAACACCTACCCGCAAACAGTGTGGAGGCATTAACTAAGATTATTAATGCGTGCCTAGAGCTCCAATACTTTCCAGCGTGATGGAAAGTGGCGGATATCATCCTCTTGCCGAAACCCAGTAAAGATCAATGGGTAAGCTAGGGTAGAAAGGGTTATCAAAACGCGATTAGAAGCAACCGCGAACGATCAAAAACTAATACCGGATGAGCAGCACGGATTCCGCGCAGCTCACTCCACCAATCATCAGCTACTTAGAGTAGCCGAATATATCACGGACGGTTTTAACCGACGTCACTTCACTACAGGGCTGTTTCTCGATATCGCGAAAGCCTTCGATAAGGTATAGACGGAAGGGTTAATAGTAAAGCTGGACGAGGCCGGCCTCAATACGCCCATGCTAAAACTATTAATCCTAACCGATAGACGTTTCCACGTTAAATTCAACGGGATGAAATCATCCATCCGCACCCCCACGGCCGACATACCACAGGGTTCAGCTTTGTTGCCGCTGTTGTACAACTTGTACACGCACGACATCCCGCTGCCGGAAAGCGGGGCACACACGATCGTAGCGTAATACGCAGATGATACAGCGGTCTTAGCCCGATCAGCCAACAGAAACAGAGCCTCGGTACTCGTACAAGGTATGAGTAACAAGATTTCTCTTTGGTGCCATAACTGGCGGATTCAACTCCACCCAGAGAAAAGTGCGGCGATTACGTTCAGCCGTCGAAATAATCGCCACATCCGTAATCTCAAACAGATCCGCGTTCATGACACTGAAGTCCCGTGGACCAAAACGGTAAAATACCTAGGTATCACGATGGACACGCGACTTAACTTCCACAAGCACATAAATGCTAAGCGGAAGCAAGTCATGGGCAGACTATACCCGATGATAGGTAAGAGGAGCAAACTTGCCATAACAAGCAAGCTGCTTCTCTACACCGCGATCACTAGGCCGATTATGACGTATGGGACCACACAACCGGCAGTCGGATTAAAATCCTGCAAACGATTCAAAATAAAACGTTGCGCACAATCACAAGCGCGCCTTGGTTTCTGTGCAACACTACTCTACATCGCGACCTAAAAATAGAACCCCTCGTGGACCATATAGTGAAGCTGTCAGAGAAATTCTACAGCGACATGAAAGGCCACAATAATCCGACCATCAAATCTTTTATAGATTACGACATCGACACTCCGACCGATTTTATTAGGCCCCGAAGGGTCCTTTTACTCAATCCCCCCTGAGCCCTCTCTTCCCTCCCTACAGTTCATCTGACTGACATGCGGCATGGACCGGAACCAGCAGAAGAAAGAAGAAGATGACTTCACGACTCCAAAGAGAGAAAATTCAGACCGTCTAGGACATTGATCGTTCGACCTGCTCTCGAGGATAAATAATAAAAAACAAAAGAATGTCAGTTTTTGCACAAATATGTGCAACACAAATAAAAATAAAAAAAAATACATAATGACAACATAATATATAAAAAATATAATATATATACCCAAATCTTTCCCATGATCAGCTCGAGGTTACTGTATCAATGTCACCACCATCAAGATTCCACCACTCGCACAGATCTACCATACCTCACACAATTCTTCCCAGAGATGAAAGGAGTAATAGGGTCCGGGTATCCCTCATCTAGTGTAAATAATAACTAACTAACAAATGTCACTCTGCTTGCAAGCTGCCGAATACTAGAGGTCCTCTGGTGTCTAAGCTTCCTTGCAACTTTGGTAATCCTCCGGATTCATTCTTATCAAAACCATCCCTGCTGGATACTGCATCTTCAGTTAGATAGGTTACCGATTAGTGAAATCCTAAGGATACTAATTAGTCGAAACCATCTCTCCTGGAGCACTGCATCCTCAGTTAGATCGGTTCCTGATTAGTGAAATCGAACAGATACCAAGCAATCGAAACCATCTCTGCGAGCACTGCATCTTCAGTTTGATCGGTTCCCGATTCGTAAAATCTTACAGATACCAAGCAATAAAAACCATCTCTGCTGGAGCACTGCGTCCTCAGTTTGATCGGTTGCCATTTAATAAAGTCCTACGGATACCAGCCTACTGAAACTATCTTCTGACAAGGCTCTGCTGCTTGATCAGTTCTCACCTATGGATTCAAGCCTACAGACATCTGATACATTGTCAGATATCTACATTTTCGATCGTTACGATGGTTAACCGCGAGGGTTTAACCCTTTGTCGACTTTTCTCATATTTTACGTTTTATTGTTTTTATCTACTTTGCTCGAACCTACAAAATGTGTTAAAAGACTTCAAATAAACGATTATCATTTTAGCCTTGAGAAAACTTCTTATTTTAATTGTGACATGCGATTCCTGGCTCCTAACCTACAGGGTCTGTGTAACAAAACTATTCTATAACCGTAAAATAATATACCGAGGTTATACTGACAAATCATTAAGTCATAAACACAAGTTCTGGGATAGTCCTATTTAAATATTTATTTTTTTCAAAGTACTTTCTCCCTTAGTACAATTGTTTTGAAGAAGAGGATTGGTTCAACCATAAAAAAAATAAAACGTTTATACAGTAGATTTCCAGTGAATTGGGTGACAACCAGAGGCTCTATCTGGTTTCTAATTACTACACCTTCAGCTGTAAAATGATCTCTGTGTTGTTTCTCTGATGGGTTTCTAATGATCAATATAATAGAACATTTCAAGATGACTACAAAGACAGACAAACCACAATAATGACAATAGTAGGAATTGCCTTCCTTTCATAGGTTTTTTTTTTTTAAATTAATTTGACTATCAATTACAACATACCACAGTAAATGTCAATAATAAAATTGAAAATATTCATCCTTCAAAAATCTTCTCTTTTTCCTAGCCATTTATTTGAGAAAGCTACATTTTGACAAGGTAGGCAAAAAACACAGAAGATTCTGATTATAGTGCTTCAAGTGCTATTTTTAATTAAATAACACCATCTGTGATGGGATTCGAATATCACCAATGATTTAGTAATGGAAACATATTACCAATTCTATCCAAGAATGTAACCAATGTGTCTGTCAAAATGTGTGCCGCGAAATAAGAACTGTTGACCAGGCAAGGATTGAATGCTTCCTAATTTTCCTTCAAAAAAATCAAACATAAATCCTATCTCTGTCACTAATAGAAGGTGAAATGTTTGTAGATATAAGAAAAGACTATGTGCTTCAATGACTTCCTTACACAATAGCTTCATTTTCTGAGCTAGAGTTGTCAACATTTTGGCATTCGCTTTGGAGTCAACAATATCCTCAATTACCTACTGCAAAAATTAAATATCTGTTGCTGCTTGGATCATCATATTTTTGTGAACTTGGTTTTTCAACAGTCGAAGAAATGAAATCAAATGAGAGGAGTTACGTGTTTGCTCATCTATATTTAGAGACATGTTTTGACATAATTCTTTCTACAATTAAATGCATCCTTCTCACTAATGAAAATTTTACAACCTCTGTACACTTATATAATGTATTATTCTACACTACATCTACACTAAGATTTACTTTATTCATATTAATAAAGTGCATTCAATTTGGTGTCTTCCCCAGTGTGCTGTGAAGTTTGGCAGACACAGGTGACTGGTGTAAAGGAATAAAACTATCGATTTTCCATTTTAATTCATTTTATTTCTGGTACAATATATCTACAATTTAATAATTATAATAATTGTTTGTAGCTTTGAGTTACAACATAGGTAGTGCATTTTTTAATATTTTTTTCATTACTTATTTTCGACTTCGCAAATAACAATTTTTTTGGACTGCCACAAACACACGCTAATCAATGAACAGATCTTTTCCGACTTTGTTTCCATGTCGTTATGTCATTCTCAAATGCATATTTTTATTTTTATGCTAATATTTTCCTTAAAATTAACACAGTTTTTTTATATATTAATTATTGTTTTTCACTATGTTTGAACAAAATAAGTGAAATACACACAATTAAAATCTGTGCATAATCAGTGTTGACTTAAAAAGTTCCATAAAGTATATGGTTCCTCAGAAGATAATGATATAATTCAACAATCATTCTTTATTAATAAAAGACAAGTGTATCCTTTTTCTAAATTCCACTAAATTGATAGTTTTGATAGATAAATTAATAAAACTAATTCAGACACTTGCTCAAGCTCTCTTTTGGAGAGGGTAAGGATACAAGAATCGGGCTAAGAAAGGATTATTAGTAGCTTATCGCTCCCCCAGCACTCTGTTTTTAGAATCGTATGGGTGGAAATAAAATTAAACATAACAAACATACATGCCTTTAAACACATCCATAAATCAATTAAAAAGTCAATTTATGGAGAGTGCAACAGAATGGATGAACACCCAAGAGCATTGAATACAGAACTAACAAACTAGTGCTGTATTAACTCTTCCCCGCTATCAAGGTGGATATAGATTTACAGTCATCCAATGCACTTTTTTTGATGGTCGTAACTTATCTTTTAAAATCATCATTAATCTCTTATTTCTCACAACTTAATAATTTGTTTATAATAAACTATTGAGTAATTCTCCTACATACATTTGTGATACATATAAAAATTTGCACAACGCTGTAGTCACATGAATTATTCTCCCATATCGGCAATTGGCTTAAATGGGTTTCAAGAATAATTAACAATTCAGAATCTAATACAGATAATTTAGGCTGGCAATACATTGAGGAGATTAATGAAGTCGTGCTGCAAATTTACTTTATTTTTTATGGATACTTCTAAAAGTCAACACCAATAAAATTAAATTTATTTCCAATTTTTTTCTCCATAGTGTTGCTTTACAGAAGCTTTGATTCAGTGAAATAAAAAATAAGTATAAAATTTAAATGTTTTCATATCACAAATTAAAAATTGCAAGAATTCGAAAAATATTCATGAGAAGCTGCATTGGCAACATTCATGAATTCTTATAATCAAATTTGTTATTAGCACTTAATTTATATTTGGCGTATACTTCTGAAAAAAAAATAGATTCTTTCCTCCTCTCGGTAGATATGTGGAATTATTAATTGTCAAAATATTTAAAAACTTGTGGAAAAATACTAGTGCATATTACAATATTTAAACTAGGTGTCAAATACATAGAAGACATATTTCGAGGTAAGAGGAAGATAATAATATGATATCTTACATGCATTAATATAATAGTAAAGTTTAGGTATAACAATTTTTGGCTCAAGGGCATACTTTGTAAAGCAATAAAATATCACCATAATTTGGGGTAAATAATAACAGTTTTTGAGGTTTATAACACTATCATTTGATGTAGACAACTAACAGACCAACAAAGATGAATCTTTTCAAATTCACTCAATAATTTAAACCTGTCTATGGTCCTTAGACCAGTCTTAGTCTATGATCGTTGGACACAACAGTCTATACTGTTTCCAATACTCAAATTAATTTCATGGATTATTTGCAATTACAAAGCCACCATAATCAATATGTGATACCATTAAGCGGACAAATTTTCCCATTATGATAAAACCACCAAACAGTGTAATTGTAAGTAGAATGACAACATTCAACTGTGAATGTTTTTTGCAACAATTATCTCTATATTTATACACCAGTATTTATTTATAAACCCCAAATGCCGAACATAATCTTATTCTGATTACATAGATGGTATTTAAAACTCCGTTGAGACCAAAAATCTTATACACCGTGTTAGAGATATCATATTTTGAAATGGGATTTTACATATAATACAAAGGAGCAGAAAATTTACATTTAGTATAAAACAATAGGAAAACATTTAGATTTTAGGTTTTGATTGCGTTCAGATATCATATCGTAGCAAAGTTAAATGTCATCAGCTGTTTAATCACAAACCCTTACTAGTCCACTCAATTTACAGCTACAGTTTATAAAAAGTTTATCAAACAAGTTCACAAAAATAACACCAATATGCCATCAAGTACAATATCCACGTTTGAATCTGTCGTTTTGAATGACTTTAAGACTTATTTTGTTAAATAGACTTTATAAAAAGTAGCTTTAAATTTGAATTTAAAAAAATGCATAAAATTCATGTTTAATTGACGGATTATTTACGAGTAACATTCAACATTCATTGCTTTTTTACAACACCTTATGTTAGTACATCTTAAATTCCCGTTGTAAAACATGTTCTGAATTTTGTTTCACCATTTATATACCACAAATGAATGTTTTCAGTTTGTTAAATGATTTGAGAAAAATTAATGAACTTTTGATTAATTGAATTAACAAATTGAAAAAACTTTCTCAATTGTATGCAGTATACTCCCACTTTTCAGACTTTTCAAATGTTCAAAATGAACACCATTTTAGACTTCTCATATTTTTTGAGAAATATTTGCAGCACGATTCTTTCAAATGAATCATGAAAAAAGCCATCCTCTTTATTTTTGTAGTTCTCCTTACGGTTCAATCGATATCTTTGATGTAATTTCGTGGCACAGAAATGATGAAAGGGTAATATTCGAACAGTCATGATTATTTATCAGTCAATACGTCGATTCTACTGGATTGTGTTTAAGTCAAAGTCTAGGATTTAATACAAGGCTTAAGATTTAGTTAACTACAATAACTACTTAAGTTCTTAAATAACGTGTAACTTTTTCTAAATCCACAACATCCTAATCATTCCAAATTATTGTCGAAGTAAGTTATATGGGACTATGGTAATGTCAGGCAATCATTGTGATCAATAATGACAGAATTTTAACATCCATCTATTTTATCAAGTTGGATTTTGAAAGACTTTGTTTCTTTTATATTCTGATGTATTAACACGTTGACTGCGGGCCATGCGCATGCGCATCATATTATCATACGAAATGATTCCATCAACAGCTGACGTGTTAATAGTCTAGATGGTAACTGATTGTTTTTAATATCAATCACTAATAATTACATGGCACCTCCATATTTGCCAGAAGGGTTATTACATAATATGTATACATTTATAGAAGAGTACCGTATGTCTATATAAAATTACATTTAAATGTTATTCATAATTTTAATCAAAGGCTTTGCATTATGAACAGTGCTTAAAGGCTTAAAACATTTCCAAAAAATGTTTGTGCAACATTTACCTTATGCTGTAATTTTATTATAATATTGATATTATAACGGAAATGTCCGGCCTAAATACTACTTTCAAAATAAATCCAGATAATAATTATAGGTTACGGTGGTTTGATTGCCTGTCAGATAGTCTATTTAAAAATAAAATACTTACAAAATCAACAGAGTCCACTTTATTTTTGAAACAATGTTTGTTTAAAAAAGTAAGAAAATAAACAAAATTTAATAAAATCGAGTGTGGCACATTATCGAATTTGATTTTTAATTGATTATTTGCTGTGTCGTTAAATTAATTATTCTAATGTGTGATAATTGTTAGTAAGTAAATTTGGATGTACTCAGTTATTTTTGACAAGTCGACATCTATCAATTTCTGGAAATTAACAAAATGTTTTGACTGAACTATGACTTAATTAAAAAGCACACATTTCATGACAGTTGACAAGTTTAATTACCTTTAATCATAATATAATAATAGTTAACATTATTTATTATGATGTTATTTATTTTAACGACGGAGCATCATATAAAATAACTTATCGAATATTTTTCTCATAGACGCTAATTTTTAGCAGTACAATTTCAGATTGTGTTAATACATATTTTATTGTGGATGAGATCTTTCAAATGTGATTTGATGACATTTAAGTGAATTTTACCATCTTCGAATATCTGGCATTCCATACAATTAAAATGAGTTGGAAGGTAGGCAAGTATGAAATATTTTTCCGCCGATTTACATAGGTTATATTGAAAATCACAACAATTTATTTCATCTTAAATAGCAATGCTTCAATCAACCAAATAGACACAGCATAAAGTCCACCTTTTATGTAGTACACAGAATAATCTGGGTAGTTTTATATCATACTCAAAATGATGCGTCCAATATCTAATTATTGACAAATAAAGTATAAGATTTGTTTTCATCAATTTTGATAAAATATAGCAATACTAGTTATTATGTATTTGTGTGAAAACAATTCCCAGTGAACATGTTAATCTTGTATTTCCGACCTCTTATGTCATACCTTAAGAATATGCTGATAAAAATGTAAAACATTATATTTAAGATACACAATTGATGACACCAAACTGATATAATAATATTAATTACCTTGTCCTTTTATTTTGACAGGTTCATTTGTGTCATTTCATGTGTTCCATTTTTACAAACCATTATTTAAAAGTAAACCCAAACAGCTCAAAGTCTTTCAGAGTACATAGCTTGAAAGTTTATCTATTAAATGGGAATTGAATGCTGAAAAAATAATTTAATTATCTACTTTTAAACAAGAGATGAGGCATGTCATCATATTTTCGAGTATTTGTCGTAGAAATTATAATGATATAGCTGCGTGTATTGCCTGGCTTATAAAATATCATGGATAAAATAAATGATATTTTTAAAAAGTATTATGTCCCCCTGCTGTACAATATTAAAACAAGCGGATTTATTAATTTTTTTAAAAAGCGAAGTCAATATCGTTGACATAAAATTTAAATTGATAACTTTTTTATTCAGACTTCAGTCTGAAGATGATTCTCAACCGAGTGAAACAAGTGTCATAACTAGTGGAAGAACAATGTTATCAATTTTAATTTAATATTAAAAATGAATTTCCACACAAAGTTACCGCTGAATCTATCAAATATATTTATAGATGTAGCAATTTAACTTGGCCGTTAGTGAGGGTACCACCGTCGCGTTAGGAATGTTGCCATAGTCGACCAGAACTGAAATTTCAATAAATTCCAAAACTGATATTTTAACGATGGTTTTTAAAAGTGGACAAGATATTTATTTGAAGTAAAATGGCAATTGGAGAATTTTATTCTAGACTGACAATTCTGCTTCCAAATTCGGTGGCGGCCAAGTAATGTTGGTAATACTATAGTTTCAAAATTTCTTGACAACTTTCAACTGAGCGAATTCAACATATTATTTTTTTGAATGTGGACTAACGTAGGAAAAATATTTCAATATGTTTTATGAACAGTTAAGCGTTTTGTTGAACTCGAAACTTTCATATTAACCATTATTAAAATAAGACAAAAGCAAAACTTAAAGCTACTTTTAATATCAACAACTACACCAAGAATATTTGAGAAATAATTGAAATTATTAAGTAATCGTTTACATCGCAGGCTGCATTATCATATTATGACAAATCCAGATGATATCCAAGTTTTCCGTGTTTTTCCTGATCCATTCAGAGTAGTTTATAATTATTTTCGCTAATCATAATTCAATATTATAAGCTGTCAAAGATACTCATATATTCTTGGTGAACATCAGGATTTAAATTCGTATCCTTTTATATGTCAACAACTTTCTTTTTATTTAGTTTTTGTTATCTTTTCTTTAAACAACATCAAATACAAACAATTATTATTAAACATACATTATATCTATAGTTTTTAATGGCTATATTTACAAAAGTCGTGGCTTTTTCGTACAATTAACTTAAGGAAATACAGTTCTATTTGTATCAAGAATTTAGTTTTAAGAATACAGCAATTAAAGCAAGTATGTCTTGATTTTGACTTAACGTTAATGAATCCTTAATACATGTGTAAAGACAGAACGTGACCGGACTCGCTCAGCATGTAAGCAATTTTAAAATGATTCCTTTTAAACGATCCCTTTTATTTTTAGCAATATGGAATATAATTTGTAAGAGTTACTTTGATCATATCCTGACACGAAATGTATTTTTTAGAATATCTGCCTTGTTGTGTTGCATGTCTGTGTTGCTATTTGGACACAGACACACAATATTAACCACTAGACAAATGTGCATCAGATGCGTTCTGCAAATTTATCTCTCCTTCGCTCAATCACATGTTAAGTGAAAGGTGCGATCGTGACATAAGAGCATGCAGGCGTTTGCTCTTTTGTCTTACTTGCTCATCCGCAAATGAGGATGTGTGATGGATGCAGAGAAACATCACTGCTCACCAATGAGGTGCATTCATAAAACCAAATCTTAACACAGCTGAATTACTACATATCTATGACTGTGTTTCACTTAGATGTAACATGATTCTATTAATTTACTGTCAAATAGTGTTGTTTTCAATATATTTTATTAACAATTGCATTGATACAAAAGCTATCGTTAATATTCAAAACCAATATTTACTAACATTGAAACCACTGTTTCAAATGTTATTTGTTTTACTTTTGATGTTCAATTATCACTGCTTATCAAAGGCAAACAACCAATGTTGTAAACAGTATAGATATCGAAGGAAATATGTCAGCTATAGTTTAATATGTGACGACAATGAATCAACAAGCGTTGGAGTTATCATATCAACGAACATTTTCATAGCACACCAGATTCAAAGAGTATTATAGATGCATTTAAATACGCATTCAGATTATGATTAAATTACGAGATTTTAGAAAAGAAATGACAGAAGATTCAATTTAGATACTCTGATAAATCAAGCTGTCTAAAATATGACTTCATATTTTGATGTTAAAAGTACTACTTTACAATTTTTTTAGACCATCATGAATAAATTGTAATGTTAAATGATTAATTACAAATGAAAAATAGTTAGCAATTAACACAATTTTGAAGTGGAAAGGAATATAAGTAAAATGAATATATTGCTGAGGAATTTTTAACATTTTGACAATTTCAATAAACTCTATTTCTTTAACTTAGGGCTAAGGTACGGTCAGTAAGCATATTCACTTTCTTCCGGTGCAACGGATAAGTATTATAAATATTGCTAAATAGTTTTCAGCTACAAAATCGCTAGGTAACTTTATTTCGTATCCATATATCTGCGGATAGTCTATCATATTATGTATTTTATAAATACTTCATTGCGTAAGATGTCAATTCGTCCATAGAATTGTATGGTTAAAACTACGATAATTAATATTATCACTAAGCTATTCATAACTTTACAGCCATATTTTTTTAATTATATTTATGTCAACAAAGTAAAACACCAAAAAATAAATAACAAATTCAATTTAAACACAAAAAGTAGTCCTACAGCCGTTTTAAAACAAAATATAATACTGATTGCTAAATCCTCATCGATTGATGTGAATGTGCTTTTAATTAAATTCAAAACGATTGAAATCGCTTAATTTTCATCAATAATGGACCGCAAATAAATGTTATAAAGTGAATTTATATTGTGCAGTTAATTTTAGTTCATATGTAAACACTGATAGGAATCCTTAATTATTTCAATGTATGGAAAAAAATACCGAAATAATATAAATAAATTTAGAAATAATTGCGGATAGAAGATCATCATCTATTTCCAAAATGAATGTAGACTGTAGAATAATTAATGCTGACAGATAAACCAAATATGACTGATCAATGAATGCTGTTATTAATAACACATAAAATTTATTAATTAGGTATTAATTCTATTAATTTTACATAATATAAAATACGTTGCCATCTGCACTACTTTCCAACGAGTTTTCCGAATATAACGATATTCTCTAGCCTGTTGTGTTCGACACAGTCACCATATCTATCTACTCAAAATACTTTACATTTTTTTAAACATTTCAAATCACAAATTGAAACCCTATTCAATACGACAAGCCTTTGGCCTGGACTGACACAAAAAATCATAATAAACTAAAATCATTCTGTCGCCAGTTTTCCGATTGACTGTGATGAGTTTTGTTTGTTTTGATATTGAAATTAGTTCTCACTTTACACAAAAACTCTCAGCTAAATCACGTGTACACATTTCAACTGCACGATTTTTTGTATCGATGAATATGAAGATGAACACCGTAGTGACGTTTGCAAATATCTGTCCGAGCTTGTTACAATAGAAGCAAACTTTACAATGCTCATCCAGTGTTCACAGTTTGATTATTATTGTTTTTGTTTTAACATACAGAATACTTTCCATTATCTGTGAATAAACAAGGTCTTAAAATTTTAAACAAATTATCGCAGCAATAGGATACGAATTTAAAAACAAAATGGATACACAGAAAGCTGTGTTTCTATTAGACACAGCTCACAAGCTGTACTGGTTGTCTTAAAAAATTGATTTAATTCCGTAAAAAATACCATACTGATTGATATTGATGGAATATCTCAATCTTTGTCCAAAGTAAAAACATTAAAACTTCAATTGAGGAGTCAAGTTCTTCATAATGTAAAAAGAGATTTGAAAACTTCTAAAAATTTAACAAATTTCTTTATAAATAAAACATTCACAGTGAAAGAATTATCTGGCATTATTAACATGCAGTATGTAGTACTTAAAGTATTTTAAATCTGATTAAAAACAATGGTTTGGATTTTCATCATCATTTAATTAAGAGTATACTGCACTTGAATGATGTTATTGAAAAGATAAACTGATTGCTCTAAGAACACATTGTTTTAGATCAAGATACTACAATATATTAAAAAAAACACAATTTGTTTGTACTGATCTATTCAGTTGATAAAGCTCGTGATGAGCGAAACCAGTCCTGATAATTATAAACATGTGAAAGTAGTAAAAAAATTGTGTTTTATTTTTTAAAATATAATGCCTTTGCACCAAGAATTGACAGTTAACATCTTAAAAATGATACTATAATATATTGATTATTTTATCTTTCGATGACGTTGCGACAAAAATATTTCTCTGTTGTTATTATGATAATATATAATTTAGGCTCATTCAATTTTTATTAATAAATATATTATATTTACGAGTTCAATAACATCACAAAATGATATGGTATGAAATAGATGGTGAATTTTCCAATAGTTATTTTAACTTTGAAAATATTTCTACATAAAAGAATTTTGAATATTTAGAACTTAACTATATTTACTCAAAAACTGACAGTTAAAATAGTGTAACAGATTCCAAATATAAGATAAATATATTTTAATCAATGCAAATTAACTGTGTTTTAAAATGTTAAAATATCTTTCAATTTAATGGGGGTGAATTCAACATTATGCAAAAGATATTTTAAGGATATAGAAAAATATACATTTATGATTTTACCCATATTTGGCTTGAAAAATAATGTTATTAATATTAGACTTAAAGTGCGGTGGAGAGTAAAATTCGGTAGTGTTAAATTAAATTACAGGAATCGAGAATAATCTGGTATGTAACCTGTAGGATCAGTTTTCATATTTTCAGTAAAATGCAGTAGAATTTCAATAATTTCAACTCTTTCCCTGTCCATCCCATGCATGTAATAGACAACAAAAGTCAGGTGTGGAATGGCGAGTATAAGACTAATCATTTGAGAATGAACTGAAATACGCATCGAACATTGTAATGAACAAAATCATATGAATCATTGTCATTAATTTGGGAAAAATAATGCAAAAATGAGTTAATACTGACAAAATATAATTAATTTATGAAATCATAGGTCGAGAGTGTAATTGGCATTTGGTGGCTGGACAGAGAAAGGGTGGAAGTAAGCTTAAAATTTGCTAATGGTAATCCTCCACTGCACTTATAATAGACAACTTCAATAAATAATATTATAATAGTAAGCCATTAAATTTACTTATTTGAATAAAAAAATATTTAATTTGTTATTTATGCATTTGAAATATTCAATGTTGTTTCGATATCGCGTGATCCAACCGTATTTGAACATTTTATTCAAAAGGTAATTACATATTTTAATAAGCGTCTAAAAATCTCTGCCTTTAGCTGTTATTTTTTTAAATCAAAGGCAATCCTTTTCGGCAGTAAAAAAATAATCTTTGCAAACTATAATATATCGCTTAACATGACTAACGGACTTAAGCTTAACTTAAGTCAAGCATAAAGACGAAATTAACTTATTATTGGTCTTAAATTATAAAAATGTATTTAAATGCTATTTCGAGAGATGCAAATGTATTCTAAAGGAAACAATGTTGAAAATTAAACACTATAATTATTTTTCTTTCATTTTGTAATAGGATTTAATGCAAATTTGTTTTGTAAAATCATTTCTTTGAATTTTTAATCCTTAGCTGGAATACTAAAATACTATGCATGTTTTGTTAGATTAGGTTTCCACTATTATTTATTCATCATAAGACTCCCTTTCATTAAAATTGAAGATATTTGCCTAAAATCAACAAAAGTCCACTATTTTCCTGTTTCCATTTTATTGCATTTCTCGATTCTCTGTTCATGTTTCCATAAAACTGTGCAAAGATGTATTTTAAAAAAAAATTTAAGTCCCTCAAAAATATGCCGCTTTTCTAAAAACATACAATAGTCCAGGCCATTTTGTATGGGTAAAACAGTAAAGGTCTTTCACAACCAAGATATCATGTTTCTACCCTATCCTAAACAAAATTAGTTTTGTGACATTTGCTGTTTTTAGGCTAGATTTTCAATTGTAATAACTATGATTAATAGCAAACTAATGATGAACTTCAAATACAGAAAACATAAAACTATTCATATTTGTGAATAATAAAATTTTGTTTCATGTATATTATAATTAATTTATTATAACATACATACAGTTAATTAATTTTAATTTCGATCCAATGAAAACTTTGGGAATCAAATTGATGAAAATGATTTTTTTGTACAAACAGTAGCTATTCATTAAAGTATAATAAGATAGTATCCCTTCTTACACCCGGATATATTTTGGCATGCTAAAAATCAAATAATTAATTATTTTTTTGTGTGTATTCTCAATGACGTTTTAATTAAAAATGAGTAAAAATATAAAGATTATTCACCAATAAAACAAAAAAATATACTCCTAAATTTGATAAGTTTGAGTTTCAGTATAAATAGCGAGGGTCGGTCTTTCAACCCTTTGGGGGTAAAAGGGCTTAATTTGTAAAGCTCTAATATTTTCTCTGTTAAATAATGATCTGTTATTAATTTAAATTCTTTTTATAATGGCAACTACACATCTCTCGGTACTCGCTGAAATGAATTATAATAAATCAAAACTTATAAGAATAAGCCAACTCAAATATTTTATTATATTTAATAAACATTATATGCAATCTGAACAAATTTCTTACGCTCAACTGTACCAACTGAGTTTGGTGATAAATGTATCTGTAAAAATACGTGAATATTTTATATAATTTATTTTGAATTATTATAATATTTAGAAATTTGCTTCATGTTTAGAGGATATGACCTCTAGGAAATGGACATAATCCGTATAACCAACAAATAGCTAATTTATAAGTCAAAAAGTAATGTCCTAATCTCAATATATCAGTAGGTATTTTTATTTCTCGTTTGTTATAATATAATTATATTCTTAATACGCTAATTCCTCAAAGCAAAACACCTTTTAACATCATTAAATATCTATCCATTGTTGGCCGTTTATGATTACATCATCCTCGTAAAATAACACACAAGATAATGTGTTGAGCATACTTAAGGGCCACCACAGGCTATAACTAGATCTAGTCTATTGTCTATGGAATTTCAACTACGCAAGCGTTATTACAACTAAAAAATTTCAATAAGTTATGACACTCTTTTACTAAATTACTTTTCGAGTTTACTGCAATCATTGCTTGACTTAATTCTTTGTCATTCAATTCACGTTGCAGTTAGTGTTTTAAATTTTCTTGAATTTGTAGTTTTAACAGTCACACTACTTTTCCACTTTTAAATAAATACTTTCCATACAAACCAGTAATTGTAATCATTTACCAATCTTCAGCAGAAAGGTTAAAAAAATATCTCCAGCAGTTTCTTGCTGAAGAATCATTTTGAAAGAATCAATTCAAACAATAATACAGAGCTGCCTAGGGTTTACATCATAGACAAAATTCGTTAAATATTGTCTGTACTTCACAAAGAAGACATATAAAAGTACAGACTCTTTTAACATTACATACCGTAATGGGTTCCTAACTAAACAAAAAAATCATAAATTTACACTTAAATATAACACTATCGCTAAAATTTTTGCGGAGAATAAATAACATTACAAAATTACATACAATTTAAAATTTGTATGCTGAGTTATTCTCGCAAACAAAACAGCCAGCGATAATACTGGCAACACTGTATGTTTTACAATGTAAACATGGTGTACTAATACATATAACATATATCAGAATGCCATATTTCAGAAAGTAAAAGAGCAGCGATCAATAATCTTCGACCACCTCCATCTGGAAAGCTTTTCGTGGGTTTCTCGAGGTCGGCAGGCGGAGGTTACCAATCGTCGAACCTCTATTGTTGGGGCCTTCTTCGTCACTGCTCGAGTGATTTCCAAAGTCCGCCAACCGCTGAGCGGGTGAATCTCCAAAACGCATATCGTCATCGTCGTCATCCTGAAATACGGAAGCATTCGTTGTATCATGGCAATTGATTGAGTATATCCATATTATTTTTGTTTTTTTTGAGACCAAAAATGTTTTCCAACATTTTCCATTAAAATTTTGTTTCTAAAAAATCAAAAAAATGCTTTAAAAGCCTAAATCATTAAAATAATCAATAAATCAATGTTATTTGAAGATATAATAAAAAAAAAAGTTAAGATATATATTTTCAATGATTTAAACCCTATTTTCTGTAAATTTTAATCATTGGCATAATTTAATCACCATCTGTATATTATAATAATGATTCTCAAGAAAATCACTTTCAATTATGCATCACTTCATTACTAAATTAAATCAAAAATAAATTTGACATATTTCAATATATATATCAATAAATGAAGCTGTTCTAATTATTCTAAAAATGCAAGTATCATTAATTTCATTATATTATAGTAAAACTTTTTACTAAACTAGAGTCAAAGTTTTATAATATAAACTAATAAATTTATGCAATAGAATATAATGTAATTCCAGAAAGGATGAATGTTTGTTGTCAATCATTATTGGAATGACATATATTTACTTATTACTACATGCATAAAATGTTTTAAATTAAATTTATCCTATTATGGCATTGAAAAATAAATGCTGTACAGACCCACTATAGACAATATTTTTTTAATTCAATACATTTGTGAAAACATGACAGTTAAAAGACATCAGTGATAACACACATTTCATTGAAATGTGTCATATCATAATTTTTCATTTTTATTCAATTATGCGTAATTTTTCATGTGATTTCATGTGACCTGCTAAAAAAATTGCATTTCTAAAACAATGTTTCTCAAGTGATGGTAAACAGACCACTGACAGTCAGCAGATTTTTTCTGCAGTCTGCAATTTTGGACATCAATGGAAGCAGAATATCCATCACTATGTTAGAAAGCCATTAAATTACTGTCCGCATTTTCAACAACACATTCATGTGAGAAGACGTTTTTGACCATGTCAGTATCTCGGTTTCTCTGTTTCGTTTTTAAACGAAACAGAGAAACCGAATGGATGTCATTGCAAGGCTTCGTCTTTCCAAAACAACGCTGAAGTCATGGTTATCAACTATTCTAGCAAAGAAGCAGCAGTAGATTTAGCACATAAAAATTTGTATTCCTGTGTTGGCGGTCCGCAAAATACTTTCTAAAGAGTCTGAGAAACACTGTAGTATATTATTTTAACGTAAAGGATATTTATAGATGTTCTGTCTATAGCCAAGTGTCCACAAATGTATTGAAAAGTGATTTGCGTAAAACGGAAATAAGTGATTTTGTTGTGTATTTAAATATTCATATATTATCAAATAACATAAATTAAAACTAATTAGAAATTAATAACATGCTATAAATAATCTTTTTCTACTCCATTCGCCATCAATACATTAAACATCTGAAATAAAAATAAAACACCTAAAAATATAAAAATTAAATATTAATTCTCACTCAATGTATGTATGTAATCACAAATTAATAAATAAAAATGATTTTATCTGAAAACAAAAGCATCAACACTATTATAAATATTCGTAGCTTATGAGGTCTATTTTTTTATTAATGAAGAATTAAAAATGATCTATATAAACCAGATATAATTTTGTTGAAAAGTTATAAGAAAAGCTTACTATGTTCTATATAAAACAAATAATATATAATTAACCTAATTAGGAACAAGCATTATAAAAATGTGTTCTTGTTTGAAAAATAAACATGCAATTATAAGTATTTATACATTTATAATACAAAAAGAATAGTAATAAAATCATTGCTCTGAAAAAAAAATGATTGTATAATTAAGGGAAAGTGGTAATTATAAATATTTTCTAATTAAACTAAAGGATTTCATAAAATATATCATGCATACAAATAAAAAGTCTTAAAAATTAAAAGTAATAAAAAATTTGGGTATTTTTTCTACGTATCACATAAACAGAATGGAGACATTGAGGATAGCGAGCTTAATATTTTGATATTGATACTGCTTATGATTATTTAAGTACTTATTTCTAAAAATACATAATTGCCAACTCTGATAACCACCATTCATCTAAGTATTTTTTGCGCGCTCAGCACGCTGCGAGTCATGATTTGCTCAGGTGTGGACATTTAACTACTTGTTTGGGCGCTTAAGTGTGGGCACAAACAAGTTATTAAACTCCACACCTGAGCAAATTATGACTCACAGCGTCCTGTGCGTGTACAAAATGTTCAGATAAATACCGGCCATAATAAGTCAAATTTAAATGCTCACTTAAATGCTATTAAAATGTTGTTTTACAAATTTATTCCAATGATTCTCAGAATAATTTGCACAAAAATATTCAAAATATTAGACCCGGGTTATTCTCCATGTCTAAAATGCTTTATAATTCCCAAAAAGTCTCTTTTTTTACCAGATGTAGATGGGGGCCGAAATTGTTGTGTTGTTAAGTGGCCTACTTCTTATTGGGTCTCTCCCTAGCGATAGACGCGGGAGGCGGGGCCCTCTTGGCAACCTCAGATTTGGGCCCCGGTAAAGCGGCACCACCACCATATTTAGAGCCCGCACCCTGTAACTGTAGCGTTAGAATCAAGGAAAGAAAGTCCATATCCATGTTGGATATGGTTGATAGATGAAGCATGATAGAGCAGACAGTAGTTGATTATTTAGGTCAGAGAGTGACTTGAAGAAGTGAGTTGATGTTCTGGATTCTTTAAAGCTGACTAAACTAATTTATGTTATTGATTGAATTAGTATTACTTTGTTGTAATATTAAAGTGATCTTATGTTTCAAATAGTAGATTAATGCAGTAAAGATTGATTCTACCATTATAATTCATTGAATGGTAAAATATCTATCGAGCTTCAAATATTAAACAAAGTTGTGTAGTTTAATTCTTAAAAATACATGACTTCATACAATATTACTGATTAATGTTAAATACCATGTTCGTTTTCAAACAGATGTGGGTATATCAGATTTAAGAATATTTTTTTGATATTGACATTCTTCAGTAATAATAATTTGAAGTCATATTTTTGCAGAAGCTTGATGAATTAAGTATAGTTTTAATTTAAATAAAAGAGAAATGTCAAATATCGAACATTTTTAATGGATTCGGCAATTCCCTGGTGGAAATTTAATTAAATTGATAACATTATAATTTTAAATGGATAACTATGTTCTTCCATTTGATGTGTTATCAAGTGTGGTACATATTTTGAATCGAACCATATTCAGACAAAATGTATCATTTCTATTATCTTACTAATCCTTTTATCATTAAGTATATTAGAAATTTAAAAAGGGGAGATGTATGTTATCCATTTTTACTGGATATTTATAGTGCATTTAATAATTAAGGTATTAGAATAAATATCTATGATGAAGATTAAAAAAATGATACCCTTAGTCAAGATGCTTTTTAAAGAGTTCAATTTTATATTCCAAATATCCTGTGACAAAATATCATGCCTGAAAACATTTTGCATATTTTGCAGTGCATGTAGGTTCACTGCCCATTTCAATTATTAGAGGAAATCTTTTGAGCAACTATACTAACTTGATAAATTAGTGATTTCTATATACTTGAAATGGTCAGTTAAAAATATATTTCCTCTTGGCAGCTGTCATAAGAATCATAGCTAGATCTTTTTCCTAATTAAGAGAAGTTGATTTTTTGATACTTAGGTTTAATACTCAATTTAACAATGAGTTTGATATCTGTCACATTATAATGAATGAGATGATGCGGTGATCCGGTTAAAATGTGGGAGGCATCCTTACATCGAAGTCTCCAATAGTGAAGCGAAGTTCGCTGGTGTCCAGCTGCGTTCCCGGTGAGTAGTCAGGGCTCATCACCTGAAGAGCGTCGGCAACATCATTGGAGTGCGAAAGGAATGTAGAAGCAGATTCATATTAAATGAAAGGCATGGCATGAGACAATATTAATTGAACCCAGATTAGTGCGATGAAAATGGGTGTTGGTTAAATAATTTCACAATTAAATTACCCCAGTTTTATCTTGGCGTATTGTATGATCGTAATCTTTGACTAGTAATTATACCCTAAAGTTTTAAAGAAATTTTAACGAATATCTAAGAAATTTTATTAACCCGTAATTGATTTTTGTTGTGAATTGATTGATATATATCTCAAACTTGAATTTTCAAAAACTAGGAAATCATACGAACAACAAGACAGAACAAGAGGGATGAGTAGTTATAAATAATAACGACTGCTAGAAATCATATTTGTATGTCATTAGTAATGTAAATCATTTAATACCAAACTGTCGTTGATGGTGGATATACTATAATACATATTTTCTAAACAACTCTCATTGGATAATATTTTTAATAAATTCAAGTCAACTCCCGCTTAACTGAAATAAATGGAGAAGAAAAGTTTTATTGGCCTAAATTTAGAGTATATGAAACAAGGAGTATTTTAACACATGTCAGTTATTCAGCGTCTCGTTACTGTGACAATAAGAATAGAGGAATGAGGATAAGACAGGTTTGATTATCAACGACTTTATACACAGAAGAGCCAACTCCACATTTTGGTAAAAGTGACTTTTTCATTCCAATAGCTTCCTGTATACTGCTCTACAAACTACGAAGAAATTTGTAAACAAAATATTATTCAAATCCACGAAATAGGGCCGCACGAAAAAGAGCCAACTCCATCTATGCATTGCGATACAAGTGAAAAGAGCCAACTCCGTCATTTTGTACAGAGAGCTGTGATTGGTGGGAGTTTTTCTATAAACTGTACAAAACTTAAAAAAAAGTTATTATTTGCTGAAGACAACTTTTTCAAGAACATTAAATGTGAGTTCTACTATTTATTTAAACCTATATTGAAGTATGATATAATTATTTGATGGCATTATGTGTATATTATTTGAATACAAAAGAGTGGGCTCCTTTGCAAAGAATTAATGGTGATACTGATACTTTAATTGGAATTGATTTATTTGTACATAACTATGTCGTAAATTATAATATTAATTAGTTTTTAAATTTACTTAAACAAATATCTTATTATTATTTTGTCGCAGACGTCACGAGGAAAAAAGATTGTGGAAATGGTCTTAAAGAGCGCTGCAGCAATAAATGACATGTCGGTTTTATTTATCTATGAAAGCCCAAATTTTTCCGTGTTATCTGAAACAACATATTTTACTATTTCCGAATCATCAGGAATCATTACTCAACATGAATAAGATAACTAATGTATTTCTCAAGATAATCAAGACCCTCAATCCACTATTCAACATATTACAAGGACCTTAGAATTAAATGAAAATTCATTGCTGGTGATTGATGATATTCCTAATAATCAAATTCTTCTTGAACGTTTCATGATAATGTATTGGTACATTATGTTCATTTAGTGTAGGGTGGGGCAAACTTTTCGGATGAAGGGCCAAATTCAGGAATTGAAAATGAGCGGCGAGCCGCAAGCAGAATACCATTTTTATATTTACTATTTATTATCATGAAAAAATGCGTTAAAAGATAAAAAAAAAGGTGAATCTTTTTATCTTTTTCATAAATATAATATTGCTCGGGGGCCGCAGAAAAATACGCGGCAGGCCACCCGTGCCTGATCTAGTGAAAAACCAATCAGAACAATAAAACGGCTAAAGCGATACCAGGTAGATAAATCTATGTTGGCTCAAAATTTGAATACAGCAAATAGAGAAAATAGTAAGGTAATATCTTGGAAGGAAGAAGAAGGAAAATGGTAAATGGAATACTAAGGTACCCAAAAAAGCAAGAAGTTTGAAAGACAGTTGTAATTTCACAATACAATGGAAACTGAAAATCTTTCTTTATTTCGACCCAAAAAAGATTAGTGTGAAAAATGTATGGCACATAAATTTGGTCATATATCTGATGAAATTAACAAATTTCATGTGTCATTACCTAAATAATAATTAATTTTAAATAAGAGCTGTTATCAACTTCTCGCATATTTTTTTACTTAATAAATTTTGTATTTTGTGTAATAATTATTGTTGTTTCTCTCATAGCTAACTCACTACATACTTATAGGAAAGGGGGCCAACTCCCTCAAATAAAATTGAAAAATGTTGCATGCAAAAGAGCCAACTCCTTTAATTATTAATATAAAATGAACTAATCCAAATATTGACATATATTTTATAAAAATACATAATTAATCTCAATGTGAATCGTTTTGGATAAATACAATTACACTATTATTTTATATGTATATAATATACAGTTTAAAGTTCATACTATAAAATTAGCTCCAAAGGAGTTGGCTCCTCTGTGTATTAAGCCGTCAATGTCTTAGCAATAAAACATAAACTGTGTTTCAACCACAGAAAATTTTGTTCAATAGAATTTGCTAAGGTTGAAATCATAATTCATTTTTCATTGTAATAATGTTGTTTCTGTACCTGCCAAATAATTTTTTGTCTTAACACAGTCGAAGAGTGCCAATCTATGAAGCCAAATTAATTTTCATATGAAAGACAATAAAGTTAACTTTATAAACTTTTGTCATTGCCTTTCATGTGCTCTGGCGCTCTGCGGCAATGGGGTTAATTAAATCTGTGATAGTTGTATTGTTTCCACATGAAAGTTGCACCTCACACATTAGTAGATTTTTGCCTGCTAGCATGCAATAAATTTCATTTGAACAATTTTATCATTTATGAAAAAGCAGTGATAATGAGTATTTTTCAAACATAGTTTATCTCAAAAAGCACAATATTATTAATAATAAAGGTCTGCTGCATGCTCATTCTTCCGGCTTTCTTCTAAATTCACATACAGTTGGTGTTTCCTGATTATTAGCTAAGAACATAAAATAATGAACATAGTGAAAAGTATTTTATCATTTAAAATGCTGCTCCCCTTGATTCAGTATGCATCTTCTTAACCTAAATGATAACATTTTTAGATTCATCACCTATTTAAGTATTATTTTGACCAACATTCGTTTTTGGGTGGAAAAAACTTCACTGCGTCTACATTTTGCTTGACATTTTAAAAACGTCACAAGAAAATCGAGTTTCTCTGGATATGTCTGAACAAATGTGTCTTCAAGTTATTGAAGCAATCGCGTCTTTCCAGAGAATTAAAATATTTTTATTTAACACAGTATGGTTTCGTGCACAAAACAGTACTGCTGTGATAGAGTGGCTGATAAATCTAATGAAGACGCTGAACTGGCTGTAGTACTGATGGTCGATCAACACAATTAGTTAAACTTTGTGGCAATAAGTCATTAAATGACTGTCCTCTAAACATTATGACGGAAATCTTGATATTAAGAAGATTTTAATTAGACAGAATGAGTAGAACTAATTTATTGAAACAAATAATCAGTTTAAAAATTTTTATTTTAGCTTAAAATATTGAAGAGTTCTCCAGTAATAAATATTTGAAAGCATGGTCTCATTCTGTAAATTAAGGCAAGAAAAACAGGAAGATTTAAAAAAAATATTAGTACTTAAAACAATTATTTGAAAATGTGTTCTATATTATGAAAAAATCCTTGGATTTGTGCAGTGTCTCAATCAAAAAAAAAGTTTTTTTTGGATTGTTTAATGACTTATTTGACAAATACATCCAAATTCATTATCAATAATTAAATTAATATTATTTGTTTCCAAGCTCTAGTAGTATAAATAATAGTACACATATTTTTGCTTAAAAATATACATTGAATCGTAAATCTTATGAATCAAAACCATACAGTTACTTTTTGACACAGGCAGACATGTTTTATTTGCCCATCAATCATTGAGACTTTGAAGTTTGAGGTACCATATAATGTTAATTTGTTTTATTTCCATACAACAAAAATATTAACTTACTGATAATGAAAATCAATAGCCATTGACATGCCTGCTGCCTCTGTACAGATATGGAAATATTTCAATAGGGATATATTTACCCATATAAAATTGAACTTACATAATTATTATGTAAACTAAAATGTACTGTAAATATTATCGCCTCAGAGGTGGACTTACATATTCCACATGTTCATACCTCAGTTGCAAAATGTACCAACTCAAAAAGCATAGTTCTGAGATAATTATTAGGAAATAGGATTTTGGGAAGGTTTAATCTTCTACTGTACATCTAATTTTTCTAGATTTTAATGGAATTCTAGGAGTATCTAAAATATATATTTATAATACTGTAAACATAATTTTATTTCTTTATAATAGTCTGAGTTTTCAAAGGTTTCCACAGGATTTTTGTGGTTGTCAAAGTTTGGATCTAAAGTAATAAACACTGTTATTTTAAAATAACCACAGATTACCACTTGTTACATTTTGGAATTGTTAGATATCGGTATCAAAAGCATTTCCTCGTAATTAACTCAAAACTGCAAATTTTTGACTTGACACACTTTGGAACTGAGGTTTCGATTTGTATATTACTGAGATATGGGGCCTTTGAAAATTATAAGGCTTACTTTACACAGGCGTTATAGCTTCCTCTCGATATTCCATAGTATTTTCCCAACTGACAGTAAAATGAATAACACTCACTAATTGAATGGAGGTGAACAGTTCTATATGAATCTCTTCAGAAACTTATTAAGTGTTAGAACTTTCATATTTAAAACAACAAACATTTTACATTAAAAATACAACTTATTTCTTATCACTGTTTTAAAATTTTGCGTTTTAAAAATAATTTATAATAGGTCAGTTCACCAACAAGGCGACAAAATATGTAAGTTTATGGTAAAAAAAATTGTTTCGTTAGAATTGTCGAAAATTTTGCATGTAACAACTATTTACTGCATGTGTAATTAGTGAAACGTCCTGAAAAATTAAATTAGTTACAGATAAACAGCTAAAAAATAAGCTTAAAAGTTTATTTATAAGAATTTTTTCTTATAACATTAAGAGTGAAGTAATAATTGTAAAATCTACTCACATCCTGGTCATCCATCATCTCCTTGGTTGAAACAGTGGTTTCAATGCGACGAATGCTGCCTTGGTGTATGTCCACATCCAGTTGGAGACATTGAGAGCGACGGAGCAGAAATACAACCGGAATCGGAAGCACTCCGGCAGTTATCATCGAGATGGCAATGGCCATCACCCAGCGTGGGTAAGCGGTTGGCACAACAGCACCCTTAATATTAAGACATAATTTATAAATTTTCTTTTTCCAAAATTATTTTTCAGTAATCGAATTTATTTTCTCCAAATAGGCTTACATTCATACATTTTTGTATAATATATAAATATATAATAGTTCTAGTAAGCAGATGCCAATATTTCACAAGGATTTTTAAATATTTAATATTATGATATGAGGAAGATCACATGCTAAAACATAATGTATTTTTTTTGATAACTCTTTATTGCCAGGCCTGCAGGCGAGTGGTTAACATTGTTGGCTTCGGTTGCAGTGTTCACTGGTTTAAATCCCAGTATGGACAACTTCATATGTTGGTTTTTCAAATCCATTTATGGATTTGTGGTCGAACACATGGATGTCTGTGATGTACATTTCGAGCGAGTCATTAGATAAGCAATAGTACTGTCTGAGCACTATCCTTACTCTCTTACGAAAGAGAGATTGAGTGACTTCGTAACAAGCAGCTCTTGTAGAAAAACTTCTGTTGAGATATGCTTTAAATTAAGCCAACGCGGTTAAAAAAAAATATTTACCTGCGCAGCGTTCCATGCAGAGTATGTTGGGTTATTGATAAACATAAAGACAACCGAAGATGCGAGGATGCAGAACATGATAGCGGGACCAATGAAGCGCCATGTCACCTGCCAGTATAGCCCAGGGCGATAGCCAGTCATTTCGTAAATGTCATTGGTGAACCTAGAAATACGTAAAGACATAAGTAATGTTTAGCGTTACAGGCTAAATAATAGACACAATTCATTCTGTGTTATATCCCTAAATGGTCCGTGCCCAGTTTTGATCATCACAAAATGACCAGCACAATAAGATAGTCTCATAAACGTTTCGAAACCCAAGCTAACTCATCATCTAGTGACAGTGAGAGGTTCTGGTCAAACTTCCTTTTACCACCGACTTTTAACCATGTACCCCTAAGTCGCTTTTGATCATTGTAAAATGTCCAGCACGGCGAGGATCCAACTACACCACTGATTGTATAAAAATATATATAAGAAATATATGTCATTTGATATATTGTAGATCCATTAGTAAATTCCAGAATTTTCTCATATCTCAATGAAGTTACTGAATACATAAAATCTCTTAAATGTAAGTGTAACATATAAATTTGTGTTAAGGCATGATAAATATTTCACCTTTCGTGTCCGTACACGTATATGACTGAAATCATTTCCATGAGAGCGACAACCACCAGACCGATTGTTCCAGCGAAAGAGTCGAAAAGCTTGAGCCAGTACTCGCCGGCTCCGGTAGTGAAGATTAGACCCACGAAAAAGCAAAACACGCAGACGGCACCTGTGAATTAAAAACAGCCGAAAGATAGATGAACATTCTATATCACAATAATCTGCAAAAACACTTTCGCAGACACAAGTCAGATTCCATCAGGATAAAGATTTCAGGTAATAAGGAGTACACTCCAGTCATATGTAGTAACCACTAGTATAGCCCTATCCTTATTATTTTATCCTAACTCTCTTCAAACAAGAGGGAGGGTGAGTAACTGAGTGACAAGCAACTCTCATAGAAAAACTTCATTTTAGATAATCTCTTTTTGGACACCATATGTTCCACATTGGGAACGGGTATGGTTAAAAAAATATATAAATATATGATTTGTAATAATTACCGGTGACATATTGCTTCCTGATCCTCTTGAAGATGTCAATGTCGAAGATGGTGCAGAGCATCCCTTCGAGGATTCCGATTTGAGATCCCAGACCGAGAGACAGCAACATCATGAAGAAGATAATTGACCAGAAAGGCGCGCCGGGTAGTTCCACAATAGCTTGCGTGAATACGATAAAAGCGAGACCAGTTCCCTCAGCCGCCTGAATAATAAAAAGAATACAAGAAACATTACTTAACAGGATTTCACTATATTAATATAAATACGGGACCATTATTTTTACCTGTTTTGTAGTGTGATACTTATTGCCATTATTCATCAAATAGTTAATTTTTTCATGGTATAACATACTGATATAAAATTAAAAATGAATTTTTACAAAGTTACTGCTGAATCCACCGAAAATACTATTAAAACACTTAATTTTTTTATCACCATCTCCACTCCTGGATATATCTATCGTTCAGTTCATTACTCAGACATTTCAAAATAACCCATATTGAGACAATGGGAAAAGCAATATTCAAATAGTCATCATAAATCAAATACTATTGATTTGTAACTGAGTTCATACATTTCATAAACATGTGTTTAACAATCAGGTGTACTTTCCGAGTATAGTCAGTAGAAGGATATTTATAAATATCAACATTTTGTTTTATTCCAAGTTAGTTAAAAAGTTATCTGCTTTAGTATGTTTTTGGTAGTATTTTTGAGTTATCCAAGTACTGAATCAGATACACCGCAAAATTTTACATGTTTTACATTTTTTTGGAGTTGTCTGGCTAATGATCGATATATCAAAAAGATTATTTAAAAAGACTAGTTTTACGTAAGTTGCTAAATCTTAATTTCCAAAGAGCATGTCATAATGATGAAATTAAAAGTTCCAATAGGTAGTAAGGTCCAATTTTTAGGAGTGGGTAGGGCGTGAAGGGTTCAACCAAATGCTCTTTGGTTTTTTTTTAATAATGATTGAAGAATTAGTTTTTACAAATATTTGGTTCACAGGAGTTTCTACAGTCGTATTGCATAATCTGGACCAGCAGTCGCCAACATTTCGGACCTCACTAAATTCACAATTTTGAATCCTGTAGAATATTTTTTTGAAGAAAAACCGATAAAATCAAAGCATTACATTGTTGATAATGAAATAGTAATAATGCTTGTTTCATTATAACAAATTAATTAGTGTGATTTTTGTCCTTGTATGTTTGAATCAAGTTTATGGATTCTCGGCTACGATGACAATACTGCAACTACTCTGTGGACCGCCGGTTGGTGACAGCTGTTCTAGAATAGCTTTAATTTATTGAGTATCATCCCTATAAATAAAAATGCCAGTCGACCGATAACTTTGACGATTGGGTTTAATTCAAATCTCGTTTTGAAATGCAATACAATACGATTATTTCCGCATGTGCCAAATAGATCGGCTCTAATGAAAATTGGCTAATTGTAATTTTGAAGCTTTCAATAAAGAATTTCTCAAGACAATCCGTTAATTGTAAAACCAGTTGAAATCTACAATAAGTCGGATATTTTACAATATCAAAACACCACCGATGATTTAAATAATTGGTTTGAAATAATTTTGAAAGCAATGATTATTTTACGTTTTATTTCTGTAAACATAACAAATTCGAATAATAAGGAATATATACTCACAGCGTCTAATTGTTTGGATAAACTGCAAACTTCCAATTTCCATTCATTCATTGTAAAGTTGTCTAGCTTTAAAAATTCCCTTTCGTATACTTCTGTGGAAACATTTCGGCTGGGAATTGCGTGGTGTTCGAACATACGTAGCTTATTCCTGTAATTTAGAAAAATAGCTTTATGAATAAATAAATAAATACAGAGAAATCTGTCGGCAACCATGATCATCAGAAAGTCTTGAAATTCTAAAAACAGATGTCATTCTTCAAATGTCAATGGCCATTGAATTTTTCTGATACTAACAACCAACGTTGCATTCTTTCCGCTTTTGTATATCAAATGTAATAATAGTTGAGTAGGAACATTTTAAAATAGGAAAATTCTTTTGTCAGGCGATATGTTGGTAGAATTGACATATTTAATAGTTTTTTTATTTGGGAAATATTATATTTAATAAGCATTTTATGAGAGTTGAAACTGAAACTGACTCTATGAATGTCACGGATTGACTGTTTAAGGCCAGTGGGCAATCCTATCGCCCATCATCGCTTGTGATATAAATGTTTCATCTACAGCAAAAGCTGGATAAAATTTCAAATGTTTGAAAATGGCCATTAGATTCTTGTAATTACCGTTCCGCTTTGATATCAAAATTTCTAAAATACTCGCGACGCCTAGTAGTTTTATAAGACATTTTAAAGTTATTGAACATTTTTAAATTTTAATTCTTAGAAATATTCATTGATTTCAATTTGAAAATGAAGATAATATATATTTGAGGACAGATATTCAAATAGTTTTTCTGCAATTTGTCAAAATAGCTTTTCATGTTTACATAATTGAACAACACAATTTAAAAAGAAATGGGTTGTTTGCCGCTTTTCTAGTATATGATAATATTAAATTATATAATTATTGAACTAGACATTTATTTTCCATTAAAATAGTGACCCTTCATAATTGTTGGCATCCCTGAGTATAATGAAACCAATGACCTAGTTTCTCAATCCGATTAGAAATTAATGGGAGTTTGAGGAGGGTTAATTTGGATGTTTCATTAAATCATTACAGTGCTCGCACCCAAAATTTCTGATCTTAATCAGTGGTTCATAAACTGATGTAATCCACTACTGTTTCTCAAACTTTTCAGTTTGAAACTGCGGGCCTTAATTGATTACTTTAACAAAATATCTCTTCAGTTCCTTGAACCCTAACTGATTTTTTTTTAATTACAGTGAATTTAAAATGCATGAAGATTGCTCAATTAGCAATTCGGTTGGATATGTATAATGAGTTTAGTAATTTATTACATAAATATGCTTTTATATTTCACAAAGATTACAACAAATGCTAAAATGCTGAGTGCTGAACATGAAAGCAGTAGATATAAATGAACCTTTTTCAACACTAACCAAAATATATATAATATGTATATACATATATACTTTAATTTCGTAATAACTGATTTCCGTCTTGTTTTAATAAATGAACATTTTTACCTTTGAGAGTTGGTAACTTCATTTTGGGTTGAGCCCAAGGTTTGAGAATACTTGGCTTAGAGAATTCATGTTTGGTGAGTAATAAATTTAATTTAATATTAATGATTTGATTATCAGATTGACCCAATCTATAATTCAGTTAATACCTTCAAGTATCTATAATTCAGTTAATAAAATTAAGATTAGATTACGGACGTAACCTTTGTGAAGAAAGTTTACACGCCCTTATCATGTCACTTGGGCAAAATTAGCACTTCAAGTTAAAAATTCCAAAATAAACAATCCCTGATACGAATTGGGCACTATTTTTTACAGTTAAAGTCCTTGGCTGAGTCTGAGTCTTTAGTTAGACAGTACTTAGCTATAATACATTCGGGGAGGGATATAAAGACCTCTGTATTCACCGTAGCCAGGAAACTGAGACCCACAAGAGCTCCAAATAGATTCAGAGAGAGTAGGAATAGAAAGATAGCACTCGGACAGGACTAGTGGTTAGGTTAGGTTGACTCTCTCGCTACGCCCTGTTTTATAGTGATTTTATTGGAGGGAATTAAGACATCCATGCAAAGGCATTTTTAATCAAATTAATAAATCAATTGAAAAATATGAAACTGTCAGGACTAGTACACAACCAAAACCAAAGCCAATGACGTTGATTAATCAACATGAATAAAGAAGAGGCAAAAAGAATTGTTTCGGTACCACAGATCTTCTACATTTAATATTCCCTGATTAAATAATATTACCCATAACATTGCGTGTCTAGGAGAACCTAATATATGTCTAGGTTTATTATCAAATAAATTTTTTATATTCCTATCAAAGAAGTTCTTTAATAACTCCACAGAGATAAGAATTTAATCTTATTGTTATGTGGGTCCAAATAATATAAATAAACATTACTTTTTATTTGTCATTTGGTAAATAAAGGCTTATTATTTTTTGACCCTTTCACCCTTAAGCTTGTTTGTACAATAAATTTAAGACATCTTTAACACGGATTCACAACCTTTTTGGTAAATATGATTATTATAAAGCTCATATTAGATTGCTACAATTTTCTACCTGAAAATTTACTTAATGCCTAATTATCAAACATCGAAATCGAGGAAACCGGTAATTTATTCTGAATACAAATATAATAATATATGAGTATGAAAAGTCACCATAATATTCCAAATGGTTCATTCTTAGAACAATCCATACAGCAACCTTGAAATATGGCGACAAAATTTCGAACTGATTTGCGTGAATTATTGGTTTCCTTGATATCAATGATTGGTTTTTTGGTACTCTCCTATTTGCAATTAAATTTCCTAGAGAAATACATTGTTTTTTGCGGCATTTAGTAAATTTTTGAGTAGAAAAAGAGTTGCATGTTGTAAAGCATATTTACCCCATTTTAACTTGCAAACACCAAGTAACATGGAAAAGTGTCTAAATTTACTTTCTGATCCAAGTTTGTATTCTCCAACTGCGTTGAAAGACCATGTCATCTTTATTGGTCAGTGTTTAAAAATGACTTATTATTTAAAATTTAGCACAGTGATGAAAAGTGATTTTTTTAATTGAGTCGTTGCATCGTCGTTGTGAATTGCATCATTGTCATTATGTTTTTTGTTGATCAGTTGGCAACCCTCCAGGAGATTCTCTTCAATGGGTCGTAGTCCACTAGTTAGTTATTAGAACAGGATCTATAATATGCATGAACACCGGGTTCAAAACACACAATAAATAGCCTACATTTAAACATAACAATTCATTAAAAAAATGTTGTAGTTGGGTACTTTTTAACTAAATCGATTGATTGTGTTATAGTTAGTCATGTCTATTCATGGGAATATTAAATAATTATTTCAATATATTGTCATAATCCTGTTACTGTGGATGCCTGTACCTCCCTAAAAGCATATATGCCCATACCCAGACAAGTTCCGGAACTCTTCTAGTTCACACTTCACTTCTTCTCATTTAAATTCTACCTGATGCGTAAATGCCTATTGTGGGTGTTTTAAAAATCAGCGAGTTTTTTTCTGTTTTTAGCATTTGGTGGGTGCTAACACATTCTTAAGCTTACTGTCAATGAATTAATCTTAGGAGAATTATTATAAAGAAAGCTACTTACAAATCAATGCACTTGTCAACATTGGTCATCGCTTTGAATCCAAGAATGGCGAAGATGACAACACTGGCGTAGATGGCGGTTATGGCGTTACAGCAGCTCACCAGAATGACGTCGCGGACACAGTTGTTCTTAGGAGGATTATAGGACCCGAAAGCGATTAAAGAACCGAATGCCAGGCCAAAGGAGTAGAAAACTTGAGTAGCAGCGTCCAGCCAAACCGTCGGGTCCAAGAGTTTTTCCACCTAAGGCAGAATTAAAAATTTGTTTTACGAAAACATACATCAACAGCATGGCAACATATTTTAATTCCCAGCTAAACCAAGTTTTGATAATAAAAAATGTGAGTTTGTTTGAATTCATTTGACAAGTAGTATATACCGAGGTATTAATACTTCTTCAGCAGGAATGTGTTTTGGAAAAGCAAATCAATTGCAAAACAACATAAAAAGGTAATTTAAGATTGATTGATGAGGATAATGACAATAATTACACTGGATTATAGGTATGACACGCACATAGGGGCCATGTGGCCATGGAGGCTCCTGACCTTAGCAGTGTGGGAAAAGGTAGAAGAAGTGAATAGAGTATTGCCAAATTAAGTATGTGTGTTGCCATGCAGCTCAATGTTGTCCAATAATGGATATATTATTAATGTTTGTTTACATTACGCGATTAATCAACCATCATAATATTATTGATAAAAATTTCAACAAAAAAGATGTGTGCGCTGACGCATATCTTTTGTCATTTGAGAAGAATACAAAATAAATCCAGTGCGATTACAAAAAAAGTAAATTATATTTAAAAAATAAAACACAATTTGTTTTGCTATAATTTTTATCTTTAGTCAGTTGATAATGCTCGCGTCGAGCGAAATCGGTCCAGATCATTGTAGAAAATGTGGAAGTAGTACAAAACGAATAATGGTTTTTTTTTAATACAATAACTTTCCACCAAGAATTTAGTCCTCGAAAGATGAACTGGACCAAGTGACAATATGGTGTAACTTGTTCATTGAAAGTTCTAGTTTAATTAAATTCTTACATTAATTTACACTTTATTGAATTTGCTTCTTAGAGGATAAAATATTTTTACAGCCTGTTATTTACTCACTTTTATGATTCTTTATGACATGTAAAATACCAAAACATACCACTCATTTTTTTTTTAAATATCAGTTGACTCACTTCAATTCTCATTGACTCAATTGTCAGTAAGGAACATTCAAAAAAAAAAACGATAAAATTGTCGGCACCTTTAAATATTGGGGTCCTGGGGGTAATAATCTTTTTATTTTCCTTTTCTAATGAAGTGACCCCGTATTAACATACAGCATTTCAGATAAAATGTTAAACTATTGCGTAAATCGCCGGAAGACTTACCTTTGGCGTATACATGTGCATAAGACCGGCTCCAGCTCCCTTCAGAGTTATTCCTCGAATGAAGAAGATCGTTAGTACCAGGTATGGGAACATTGATGTGAAATACACCACCTGAAATAATAAAATGAAAAAATGAATAGTTTAATCCTTTTAAAGTTTGTTTTAAAGAAAATAAATATACAGTGGAACTCCGATTATTCGTTTTTCATCCTAAGAAAAAGCGATAAGTGCGGGAAAGTCTTGAATTATTGTCAGTTTATGTTCAGAAATTATCAGAAAAAAATATTTTACTTTAGAGTGATTTTTATTAAAGGCACTTTCCATAACCATTGTGATTGGACGATTTTACTGTTATTTCGTTGCTGCTCTGGAAGAAAACACTCTATGGAAAAAATTACTGAGTTAGTTGTAGCAAAATGTTCCTTATTTCGAACTCTAGCGTATGGAAAAACGCACCTATTTTTAAAAATTATACTTTTAATTAAAAACAGTTCAAAACTTCCAGTCCAATTACTCGAAACAAATATTTTTCAAATTTGAATTATTGAGATTTTGTATACTTCCATGTATTTTGATATACGTTTATAGTTTAACGTTAGACACTGTTTACTGTCTGTCAGTTCGAGTCCATTCGTGCGCTCGAATGCCTGAAGATGCCGAAAGGCGAAACCCGGGTCGTTTGTGACAAAATACATGGAAGTGTACAAAATCTCAATAATTCAAATTTGATATTGAAATTCCATCAAGCACCCTCAGTCGATGTCTTAAAATATTTTTCAGTTAGTGTGTTCTTTCAGAATACCAAAGATTTGTAGCCTGACGATAATTTTTTTATTTTGTTGATGGATAATCTTATATAGAAAGATTACATGACATGTGTGCCAAGAAATAATATTTTTTGAAATAAATGTGTTGAAAATAATGATCAAAAATTACCCTGTAAACAAGTGCTACCAATAGCTTAGTCATGAAAATTTTGATGGTTATTTAAGCATTAAACATAACTATATCATACCTTTCCACTACTTTGGATTCCTTTCATCACAATGAAGAAAACTACAGTCCAACTTAGCAGCAAACAGAGTACAATCCACCATTTTAGGCCGCCAGGCTCGTCCATCGAAGGTGCAGCATCCAGAGTTGTACGGTACCAGAAATATGCCGTCTCTGATGATTTCTCACATTCTGGGTACGGAGTCCCGTTGATCGCAGGACATGATGCCCATGGAAGTGGTGACTGGAAATAAACCATTTCTTTTAGCAATTTTTTCCACATCCATAAAGGAAACCGTTGTGCCAAAATTACGAATTACCTGAAGTTCTCACAGAATAATAAATAATATAAAAATTGTCACCCTGCTGTCTGTTATCACGCTTTGCGTTTTCTTTCGACAGTTTGGAAAAATTAAAATTTTGAAATCTTTTCTGAATGACAGCAAAGTTACAACTATATCTGGCACTTTAAAACTATTGTTCGTGTGGTACATAAATGTGCCAGTGTGTGAATTGATGTTCCTTTTGATAGAAAGCAAGTAGGTCTCTGTAGTGGATTTCTGCAGCCTAGCAGTAAGACCTCTCCGCATTGCGAACAGAAGACTTCAGTTTCAGGACCTAGCAAGATCAAAGTCAATATTGATTTAAGATCTTGGACATGAGTATCTGTGAAGTTTTTACTCCTAAAATAATCTCTAGTAAATTTTATTAAAAATAAATCCTAATTTTATATCAAATGATATTTGAAAAATATATCTGGCGCATTGGAAATTAGCTGCAGCGTCAAATATTCTTTAAAATTAAAATTAGACATTGAAAATCTTGAACCGTTGATCATTTTCATCTATAATCAGGCCTTGGCAAACTTTAAGGGCCACATTAGGAATTTAAAATGAACGGCGGGCCACAAGTAAAATTCAATGTTAATATATACATAGTCTTATATCATAAAAAGGGAATTTCAGCATAAAAAAATAACCGACAGTTAAATGAGAGGAAATGACCTCACAAAAAAATGTGATGCTCGAGCCGCAGATTGCCTAGCCCTGGCTATGATAAAAATAATCTGCAAATTTTCGGACAAACATGTGCCAAACTTCACATTGTAAATTTACCTGGAAACTGTTGAAGAGGTAAAAGAACACCCAAGTGATGATGACGTTGTAGTAGAGGGCCACAAAAAGAGTGACGATACAGCTGCTGATGCCTATTCCTCCCAACCAAGGATGGATCGTATTCCAGACGCCGAGAGCACCGAGTCGCATCTTCTGTCCAATGGCCATCTCGATCAAAAAGAGCGGGACTCCTTCCAAGATCAACATGGTCGCGAATGGGATGAGGAAAGCACCTGTCGAAAGAAAAAAATCAATAATGAAATCTGTGGGTGTTATGGCAAACCTTAGCTTACAGGAGAAGAAACATGAATCTTGGTAAGTTAAAAATTCATATTAAATGGATAATACACTTATTCAATGAAACTTATTCAATGAATCTTCTTCATAGATAATGACTAGCATACCGAATTTTGCCACCATAGACTGACACATATTTTATTGTGAGAACAAACCCAATACGAGAAAAATGCCACAGAAATAAAATTGCTGAAGTCAACCTCAGGGTGACCAAGTATTTCGGTTTCAGGCAATGTTGATAGGATCTTGTTCTTCTTAAATGATATTTCGGGACAGTCAAATACCTTCTTCGTATATTTATTAATGTTTCCTGCAAGTAAATTATCAAATACGATCTGGCAACCCTACTCAGGTGTCAGATTCGTAAATCAATTGGCAAACCGCGTAAATTAAATCAATCAAGCTCAATGTGATCAAATCAACCCGTCAAAAGCGATGTCAATATATCTCGCGGTAATCTCAAGAATTTTAGAAAAATGCGGAAGATCTTTCAACACCCACGCTTCGTGGCGGATGTACCAATTTAATTTTGACATAAATAAAAATAAAACCGACTCCGCAACTTATTTCTTGGCAAACGTATTAATATTCTTTCAGTAAAAATCAGGACGGATATTTTTTGTGACAAATTCACACGTCTATTGATAAATTATAGTAGGTGCATTACATAGGAATTCTAAGCATTCTATCGTGAAAGATAGAAAATTAATCAGGTACATAATTCTAATAAAGCAAACGTCAAATTCAAATTTCACCCGTTCATGATTTTGAAGTGAATTGTTGATTTTATTACACTATCTGATAAAATTCAAGAATTAATAATTCATCTGAGTAAATGTAAATATAAGAAACATGTTCTATATAAATATATATAATCTCGGCATTTGTAGATATTTGATGATAAGTCGTCAATAGATACATGCTTGTTAGCAATAATCAATTCAAACGTGTAAGAAACCATGGGGCTCGAAATCAGGGACCCGAACCGGAAACTAACCGAAAACCGGAAAAAACCGTTATTTTTACCGAAACGAAAACCGGAACCGATATTTATTTTGGATGTTTTTCGATTTACGAGAAAACTTTTCGCTGATAAAAGCCAGATTTAATCAATAAATTGTAAACGAAAATTTTAATTAATAAATTGTATTCTTATCAGTTGATAATGCGCGATGAGCGACACCGGTCCTGATCATTTTAAACATTTGGAAGTAGTACAAACAAATTGTCTTTTATTTTTAAAATATAATGCCTTTTCACCAAGAATTGACAGTTAGCACCTTAAAAGTGACCTTCGGGTCCCTGCCCACAATTGCCGCATCGTAACAAAATAAAATTAAAACGAACCAAAAAAGCAAATGATGTGAACATAGGGTAATATCCTCACGATGGGACACTTCTGCCAGATCTAGTTGTTCTTTCGAAATATGTTCTTTAATGGTGATAACTTTTAAGATTTACTCCAAATCACTGGACGAGCCAATATGCTGGACAGGGCGGTTTCGCTGTCAAGCTTCGCCGGTTAGTGGATAGACCAGCGGGCAAACATGCGCTATAAAGCAGAATGCTGAACAAAACAAATGCAGGTGTTATTTAATGCATGCAGAAAGGTAAGGACAGCCGTCCATTGGACCGATCGGCGTCTCCACTATTTGGTAAGACAAATTACCAAGCCTTTAAGAAATTTGCAGAGCATGCAGAGAACGTGTGTCGACCTCAACTAATAGAAGTTTTTGTATATTTCTAGGGATTAATTTTCTGCGCACCTAAGTGCACGCTACCAAGTCTTGAATAGTTGCTTCTAAGACACTCTCAGTTGAGGGAAAAGCACTGAAAATTCGCATAAGGTTTGCTAAGCCACTGGATACTGTCAAATAAAATTCAAAGATTGAAAAGCAGTAGTGAATGAAGGAGGGCAAGTACGCCACTCTGACTTTGACAGAAGCACGGGGAAGAATATAAGCACTTAATACGTGCGAGACGAAAGAAACAGGTTTTACAGAACCAAGCAACACTGCAATGCCCCACGAGGAGGTACGCCACTTAATACGGAAAGGACGAAAACCACACGCGGTTTTAGAGGCAAAGACACTTCAATAAAACTCACTCACTGCATTTATTTATGTGTTGTAGTTGAGGCTTGATACAAAATTTCACACTACAAGACCAAGGTTTTCAGAAATTAAAAGTTCAACTACTCTCAAACAAAGTTCCTACTTTACACGTTCAACAGCCAAGGTTTACACACGTTCACAATTACAAAATGTTACACTTCAAACAGTTGATATCTTCTACGACGGTTTCTCCCTTAATACGGAGAGGAATAGACCCAGGGTGTTTCGAGAGACAAGCAACACTTCACTTGCTTTTCAGACAACACCCGGTTTCCCCTCCTGTCGAAGCCGTCAACAGGATTCACTCCCTAAAGGACAATTCCTTCCTCTCTCCTTAATAATGAACAACTAACTGACTCAAAACTATCTTTTATAAAATTTAATTAATAGCCCCCCACCCCTGACTTTATCGACTTCATACAAACCAGCGGCTACACAAGCTGGTCGTTGTTATGCTGAAACCGGGTTGAGGAATAACCCACCCTCAGGCTGACTGACGTTGACAACTTCTTAGAAAAACAACGGGACAGGTATAAAACTTCCTCGACCCCAGCGATAATTGCGTAGATAAATTATTATTGCTTGGCAACAAAGCGCGGTAAATTTGGAAACTTAGGAATTTATTTAAATTAACAGTGGACGATGAATTTAAAACTTAATAACTGCAAAATTTTCTCAGTGCTGTTAAACCATCACATATTATAATATTTCAATTAAATATGAAGAGTTTGTAGACGGCATTTGAATGTCCTGACGACTCCTGTCCACCCCGTAAGTTCGGGGTGGTGTCACATTGTAAGAATCATTTGGTAGATAAAAGAATGTATCAGATCATAACAAATTACGATGAATTCGCACTCTATTTCATAAATCTATTTTGTTAATTAAGCCCATTCCAGCAAAAATATGTATAATGTTTGTCATAGCGTGAATCAAAAGTATAAAACTAATTACATCTCCGAAGTATTTGGAAGTGATAAATCTCGGAAACATTCACACCATGCCGCTGGATCGCTTAAATCGCAAAAGCCTAATTTCCCGCCCAAGTTACGTCAAAATAATTTCTTGGCATTCTTCCAGAAGTTATCGAAGTCACCTTGGCATACTAAATTTGATTCTGGCGCGCCATACTATTTATGGGAACAAACATCATAATATCCATGTTTCTTCCTCTTGTCGACATGTTATTCACGAACGTTATTCCGCATTAAAAAATACAAATACCTAAATTGTACGTTATTATATCATTGACCTTGTAGCAATGCATGTTTACCCACTGCATTGGCTATTAACCTAAAATTTGGTATAAGAAGAATTTCCTACGAATATACTTACTCTCATATTTTTAGAACAGACAGCCAGAACATTTCATCATAAAATGCTGTAAAGAATATACTAAGTTGATATAATATCAGCAAGAAGTGTTTATTAAACAGTTTATAACTATTTTCTTTTTTATGAAATCAATAAACACGTGTGATATTTTATTTTGCAATTTAAAAGACAGTATCACGTACAAATTTGCTTGCATGACTATTGATTATCAAAAGTACACGTTTTAACGGTTGAGAAATTTCTTTTGACGTAAGACTGCTGTCTTGAAAGCACAGGCAGTGGGCCAAGAATCTATGGAAACTTATGTGCAGAGTTTGGATCCCAATTCTGATTTAGCTCTCAATTAAGTAAGTATTTAACAAGATCAATAATAGTTTGTTGGATGGATTCCGACGTACTGGATCAAAGGATGTATTCGGTGGAGCTATGGGACGCTGGGATGACCTGAGAGGAAGCGAGAAGACTGACGGGGATAGAATCTTGGAGGAACCGTTTGGTGGCCATATGCTCTGAGTAGGGAGCAGATATAGTTTAAAAAACTTGTTTTATTAGGCATACTTATCAGACGATCCTGGCTATTTTCAAATATATCATCAAATAAGGATACAATATATTTCTATTGTGATGTAGAAACGTATCAGTAGAGAGATGTTTAAAATATGAACTTCTTTTATAGAATTTAAATAACAATCACTAACTATTTTGTAGCATTGCAATAATGCAAACTCTAGCGCTAAAGCTCAGCACAGTGTAGACATATAAAAGCTGTTTACATCTTTTATTTTGCTAAGAATAGATTCTTAATTTTATCTTCATGATAATAATATTAAACATTCGTAAGCATGGATCGGGTCCATTTGCTTTGATTGTTGCGAAACCAAAGCAATACTTCGATAAAGGAGAATCTGGACGTCAGAAAACGACTTTCTTTTGCTTGTGTCACCATTTCTTGAAAGGCGAATGTTTTTTTAACAATTTAGGTACTAAGCAAAAGAGTTAGAGCAGACCAGGACTATCCTTTTGGCTGAAGGACCTCATGAGAAATTTAAAATTAATGGTAGACCCCAATTATTTTCAGGTGTATATTATTTATTCAGTGATCAAGATCTTTTCTCTCATTTCGCGAAAATTGTTAATCGTTTTTCGTCGCCTAAAAAATATGAAACGTCGAAATATATTTTTTTCTTTTAATAATTGCACTCTCAAAGTATTTGTTTACACTATTGCACTTTTTGAATGGACATAGTAAAGTTTTCAAGCCTGTCTAGCGAGTTGACACCTGTTTTTCAGATACACTTTTATTTGCTTTACGCCGTGGTTGGATTAGGGTTTATTGTAGGTTATCGAGATTTGATGTCCGAGACAAAATCGTAGAACAAAGTATTTTCAAGAAAGTGATGAGAACGGAATTTGCAATTTATTGAGTATAACGTGACACACCTTGGTTTTTGTTAAATATAAGTGTCATTAATGTCCAGAACTGAAATCACCTAGCGGTAACAGCAATATTTCGCTCTTTCTTGTTGCCAGGCGTTTAATTGCCGTCGGGTACGTCCGCTGGACGCTCCGACGGTGCAGGGAGATTTTTTTAAAGTATTTGTAGACAGTCGGTTACGATCTGCCGAGCCGGACGAGCGAGGCTCGTCGCGGCGAAGGTGACGTGACGATGTGAATTGTTTGTTTTTTTTTTTTTTTTTGATTTGCATTGGACTTTATTTAAATTCGTTGTGTCATTTGTAATATAACTTAAAGTAAATTCAGTTGCTAAGTAAATGTAAATGTAGAATCAATTTTATGTGTTAAGATTTATATATTTGTGTAATGAAAACCACTGCATCTTTGATGGAAAATAAATAAGTTTTGAACCGGATTTGAAATGGTGTTTGTCTGAGGTCAGCCCTTCCAGGACTCCGGATAACCACCCGCTCGCCTCTCTTCGATCCGGGGTCTTCTCAAACGATTCTATAAATATTTTTGAAATATACCAAAGAGCTCGTTTCTTTGCACTTTTTCTGACTGATATTTAAAGTAGAATTATAATGAACATGTTTTTCAAAAAAATAGGGCAACAGGAAATTCTATTATCTACGTCTTTTCATAAAAAAATCTCAAAAAAAATAATAAATAGTCATCATTTTTCGGGTATATATTTTTATTAAATTCCATTGTGATTAAGTCGGTGTCTGTCATCTGCCTCGAAAATATTTTGTTCTACGATTTTGTCTCAGACATCAAATCTCGATAAATAAAAGCATTTCTGAAAAACAGGTGTCAACTCTTTGCTAGACAGGCTTAAAAACTTTACTATTTCTATTTAAATAAAAGTGCAATAGTGTAAAAAAATACTATGAGAGTGCAATTATTAAAAGATTTTTTTTTATTTCGAAATTTCATATTTTTTAGACGACGGAAAACGATGAACGATTTTCGCGAAATGAGAGAAAAACCTACTAATTCCTCTTAAACATTCAATATAAAAAAACAAAAATTATCATTTCTCAATGTGTTTTATAATCTGTTACTTCTTTCTATAAAGAGAAACTTTTTTATTTACGCTGATAAAATAACCATGATTGTATTTTCAACGGAAAAATTTATTCATATATTGAAGCAAAGCGTCCATGTTTATTTTCCGTGAAAGCTTTTCTTTGAAATAATTTTTTCCCACAATTTTCTTTGTGCACGGTATTTTCCTTAACGAACACAAGGCCATATACCTTGTAGACATTTTTTACTGTTTTCTTGTTATCTCCTTTAATGTATACTGACAACTCAAAGACAACTTTGTGCGTACATATTCATTTGTATATTTTACTTAACTAATGATTGTTTCTAGTTTTAGATAATGTATCTTGAAGATGTAGTACCACTTGAATTTGATTAGTACTTGAAATAATTATAAGAGGTACTATATAGTAATAATATTGTGCACCTACAACCAGGGGTGGGCTAGGAGGGGCTAGCGCGAGCCCCTTGTTAAATTAAGAATAAAACAATATTCTCAAATCAAATCAAAATTGTTGCCTTTTGTAATTTCTCATATAATACATTTATTTCAGGTGCATATTAAGAGACCTAGCCGTTTTTTGTCTATAGTCGAACAGTGCGTAAAAACGCCAATTAAAAAACCTACATCAAACCTATTGCTTCCAGATGTACTGAGATGTTAAACGGAAAATTTTTGCGGACCATGATTTGAACGATTACCCTTCATACTTCGAGCGTGCATATTTTTCCCTGTACCGTAATTGAGCACAGTTTTGGGAAGGACACTTCTTAATATTTTTTACTTTGTACTATCATTTTTTACTAAGGAGAACTTCAGTTTCAATCCAGTGTTCTTTCGTTTGCTCGGTTTGCTGTCAACGATGTGCTTTATACAACATTTATTTATTTGTCATCTTATCTGATATTAATTATTTAACAGTATACCGCGTATTATTACATACTATAAGTGATAAAAAAATCCACCCTTTTCCCGGAACAACGCGAATAGCTCCGAGTTTAAGCGAGCCCCTTAACGTATTCGCAGCCCACACTTTTTGATCTTGACACTGGCGCATAAATGTTATACTTCTCACACGATAGTGACAGGTGTGCACTAAATATATAAGCTGCCGTGTGTCAAGTTGTACCCTTCCTTTGGCACACCTCGAAGTGAAAATCGTTTTCGGGCAGATGCAAAAATTTCTCGAAATGTACATAATCTGTTCTCGACTTACGGCGGGGCTCTGTTTCCCCACTTAAGTCGATTTTTATGCTAAAAATAATTATAAATAATATACAGAGTGAATAAATAGCTTTTATTTCTGATTGTGTCAGCATGGATCAGTGGAAATTTTAGGCATCCATCCCTTCGAACGCAAATCCATAAATCGATTGAAAATCACCATAACCGAAACTAACGATGTTGAACACTCGGCTAAAGACCCGCCAAATTATATATTTAAAATTGATATCAGAAAAAAAACATTTCATTTCGTATGAATTATTATAAAGAAGCCATTTTGTATGAGGCGCGAAAACACTTGTCTTAAAAAAGGTCCACAAACCTTTTATCGCTCTAAAACACTGCGTTCCTATTAAATTTATCGCACTGGCAATAATTACGGTCGTAAATTTTCGCGCGCTTTAATAACTCTCTGTCGCATGAGATTCAAGAATGCGACTCAAACACATTCAACGGTGAAATTGCAAATTTATCTTCACATTTTACATGATAATAATCGATTTAGCAGAATGTTAGCACAAAACGAAACGAGACGCCATTTCATCAATGAGAAAAGGTTTAGATTAAAAACATACGCGGAGAGAAACATCAAACAATTTACTATACTGTCTGTCATGGTAATTTTTGTAAAAAATAATGTTTTAAATTCGTTACGATTCATCTGTATGACGTACGCTTTTGTCGTACTCGTTTGCGCAGTGAGTGGTTTGAATCCTGTAATGTAAACTTTCATGCAATTCGTCTATGATCTTTTCATAACTCTCGTCGCACATCCGATCCCGGATCCTGATACGAAGCGCGACCTACTGATAACTGGTATTTACCTAACGCAATACTTCCTTTTTCACCCTCTCCTCTACCGGGTTGCTCAATGCCGGGCCCTTGGTCAAGTGGTTAGCGTTCTTGTCTTCGGTTGCGGTGCTCACGGGCTCGAATCACAGTACTGACCGTTTCAATTGATTTCAAAATTTTTATTCGAAGGCACGGATGTCTGTGATATCTTAAATAACATCCCACCTTTAAGATCCTAAAAACAGAGCGTGACGCGAGCGATTAGCTAAACACTAAACATGTTCTAGTCCTACTCTTTCATTTCTACTCCGTTCCAAAAAGAGAGTTTGAGTAACTGCGTTACAAGTAGTTCAAGTACAAAAAATCTGTTGAGATCATCGTTATTAATATGCTTCATATTGGGAGCGTTAATGGGTTCATAAAATATATTTGTAAGTATATAAATCGAGGAAAATAGAAATGTAAAACTGGGTATAAAACCAAAGAGAGAAAAACCGCATGTTAAAATGGCGGGTCAAGGTGTGTTAATATAACCATTGAAAGAATATTTACAATAAAATCCTAATTCAGCTCAATTTTCCGTGAATCCTTGACCCTTTAATATCCAGACGACGGAACCATTCATTCAGCATGGCCTTAAAAAGCCCACAGCGAGGTCGGCCGGCTGGATTATGAAAAGGCGTCTTCTGGAGTCTGTGAGCTCAGTTCAATGCATTCATTTGTATTTGTATGAATTGAAAAGAAATAATTTGATGCAAGAACTTTTAAAAGGGGTTAAATATGAAAGGCGACATTCTTCAATGGCGAAATAATCTTTTCAGTCATGAAAAACAATACACATTTCGCCAGAACCGGTTACCCATTGCACACACAGTTGTATTAATGAATAATTCTTTCAGTCCATTCAGAACTTAAAATAATATAATATATACTGACTTGCTGATCGAATAGAACATTATTTGAATCATATAGTCGATGTTCAGTTGTTTTTAATGTTTGACAGTTCTTCTAATATCTAATACTTTTTGGGAGTTGTTCGATGAATTTTTCCTCTGCTATAACTGCATCAAATTACTACGTACTGTAGCTCAAGACGTTTGTTTTCTGTATTCGATACTTCAAAAAATGAAACTAGAAATGTGGTGTGACCAATGCACCTTCCAAGATACTCCCTCATGCAATAGTTTCAGAACCCCCGCGCAGTCATCTCTGGTTGGCGCGCAATCTAATACAAACTATTTAAATTTAATGTTTGAAGATATGCACATGTTTATTTTTTTCCAACAAATGTTATTTACCTATACCAGAGATTTCCATACTACGGCCCGCGGTTTCCCATAGATATCTCACTCCCCGGCTAGTCTCAATACAAAAATTGGCGCGTAATTCAAAACCATAGTATGTTAGTATGATGAGCTAGATAGGTTTTAAAACAACTGTATGGCATTCGATACGGTGTTAATATCTAAGTAATTAGTTTAGCAATGAATGTAATAATAATGTTAAAAAGTTGAAAATAGCACAGTGGACCTAGAAATGGTAGCCAGAATGACTTTAGCAAATGCCACGTCGCTAATGTACACCGTTTAGAAGGAGTTCTTGTGACAGACAGATGAATACATGCATTTTATGAATGCAGTAGAGATAATTTAACCCTGACACTCTAATATATACTTTTTTATTAATTGATTGTTTTGATAAAACCCGATTATTAAATATACAATTTCTATTTATTGTCAGAATATTCTATTTATTTTTTATTCGTCATTCGTTTAATTAATTAAAATTTTTATTTCATAAGGTTTTTCATTTTCGATTACTCGCTGTATGTCTTTTTAGATGGTTATCCCTGAAACGTATCCCTCGGGAAAAATATCCTTAATTGTAAGAATTTGAATTGCGCTATGCACAATCAAAAATCTCCGTAAAACAGAGAGCAAGAAATATAGTGTTCTAAGCATCTGCTGCATGGGGAATGTGTCAGCAATATTGAAAGAACTTTGAACGTGCAAACTTCCATCTAACTTAGTTCTCTTTTCTTGTATAAAGCGAAATTGGGAAGTAAAGCGAAAGACGTTGAGGGGTTTGCGTTGAGAACAAGTTTTTAATTTGAGACAAGGTCTTAGAAAATAATGAATTGTGCAGCAGAAACTCGAACTTTGGAGAGCAATTGCTACGGCGAGCTTTTTATATTTACCGACAGGGAACTTTTACCGGTTTGCAGATGATAAATAAAAGATTTTTAAAAGCTAAGTCTGTTTATAACGCAGGGGTGGCTGAATTCACCCCGTTTGCGGGAAGTTAAAATTAGTATTTTTTATTGTTAGAACAATTAAAAATTACGCATTCCTTTTAATCACCCTTGAGGACTTGCGGCTGAAATTTTAAGAAAATTATATTTCTTAAACACATGTCCGCTACAGTTCTGCACGGGCCGAAATTTGATAAAATTACCCGAGCCCGGCCCAGCTTAATACGATCACACTTGTAACCCGAACCCGACCCGAAGCCCAAATATATTTTTCTCAGCCGGAAAAAGTTTGACTTTTCTTATAATAAATATTCTGGTACCTTATATACATTTTGTTGAAACTTATTTTTAAAGAATCATTTTTATTTATCAATAACAATTGATTCGGTACCGCGCATGGCTGGCTCGTGGCCCGAATAGAGTCCGAAATATTTTTCTTTGTCAACCCGAACCAGGTTCGCGGGCCGCACCGAGTAGGGGCCCACAGGCCACGTCCGGGCCCGTGCAGACCTCTAATGTCCGCCCCCAAAGTGAAACGGCCAAGGTTCATCCCGGGCTGCATTTTTTTTTTATTTCATTGATTTTATCAATTTACAATGTAATTTAAATACATTTTTTATTAGCAATATCTAACAGGGACTTTTTTAATGTGGCTGGCTTAATTAGATTGCAGATAAATGAATACGGTTATTCAGGGTGTAAAGGTTCTCTGGTTCCCTGTCGGCTCCGTGGTGTAGTGGATAACGTCGTTGGCTACGGTTAAGGATGTCTCGGGTTCAAGTCCCGGTGCGGACAGTTTCATTAATTGATTTTTCAATTAATTTATGGATTCGTAGTCAATAGAATGCTTAGATTGTTTCTTTAGGATGTTTATGGAATATTTGTGATGTCTAAAATTTCCTCCCATCCATCCGATCCTAAAAACGGGGAATACCGAGAGCGATTAGTTAACCACTAGTCCTCTCCTAACCCTATCCTTCTACCCCTACTCTCTACGAACAAGAGAGGTTGAGCAACTGAGTAACAAGCAGTTCTCAAAGAAAAATTCTGTTGCGATACCTCCATTAGGAGGTCATATGCTCCACTGGGAGTGGACATGGTAAAAAAAGGTTCCCTGGTTTCGATGTTTATAAAAATGTAAGTACATTAGCACACAAATACAATTAATTGAAACAGGGATTCGGGGTCGGCCAATTAATGACGACTCCTGACGACACAGCAGTGCGTGAAAAATCTGGCTATTACATATTGGTATACATGCAATGTACTCGATCAGAATTATCTGAAATGTAATCTAATTTCTTTCTGTGTCGGAGACGCTAGAGCTAAATATAGAAACGCAGTACAATTTACCAGCTGATGTCGTCAACGATAATACCATCGTCTGCGAAAGCAGCTTATCTAGATTTAGCTAATCTAGAACCAAGACAAAGTATCTAAGCTTAGCTGTCCTCAAATCCATGTGTATATATAAGACGCGTACCCAGGATATTTTCGTGGAGGGGCTAATCTTAATATATCGTCGTTGTTCTGAAAAAAGACACTAATTGAAAAAAACTAGTTTTGAGTGATTGAAATCTTTCAAATGTTTGAAATACTATACCTTTTTCATTTAGTTTATTTGTACAAAACTGTTTTTAAGTAAATGTATAATTTATAAAAATAAATGTGTTCTTTCAAACGGTAGAGTTCGAAATAAAGAACATTTCGGTATAACCTACTCAATATTTAATTTTTTCGATTTACTGTTTTCTTCCAGAACAACGACGATATAGTATTACAAGAAATATGTAAGTATCGTGTATGCCAGTGGTCACCAACTTATTGTTGTAGCAAAACGCAAAATTATTGGAGCCATAAATCCATAAAATAATTTCAAACACGTAGCATAAAATGTCATTTCAATTAGCTTGTTATAATTAAACAAGTGTTTATACCATTTCATAAAAGAAAAATGGAGCTTGTATGATCATTATTTTATATTTCTTTGTATTTCTTAAGAAAAAATCATGTTTGTGTTCCGCTAAATTAAAATTTGTGAGTTTAATGGTATGTGATGTCCGAAAGGCTGGCGACCGCTGGTGTATACAACGATACAATCTATTTGTTTAAACTTTTCCTTTGCAAAAATTAAGACTTTCGCTGAAATGAGAGTAAAAAGTTTTACTCATTATTGTAATGTTTTCATAAGACTAATTATTAATTAATTATCTAACCATAAGAGCAGGGGATATTTTATTTTTCAGAAGAATTTAAGGGTTGGCTTTAAACTGTCAAACCCACCCTCTGGTGGCTTATATGGTATATAACAGTGGTCGGCAACCTGGTAAAAGGGCACATTGAATGGCTCGCTTATGACAAAAAGCACTATATATAAGATAAGTTTTAATACGATTTTATAAAATTACAAAACGCACCACTTCGTAAATTGTGATTTGATATTGTCATGCAACCATGTAATTGATCATTTTTGAGAATGAATCTCGGAAATGTGACTTAACTGCTAGGTAAAAAATGTCTCCTTAATAATGTTTCCAAGGCAACCAAACCTCGAATATGAAAAATAATGAGATACACCTCTTTAGCTTAGGTGGGCAGTATATTGTAAGTTTGCTGCAAGAGAGTGTTGGGAGTTGGGAGCTTAATGTTCAATCAGAACGCACTTATTTAATACATACTAAAATCAAGCGGCAGTTCACTTATACACTGCCATGAGCTATGAGTGACCGATACATTTATTGGTCTCTCTACTCGAGCACCAGGAAATCGATACAACTTGAGTGGCGAGACAGAAAATATCGATACATCGACTTATTCGCTTGATGTAGACTCTATGTAGAGTGTAGACCTATTCGCTGGATATCTATCACAATATAGTATTTGAATAATTTTAATGTACGTCACGCGGTTACAAATTATAAAAATAATAAGAAGCCAGTTGCCGATTTCTGGTTTGGCTACATAATGTATAACGCTATGTCGGCATTCACCCGTGGATCAAGGAGACTATTTTTATAAAAAAGTTTGTGCAAAAGAAACAGCGGGTAAAATCGATAATTTTGTCATGGAATTGTTTGTGTTCGTATACCGAATTGTCCTTTTAAACATAGTTATATTATAGAAGGGATCTAAAAAAATAGTGTTATGTTAAGCAAATGTTATTTTCCTGCAATATCTCATACAGCATTTAAGAAGAAAATGGATTTATAATCTGAGGAGGCATAAGATTTCCAATTTGAACGAAAACTGATTAATTTATTTACGTCTTTAATACAGACAAAAATAAGTTTTATTGACAGTTGCAATTTTAAATAATCAAAGTGTCACGCGCCGAAAAGTCTTTTGCCAAATTTTCACGCTTGTCTAAAAGAGCGGTCGCCAATCTTTTTGATCTCGCGGGCCACTTAAATGTTTTTTTTTTTTTTAAATCGATACAAAAGTAAAGAAATTATCGATCACAAAAGTAACATGTCTTATTATTAAATAGTGATAACGCTTTAATAATGAGAATAAATTTGTTAATGTGATATTTGTACATACATTATAAAAATTATTTTGTAAATTAATGAAAACAATATAATGGAAAAGAAGAATGCGGTCAAAAGAGCGTAAGTTCCTCACCTCTGGTTGAATAATTTTGAAAAAAAATTCATGTATAAAATGAACCGTATAAATTGGGTCATTCCTACAAACTTACAATTTTCCCTATTTTGAAAGTGACAACGAGCAATACGTTTTTTTCCTACCTCTACTTTGCTACTGAAACTTAATGTGGAATCCGCGAAGTGGGCTCCTAGTTTCCTAGCTAAAGTTCTTGTCAATGTGGGTACAGACTACTTCTTTATTTCCTTTTACCGCATGTAAATTTACTACGTAATAACTGTATGAAAATTCTGTCAGCTGAAGGCTTTGGGTGGGGAAAACACTTAAGAAAACCCCTTACAAATACGTGAACCGGTCATCGTTAGATACTAATTGTCGAAATACCCAAAAGCACAAAAAAAAATAACCGCAAAGTGTTCTATGAACAAAATAAGTAAAAACTATTTAAAATTCGTTCCAAAGATTTACTAAATTGAAATTGTGCCCATGTGGCGCAGTTGGTGTAATAATAATTTATGCTATCTTTCACAGACGACGAAAACGAGTTCAATCCCCTCAATGTTTCTCCGCAGTAGCTAGACTTTAATAGAAAAATCGTTAGGGTAGGATGGGGGTAGTTTCCAACGTGGACTATCACAAAAAGCGCTTTTTGCTTACAAATATTTTGCTGGTGACTTTCGCATTTCGAAGGTTGTAATATTATTATTAATAGCTTTATCGGACACAATTTAATTTTATTATTGTTTTATTGATCTTTTCATATCGTATTGCTTTTGAAAAAAGAGGATGATTAAATGAAATTACAATTTACAGAATTAGATACATTTTAACGTCAACTTATAGACATTAAATACAGACATGCATATTAAAGTTTTGAACGTGAATAACTAATTCTTGGATATCATTAAGAGTCTATTTAGCAAGATTCTTAATTAATAATATCAGCCATAAGGCAATAGTTTTCATGACTTAAATAATTTATTTCACATGTGTTATGAATATCGTTGGAAATATGGAAACAATAACATATCATATTGTTTGAAAAGTAAAAATGAATTACTGTATTAAAAAATAAATCGGGCTTTTTTCGGGCTGAGAAAAATAAATCTGGGTTTCAGGTCGGGTTTGTGTAACAAGTGTAATATTGAGACTCGGGCTCGGGTCAGGCCGGGCCCCTAATGCAAAACCACTTCAATAAATAGTGTTAACACGCAAATAGTGTACAATTTCAAGTTTCTGTTTTAGAACTTTCCATCAATTACTATTATAATAATAGGCTTTATAAGGTTTACACTAAGTAAATAAAGCTACCGTAGTTATCAGAGGCGTTTAACCGCTGTTGGAAGGTTCACAACACATTGATTGATCGAGGCCTGCGTCGCACGCAAACAAGGCCCCCGGAATATTATGCAAATTCATGTTGATGGTTAGTTTTATATTTTAACGCAAGAAAGGTACGCTACCACAAAGTAATGGCCGCGACCCTTCGTGTCTATTACATACATTATAAAACGCGTTTAGCGTAAACCGTACATAATATTCCAATATACATGAAACAATATTACATCTTAAGATGCTATTATACATTTTTCTTGGTAGCTGTATTCGTTTTTTCACGTTTAGACGTTCGTCTAAATCAAGTGGTCAACCCTCTTCGAACTGACACGTGAAATTGTCCGCTCGATTTGAGCCCGTGAATACCGCTGCCGAATAGAACTTACGCTTAAAAGCAATGAGCGCTCGGTTACAGGAGCGGATTGATAATTTCTTTTATAAAAAAAGCAATAAATATCTTCTTATTGATGATACAACGAACATTTCAAAACCCGACATCAATAATTTCATCCAAACAGATGGTACGGTACACACTGCGTGCAAAATCACATCATTTTTTTTAACCAGTGCATATATATAGTATATATATTTCAGCGTTCGTGGCGCAGTTTGTAGAGTCGTGGCCTACGGATGTCTCGGGTTCAATTGCCGATGCGGACAGCTTTCATAGATTGATATTTCAATCGATTTATGGATTTTTACTCGTAGTCTGAAACTCGTAGTCTTTTCTGTGTTGTCTAAAACTCCCTCCTCATCCACCCATCCGATCCTCACGGGGCGTAGCGAAAGCGATTAGCTAACCACTAGTCCTGTCCTGGCCCTATCCTGCTATTCCTACTCTCTTCAATAAAGAGACGTTGAGCAACTGAGTAACAAACAGTTCTCATAGAAAAAATCTGTTGAGATACATCCATTTGGAGACCATATGCTCCACGTTGGGAGTGAACATGGAAAAAATGTATAAAAATGTATGTAAGTCTCATATAAAAAGCCCTTCTATTTACCATTTAACAATGGACTAGATACGGTAACCCAAGTATCGAGTAATTCAAAACTCTTATATTTTCACGAATACAAAGTGTGCTTGATTATTCAGATTATTTCGGGTATTTTAGGTATTTATATATCGACTGTGGGAAAGAAAAAAGACGTAACCCACAACAAAAAATATTGTGTATAACTCACGCAAAACGTGCTCATACAGTATATTTATATATAAATATACAATATATCGGCTGTAGAAAGGCAAAAGGACTTATCTCTCCGTCTTTTCAAAATATTTTTTTTCGATAATCACAATGTATATCCACGTTTGGCTTGAGTTATACACAATATTATTTGTGTGTGGGTTACGTCCTTTTTCCTTTCCAAAGTCGATATGTAATATATTATTATAATAAATATCGGTACTGGATCGTACCGATGTAACCGTAATTGTTTCATTGAAAATAAGTCCATAATAAGTCAATAAACATTTCATGATGTGCATTTATTGGTAACAATGTAGTATTGCTAAATACTTTCATAATAAATAAAAATGATGTCATAAACTATCTTTATAAAACAGACAATGTTTTAATATCACTCAAAACCTTTGATAAATTCAATAATCTTACTTAATGAAGACTTTTCTGGAGTACCATTCAAGTTTTTGCTCGCAATTGCGTCATTAAAATAGCCGACATTCCACACAATCCTCCAAAACAAATAAACATTCGCAGTTCGCGAGAATCCATTATCTTTGCGAGACACACTGGTGCCAAAATAAATTATGTACGCAACAGTGATTTATGACACACAGAAAATATATTCCCTGATTATATAATTATTCGTGACGCATATTTTCTTTCATAACTGCCAGGCTTCCTGATAATTAATATTTTTTTACACTGCTAACATTTTTACATCCCGCTGGTAACATTTTATTTTCGCAGATGACGCGCCATGACGTCGAATGCGAGGGAAAACGAAAAGATACGTCATGAAAATCTGCGATTTCATTTTTTCAGTTTCTTTATTTGTTTTTTTCTATTCAGATACCTACAAAAGTATGAAGGAGGCGTCAAATTTTTGTACTTTATTCATAGAAATACAATAACATGTGTATATTATCTGAAATTGTTCAACACCTATTTCAAAATTTACGAATTTTCTCAAAGTTTACTATCAAAAAGACAAATAATCAATGATTAAGGGGGAGAGGAACGTCTCAGTAGATAAAATTAATGCTCATAATGATGACATACGTGAATATAAGATATATAGAAAGCTTTATTTTATATAAATACTAGTGAGTACCCGGCATGCGTTGCAATGCCACGCAAAGAAAGAAAGAGTTTGTGTTTTAATTCTTTTTATTGAAGTGCTTTTGGATAAGAGGTCTGCACGGGCCGAAATTTCATAAAATTACCCGGTCCGAGCAACTCATCTTGAAGCCCGGCCCGGACCTGCCCGAGCCCGAGTCTCAATATCACACTTGTTACCCAAGCCCGACCCGTAGCCCAGATTTATTTTTCTCAGTCTGAAAAAAGCCCAATTTTTTTAAATATAGTAATTCATTTATACTTTTCTAACAATATATGTTATTGTTTCCATATTTCCAACGATATTCATAGCAGATGTGAAATAAATTATTTAATTATCAAAACTATTGCCTTATGGCATAACCCGAACATGGTAAGAAATATTTTTCTTATATTTGAATTCCTTACCTGACCCGAACCCAAAACTGAATTGTCTTTACCCGTCCGAGCCCGGCCCACGGACCGGGCCGAGCTAAGGTTCGTGGGTCACCTCCAGGCCCGTACAGACCTCAATTTCGGATATGCAATATTTTTTTATTTTTCCACCTGGTTCAGAAATGTCACTAGTTATACTTATTTGATTTCAATTTTTTCCCCAGAAACCTTCACGAGTGTGCGCACAACAACTCACCAAAGTTTGATCGAAATCGGATGAATAGTAAAGGAATGCATAGAGGACAAACATACAAACAAATCTTCATTTTTACATATATATAGATATTTACAGCCGACGATGAAAAATAAAATCCAGTCTATCGGACTGTTCGACTCGACTTGATTTGTCTATCTCCGAATTTCATAATGGTTTTGAAGTACATATTTATGTGAACCTTCATTTTCTCATATGAATTACCATAAAATCAAAATATTGGACTCGTTTGACAGATAACCACCTCGATGACTGCATGCTCTTTGCAACAAATGGCTATCAACCAGATTATCTGCAGATTACCACCGATACACAATGTGAAATATCTCATTAATTTCAACATTTGATTTATTGTATTTGAATCAATAGAAAACTGCATGATTTCTTTATTCTTTTTTTTCACTCCCAAAAATGAAACATATGTCATATATTTAAATAGTTATGAACAACATGTTAAAAATATACGAAAATACTAAATTTTAATTATGTTGTAAGGACATACCTATCTAATAATATTTTGCATATAAAATAATCATTTTTAAGTTTAAAGGAAGGAAGAAACCTTAAATATGATTTCCTATAAGAATCATATTAGAGGTCGATGCCGAGAACATTTTATATTGAAAAGTAGCTCACAAGACAAAAAAGGTTGGGCACCCGTGTTATAGGGGGATGTCTGAACATAGAACTATGATATTACAACTTATATTATACCATATTTGTAAGAATAAAAATGTCAGTGGTAAATAAAAGACGTGTAAGACGTGGACAGTGTTTTATCTAGTGTATGTTTTATTTAGTGTAGTTTCAGACTATAATAATTTATTATCCAGTCAGTCAAAGCGTAATAAATAAATATTATACGTATTTTATTTGTCAGTAATAAGTGGACGGAATGTTTATTTTGTTTCTCAACTGTGACCGTGTCAATCACCCGCAATTTTCGTTGGACGTTTTCCAATTAATGCTTTTCATTTGAAATACATATTTTCTAAAGGTCGAGTCCATTGTCAGGAATGTCACATAACCATTATTGCCCGTTAGAATATTATGATACTGTTTAAGACCGACAGGTGGACTAAGATCACCATCGTATCAGTTTCAGTGTTGACAGTTTTGAAAAAGTGTTTTTCCTTGTTTCCGACTTCCACTTCATCATAGAATATTTTGATCACCTTTATATAACTCTTGCAACCTTATTACTAAATAATTGACAGATATTAAATATAAACTTTTTTAAATTTAAATAATGCTTTGATATTGCTGAATTCAAACGTTGCACAAATCTGCAATATTCTTTATAGGTATCTGGATATTCTTATATAATTGGACTCTAGATTCTTATAATAATTTGATTTAGCATTTACTTGGTAGAACTCCATTATAGTAATGATAAAATATCAAAGTATTCAGTTCTATAAAAATTTATTGGTTAGTTGAAACCTTTGATATTTTATCGTCAGTTTATTTATCATGACAGTATGAAGTTATCCCAATTATGCATTTTAATGCATAAATATTGATTGCAAGCAGTGTAGTAATCAAAAAATTAGCAGAGTGTATGCAATACGTTATACATACATAAAACCTAATTACACCCATGTTATTACACAGGGGCGCACACAGGATTATTTTTAGGGGCGGTCCAGCCGACATTTTTTTTTAAATTCAGGGTCTATTTTTTGTGCCTTACTAACATAAAATTTATTTACTTTGGCAGTTTGTAACCAACAATTAATATTACACGACCAAAACATCAAACTCAGCGACGGAACTTTAAATTTTGTTGGTCCTCTTTATAATAAGAAACAAACTTATTTCTTAGGAAGCTTTATTCTAAATATTCAAAACATAAGGAAAACGACCGTAACCACATACGGGTCATAGATATACGGTAGACTGAAATTTTTAATAGTTTTTTTGATTCTAAATTATATGAAAATTAAGGCAAAAAAACAATTTCAGTGTTTTTTATGAATTAAACAGATCATCTCTTCTACACATTCGCAACGGGGGAAATATGACCAAAATACGTACTGCGGCGGGGCTGATTCGCAGAAAATTGACAATAGGTCATAGAAAGAATAGCGTGAAACTGACCAATCGACAATTACGCGAAAACAAGTTTGGATGTTCTCCTAAAGGTTTTTCGTAATAAACTGATCAAATTCTTTCAATAATATTATGAATCAAACGTGAATTATTAGTTATAAGCAATTAATGTCGCCTATATCGAATGGAGTTAAAAAAAAACTAATTTACATAAAACCCTTCGCTTTTCACAGAAAAGTTCGGGGTCGCAACCCTTGGCTTCGGAGCTTACAAATAACTTAACGAAACCACAATATTTTGATTGTGTTTGGGATGCTTAAAAAACAGAACGGTGACTGTTTCATTTCAAGAAATCATAAAACATGTATACATACGAAGCTTTTTTGAATTAAGTTTGGCGAGGAGAAGTGATAATGGCCTACTGGACCGCCCCCCTGGTGCGCCCGTGGTATTACAACATAATGTTTTTAATCGTAAAATGGATGATAGAAAGGAAAATGAACAATAAATAATAATTATTAAGAAACCTTACACCAGGCGTAATAAATACAATAGTTAAGAAGCAGTTTTTAAATGTCAGCTATTTATCACCAATTATCAGATATTTTTTGTAATAGGATTATAAAGTTAGCACCGTTACATAATTTAATATGACACTTGACTATGAACAAAAGAAATACTCTGGTATGTTTGTTCGAAATTCAAAATAAAGCAACATCGGTACTGTGATGGCATTTTTTTCTAGTTATGTTCATGTTATGGAAAATTTCCATAATTCATTACTGTTATTGTCTGTGATAGAGTTCTGCACCGGCCCGGATTTGGCCCGCGGGCCGGGCTCGGGCGGGTAAAGACGATTTGGATTGGGACACGGCCGGGCCCGGGTGAGGAATTTAATTTTTAAAGAGTTTAATATAGTATATAGTTAGCCATATGGCAATACTATCCACAACAAAACGTTAATAGCTTATATTTAATAATGTATTCAATATTTGTTTGAAAAGTATGGCATCATCAACATTTTTCTTCGGGAAACCATTAAATCTTAAACAATGCTCTCTTTATTTACGAATGACCAATAGGTATATTACTCATTCGTACATAAATGAACTGCGATTAGTCAATATACGCTTTTTAGTGGTTTTAGATAGTTGACGGTTTGTTGTGCCGGATAATTCATTTGATATAAAATTGATTCTTAACAAATGGATTTCAACATTGATAAAAACGTGTTTTTTTTCGGACTGAGCAAAATAAATCTGAGCTTCGGTCCGGGTTCTGGTAACAAGTGTGATAATGAGATTCGTGCTAGGACCGGGCCTGGCTTAAAAATGTCGGGCTCAGATCGCGTAGTTTTATAAAATTTCGGCCCGTGCAGACCTCTAGTCTGTGGTAACGTGATAGCCAATTTCGGTTTTATCGAATCGTCGATATATAGATAATTCCTTATGCTCGAAAGAATTAAATGCAAACGTTATCAAATGTCGCAAGATATGGAGTAAGTACATAATTATACCAACTTGGCGTTTGAAATTTGAGCAGACACCTAAAAATGGCATTCAATTTGACGAAGCGGCAGAACTTTTGTTAAGTAGTCGGAATAATTGTACAGTTGTTCGTAAATGCGCAGTAATTTTTAATGATGTGTTTGAAGTATTTAGTTATTATTGGCTATACAATTAAAAGGTAAACAGGATAATTTTAAAAATAACCAATTTAACATATGACACACCCTGGTTTTTTTGTTAAGTTTAAGTTTTATTAGGGTCCATAACTGAAAACGTACAGCGTTAATGACAATGATTCGGAGAAATCGACCCAACTCTGTCCTTGAAAGACAATCGCAATCGCCATCGCCTGCGGACACGTTCACAAGACAAGTCCATTTTTGACGGAAAGGGGTGGCTTCGACGGTGCGGGAGTCCGATTTCTGATTTTACAAGAGTCGTTTACCAGCCTTCGAATTGTTTCGATTGTTTGTTTTGAAATTGGACTTAATTTAAAATCGTTTATCGTGTCACTTGCATTATAACTTAAAGTATTCATGTGTTAAGTAAATGTGGACTCAATTTTATGTGCTGAAAATTATTTTTGTATATTTTAAACCACTGCGTCTTCGATTAAAAAATAAATAAGAGTTGAACCCGATTTGAAATCGTGTTTGTTTGAGATCACAGCCCTTCCAGGACGTCGATAACCGACCATTAGCCTCTCTTCGATTCGGGTCTTCTCACATAATGTTTCAGATATACTATATAATACAATTTATTTTAGCAATTTTTGTGATTTTTTTTTGCAATTTTAATGAGATGACGTTCATGAAAAAAGTTTATATCGTCTGACCAAATGTGGGAGTAGTTGTATAATTTTTGTAATACTAATGAAAATAATTACGTAACTTCCATCACAGAAGGTGTAGAATCTTTTTTTAGGTTGGTTTTTTAGATTGCCATTAAGATGCAATGTTAGCCACTTTTACGGTATCAGTTTACTTTAATTAAGTGTTTTGGAAATATTGTGAGAAAGTAAGCACTCCGTAGAAAAACTGTGGAATAATTCTGATGGCAGTCTTTCAGTTGCAGTATGTATAGTCGAAAAACACACTTGACAATTTGGAAAACTTCTACGCTCCGTAGCGATCGTAATGAGCCGAGCAAGCTACGCCGCTACAAATTGCCTGTCATTTGAAGACTACTTTTTGCGAGATTCTACGCCCCGTCACGACTTTTTTCTTTCAGCCAAAGAAAAGCAACGGAAACATAACAATTTGAATGAAACCGACGTTAGTTATTTGAAAAAGAATAAAAACACGTTTCATCGTTACTTCATTGTGATAGTTCGAAAAAAATGTTATAATTGTTCTAGATTACGTCACAATGAGTGCTTGGAGTATAAAATTATTGGTTAAAAATGAAGTATATCTTTTCATGTTACTTTTTTGTCACCCATTTCTATTGTATATTTCGTTCGTATAAAGGGTTAAGTAAAAAAACCTTGTTTTGAGATAATCTAGTTACTTTAAACCGTGTAATTAAAGCCTCTCAAATTAAATATATAACCATTATTTATTAAACTAAACACTTTATGAGATTCGTTAAACTTTTTATAGTAATGTTAATTATAGTTTTTTGTCACTAATGACTTAATTTATATTAAATTTTAGTTATTGAGATTTTGTACACTTCCATGTATTTTGTCACTAACGAACCGGGTTTCGCCTTTCGGCATCTTCAGGCATTCGAGCGCACGAATGGACTCGAACTGACATTGAATTGATATTGAAATTCCATCAAGCACCCTCAGTCGATGTCTTAAATTATTTATATTAATTTCTTCAAATTACGTAAAAAATACACGGAATATGGCTGAGCTTGTTTTTTCAGACCATAGGGGGTCATTTCGCCAGTGGTCGGCCAGTTAAGCGACAGGTGTACTTTTAAAAGGGATTTTGAGTCAATGAACGATAAATACATATTTTTTCTCTGTTATTCCATTAAACAGGGATTAAAATGTAAGCAAACTCCAATGGTCGGCCTTTCGTTTCCCAGCGTTCGGCCATCACTATGAAGCTTCATGAATATCGCATAATAATCTACTAATTATGCAAAGCATGACAATATAAAGTATATTTTCTTGGCGATCACCATACAACATGAATTTGTCGAAACTTGCGAAGTAAAAATGTGCTTTTTTTTAATTGCGTATTGCAACATATAGGTCAGTATAGTGCAGATATACATTGGCAAGTGGCAAGACTACCTACACGAATTTTTAAAAGTCTGTTTTTTTTAAATTTATCCACTATTATTTAAATTTTAAGCTCAAAAGGCAGACCACTGGCGACGGCTGACTTTAGGAACAAGCACCCGATATATGTCGAAATGGTAAGCGTTTATTATTAAATACTAAGAATCGAATCGATATATCTTTGATAAATTGATTGTATTATGTTGTTCCGACATACACGTCTGTGATTAAATCAATATTGACAATCTGAAACTTGCGCAATGCTAACATTAAAGATATATAAACAAAGAAAATCTTTTCCGCTAAGATATTTTGAAAGGATTACGTTACGTTTACACAAAAGTATTGTATTTCAATAAAAACACTATGAGTTGGATTGTTTCATAAATTTTACTTTCATATAATTTTAAAATGATTTTTAATTCGATGTTCTTCAATATCAATATATTATTATGATTGAATTTTATTTAATATGGAAATACTTCTTTATCGGATTATTGCCAGGGCTTTTTTTAAAAAAAAAGGTGCCGGAACTCACTTTATGTCAAGCTTTTTTACTAAATAAAACTATATTCAATTATCATTTAAATGAAATTTAAAGCGGCTTTTCCTATGCCACGAAGCGCACAAAAAAAAACAGTTTTTTTAGACTTATTTTTTATTTTTAGACATGTTATATCTAAAGTTAAAGAAACAATCAAATATTTGAAATATACTACTAAGACTAAATTTAAAATAAAATTGTAAATACATACATAATGTATGTATGTATGTATTTGAATAAAAGTTTATCGTGATTTCCAAAGTTTTATCCAATTCTCGTCTGACAAATCGTCTCGATTCCTTTTCTTGGTGTTAATGTCTATGTCTGAATGTCTTCCTTTGAGTAACCACCGATTAAAATATTTTAAAGGATCGAAAAGTGTCAAAGGTGCTCCCACGAGTTTGATGAACAAGATTGCCGAAACTGTTTTGGTGTTCAAAGAAGCTCTTATTGGGGTAATAATTAGATTTATTTGCGAAAACCCGCGTTCACATTCACTTGAAGAAATGGGAATAGAATTCATAGCAAATATCAAACATTGTTTCGTCTAATTGATTTTGAAATTTTGAAAAAAAAAATAAAAAATACTGTGAAAAAAGGTGCCGGAACCGTTCCACCCCGTTAAATGGAAAAAAAGCCCTAATTATTGCAATACGAAATTATAAAGGTTCATATTTTTATGACACCAGAGGTTAAAGGTTCGAATCACGTTTATCCGCTTTTATCCGTTTGGACGCTTGTAATGTTTCCAAAAAACTTTTCGGTATTCTTTTTAAAATGAACCGCCTATGAACAAAATAAGGAGTTAACTCACAACCTTTGGGTGGGTACTTGCACATGAACATATTTTTTTTATTTAAAGCTAAAAATCATGCATTTAAGCGTAAAGAATGCATGTCTCTTTTGGTGATGCCGTGTAATTCTTTATATTTCTGCCCATAATTTGGACACCTTTGTGATAGAGGCGATTATTAACAATATGTATATTTTTTCCTCTTAAAGGCGTTAAATTTTAAAAATTATATAAATAAATAATTTTTAAAAACCCGGTTAACCGCGAGAAAAAAACCGGGTTTCGGTTTTTTTTCAAAACACGCGATAAACCGGTTAACCGATTTCGGTTTAAACCGGGTTGGAAGCCCTAGTGGGTACAAATCAATGAAATTTATCATTCGGTGATTTTAATTCTTAACTGTGTAAGCAAAGAAATTGGTAATAATAAGCAATGCTACCTAAGTATATACATTGGTATCATGTTATTCTAGACTAAATTTAATTTATCAAGAAACATTCCGTTAATTCAAAATGCGACCCAATCGATAGATTTGATTTACGTTCAATTTTGTATTGGAATGCAATACAATAGGACTATCTCCAGATAGATATCAGTTCTCGAGAAAATTGGCTAATCGAAATTCTTGTAATAATTAGATTACGTAGGAATAACGAATTAAACAAATATTCTTTAAACTATCATTAAACTATTTCCAATCCGTTAATTGTAAAGAACCGTTGAAATCTACAATATGTTAGATATTTTGAATGTCAAAACCCGTTAAGTAAGCTCAATGACAAATATATAAGTCAGAAACAATAAGCCTTGTTATTTGACCTTTCCAGGAATAAAACACAAAACGTTTTGATATCTGATCAGAGTTCTTATCGTTAGGCCACAGGAGTTGACTTATGTATGTAGGTATAATTAAACATAACAAAGTCTTGCTATTCATTATGGCTAAATTTATTTTAACATAACTTTAATGGAGATCGCCATGTTAGTTTTGCAGCGATTCAAATGTTCAACCTTTTCAGATTAATCAGAGATTTAATAGTAGTGATTACTCTATTAGTCTATAATTGTTGTAAAATAAACGAGTGGCTCTGAATTCCACCCTGACAAGAAATTATTATTGCGTGCAATAATCCAGTACCCTTTATATGATCAATAAACTAATTCTCAACAATCAACACTAACGATATGCATATCATCGACGTCGCAAATCTATCTGAAGATGTTCAAATACCCATTAACAAAAATACGACAGCTGATTGGAAACACCTTATAAGAGAAGTTTGCGTGTGGCGAGTTTCGTTAACTGACACGATAATTGGCAAGCAGTGTTTACATGTATGTGGACATCGATGATAGAGAAATTAGCGTCCAATGTTATGTATAGTAAGGTTTCTGTTAGCGTGCAGTAAATATAAGTTTTGGTTACGGGGCAAGTAGGACGTTTTTTAGGAACGTTATTCGTCAATTAACTGGGCCGTTCGCCTTTCAGATACCACCAAACAGAAACCAACAACAGTCGGCGTCCGTGGCGCAGTTGGTAGCGTCGCTGGCTACCGTTACGGATGTCTCGGGTTCAATTCCCGGTGCGGACGGTTCTCATAGATTGACCTTTAAATCGATTTATGAATTTCTGTACGTATTCCGAATTCTCCCTCCCACCCATCCCATCCTCACGGGGCCTAGCGAGAGCTATTAGCTAACCACTAGTCCTATCATAGCCCTATCCTTCTATCCCTACTCTCTTCGAAAAAAAAGAGGTTGAGCAACTGAGTAACAAGCAGTTCTCGTAGAAAAATTCTGTTAAGATACCTCCGTTAGGATACCATACGTTCCACATTAGTAGCGGACATGGGGGAAAAAAGTTTGTATTGGATTGCGCGCCAACCCGAGATGAGTGCGCGGGGGTTCTGGAACAATTGCGCGGCCGCACATGTTCGTATCTCTTGCAAGTCAACAGTTGTTAAGTTATACGGTAATCATGTGTCATTATTCGTAAGTCTAAACTTATTTGACCACAGTCATTCCTGGATATATATTTGAGAAATATAATCTGACACCACACAAAAACGCCAAAAAATGTGCATCCAATTGCAGAAAGAATTTATCTTTCGACTGCATATTTTGTTCAGGTATTAAATTACAATTTGCAAAAGTTTCTTGAATAAAAAGAGTCACAAAAATATCTGAGACATTTTAAAAATAGCGAATCGAGTTTTTTGTGTGTCACCTATCAGCAAAAAATTTATTTTTCCGTTGTTTTAATGTCACGATACTTATTATACAAAATGTTTTAAAATTAAATTTCAATGTAGTCCAGTCCAGAGTGTGAGTCCCTGAATGGAAAGCTTCATAAATTGATTTTTCAATCGGTATTTAGATGTTATGTTTTCATCCCTTGCCGTCAACCCCATCAGGAGCGTAGGTGGTTAACTAATTATTAGTCATTTTTTTTTTCCATGTCCGCTCCCAATGTGGAGCATATGGTCTCCTAATGGAGGTATCTTGATAGAATTTTTCTACGAGAACTGCTTGTCACTCAGTTGCTCAACCTCTCTTTTCTTTTTCGAAGAGAGTAGGGATATAAGGATAGGGCTATGACAGGACTAGTGGTTAGCTAATCACTCTCGTTACGCCCCGTGAGGATGGGATTGGTGGGAGGGAGGACTCAGACTACGAACAGAAATCCATAAATCGATTGAAAGATCAATCTATGAAAAACCGTCCGCACCGGGAATTGAACCCGAGACATCCGTAACCGTAGCTAGCGACGAAACCAACTGCGCCACGGGCCGACATTTCCTCATTTTTAGTCATTTCCTAACCTTATTATTATATCCTTACCCTCTGTGAGAAAGAGGTATTTAGTGACTGACTGATCAAATGTTAAATGGATTTAGATGATAAGTACCTATAGCATATCAAGAAATATAATGTATACGTGCACATTTATTTAAAAACTTATATAACCATCCCTTCATAGATGACGGTATTGAAATTGAAATACTGAATGCATAAAGTAGCTAGTAATTCGGAAATGTGTGCATTGCATAATATTTTATATTATACTAGTAAGTACCCGGCATGCGTTGCAATGCCACTCAAAGAAAGAAAGTGTTTTATTTTAATTTTGTTTATTGAAGTGCTTTTGGACACACAATATTTTTTGTTTCTGTCTGGTGCGTACACGAATAAATCAGAAGGTTTTCCAAGATGTCGCTATTTGTACGAATTTGATTCTTTATTTTAGATATATCTGGATTGTGAGATTACTACCTACTTTAAATTAAAAATTAAAACGTTGATAGTCGGGTTCGGGCAGATTGTACTATGCTTTTGTCCTTCGCGCAAGTGCAAGCAATAACTTGACAAAATTTTATCGGAATCGGATGAACGGTATGGCAGTGCATAAGATACGAACAAACACACATTGATTTTTATATGTTAGATATACAACGCGAACGCTTAGGTCATGAGAAAATTTCATACTTACATGTTATATTTGATAAAAATAAAACGTCTATTATATATAAGATGTTAATTCTCAATGTAGTATTGTATCTATGGACTACTCAAGTATGCACACTGTCGACTAAATTAAGACAGCCAATGGGCGCAAACTTATTCTGAACTATAAAGAGTTGGAATTTACATGGTAGAAATCCATTATAATCGGATAAGCCGAAAAAGCTATTAACTAACTGATAAAATGTTGTAGAACTAAATACTTTGATATTTTATCTCATTATAAAGAATTAACTTTGATATCGACCTATGAGTCTTTCTTTGTTACAATATATTAATTAAGTATTATTTATTATTCATCTTCAATGGAATATTTCGTTAACATATTCTGTTAAATTAGTCCATAAAGAGTCTCATATAATAGTAAACACAATATATATATATTAGAGGTCTGCACGGGCCGAAATTTGATGAAATTACCCGGCCCGAACCCGAGTCTTAATACCACACTTGTAACCCGAGCCCGACCCGAAGCCTAAATTTATATATATCTCGGCCCGAAAAAAACCCGATTTGAAAAAAATACAGTACCATAAAATTGATTAACGTACCTACCCAACTTTTTCACATGTAGAAAAATCTATTATTTCACGGAATGATTTCCGCACATCACCACAGTAACCAATTTTCAACATTTTCTTTATATCGTTGAAACTCATTTTTAACGAATCTTTTGTATTTTTTTATAATAAATTTTTCGGCACACGGAACAGTCGACTATATAAGACGAATAGAAAGCAGATACTGAATAATATCACACTTTATTCATTTAACAACTATTTAAACTTACTATCGGTGATGATTAAACGAACAAAACATTATTTCACGGATATCAATAACAATTTTATGAGCTCAGTTTCAGGTTACCAAAATATAAAATTATGTCTCCATACTTATCAAATAAAAGACTATTCTGTCCAATGCTATTTGGAACGTAATAAATTATTTTATTTATTGCCTTTTTGTTAGCAAGAGTACTCATGATCCGAACATAGTACTAAATATTTTTATGAAGAACAAATCCCTTACACGGGCCCGGCCCGAGCCCGAATATGAATTATCTCTACGAGCCCAAACCCGGCCCACGGGCCGAGCACGGGCCCGTGCAGACCTCTAATATATATATATATATCATTTCATCGCCTTGGTGATGAACTGACCAATTCCACACAGATTTCAAAGACATTTTTATTTGGCCATAAAACACAAAATTTTATACTGCTGAAAATAAATAAGTCATTATTTATTGTTAAAATTTATTTGCTTAAGGATCCAACACACTTAAAACGTTTGTAAAGACATCCATGGGGACTTGAACTGCTCAACTCAATTCAATTAGTAAGTGTTGTTCATTTACTGTCAGTTGTTAAAGCAGTACGGGTTATTGTGTGGAATGTGGAAGTAATCGCTAAAAACAACCGTGTAAATTAAGACTTTAAACTTTCAAATGCTCATACTTGGTAATTTACAAACACGTGGAATGGGTTAGTTCACCAAGGCGACGATTTGCATCTCGGGCATCGAAAAGCTATTGCGTTTTATATAGAGGTCGGCTTCAAGGAGAAAGAGAATGGCAAAGGCCATGCTTAATGCAGCTTAAAGTGCATTCTTAGTTGCAACGCGCCATTAAATTTTTCATTTGCTAAGTGTGCTTTGCAGCTTTCCTCTACAATTCTAGAGGGCTTTGATTGAACTCATATTTAAATCGAAGGCTCTGGTACAGACGGGAGGTATCATCGATACAATTACATTAATCTAATCCCCCAATGTTTACAAACCTACTTCCACTTCGATTTACGCGGTACATGATGTAAACAGTTTTTTACGCGAAACGAGTCCTAAAAATTTGGAAGAAGTATGTGTTAAGTTTATAAATATATACCACGTCCTCTCCCAATATGGAGCATATGAACTCCTAATGGAGACATCTCTACAGAAGTATTATACGAGAACTGCTTGTTACGCAGTTGCTCAACCTCTCTTTTTCAATGAGAGTAGGGATAGAAGGAGAGGGCTAGGACAGTAAGGGCTAGGTAAGCTAATCGCTCTCACTACGCCCAGTTTTTAGGATCGGGTGGGTGGGTTGGAGGAAATTGTAGACATTACAAACATCCATCCGAACAGAACTTTATTTAATATTTTCCAGATTACTGTCCGTACCGGGAATTGAACCCAAGCCATCCGTAGCCGTAGCAAACGACGTTGACTACTGCACCATGGACTATTTAATATTTATTGATTATTACACCCAGAAGGATAACAGAGAATCAATTTAGATTAATTTGTTTAACGATTTCTTCTCCACTTGCGGAGCATATGGATTCGTAATGGTGAATGTAATTAATTCGCTCAGCCTCTCTTTTTGAAGAGGGTACAAAAAAATAATGGGCTAGTAAAGTACTTGTAGGCAGCGTTTATATAATCAGATAAATGGCAGTTGATGTAATCATCACAGTCCATGATTCCATGCCTTGTGAACCCATAAATCGATTGAAAAATCTATGTATGAAATTATGCGTATAGGGATTCAAAGCCGTGGACCGAGTATGACGATCGCACAAGATCGTTTACCACTCAGTAACGGGACTGGCTGTTTTATGATAACGAAAAGTGTTTTTGTCTACCCAATAGGTACAGGTTAAGGTAAATGAGTTTATTTCAAAAGTAGAACAATGGCAACCATTCCATGAACAATATTCTAATTTGAAATTGAAGCCGCCAAAGGGTTAATTCATAAATCATTTACAGCTTACAGAAAACCTCCAAACTGCGCAATAGACAATGATTACCATTGGGACAGAGACGAAATGTACTAAACAGCAGATCAGAACGAGAAAGGTGACTTAAATTTCCCAGCGAACCTAAATGCTGCGTGCCGAGAGCGTTCTTGTCTATGGCCTGTGAAACGAGTCGAGCCCCCGAAGTCGACCAATCACGTTGAGGGAGGTCACACACACGCACGTGATGTGTTAATGCTCGCTAATCTACGTGCATAAATAACGAAGCCGTAGGAGTTTTCAGTTTTCCTATGGAATTAATCAATAAATGCCATTAATGTGTAAATTATTTTAGTACTAGAATGTTGCGAGTGTGGCCAGCGGTGAATTTGCAGGCGGGCTTTTCCGTCTTCGTTCGGAACAGATAAATTGAACGTAATCAAATTACACAAATAATGGCGGCACAGATAATAAATAACTGATTGGTTATGTAATTCTTATTGATTATTCATTTTTAACAATGTCAGCGCTGAATTTTGAGTAAATGTATTCATGAAAGTAGTATTTCAACGTAAAGCATTTAACGAAAACTTTTTTCGAGGTTATTCAGTCATCCCAACGCCCATTTCAGGGATGGTAAGTATAAAAAATGAAAATTTACAAGGTAGAAATCCGTTAGAATAAGATTAAAATGTTTTATTATTCATGAATTATAGGATTTGGTTAATAGCTATTTCTCCTTCCGGTCAGAACTATAAAATACTAGTAGATAACGAATCGCTCCCTATCTACGCTCCGATTTCGGTACCAGAAAAGTTCTGAAGGGTTCCAGAAATGATTGAGAAACAGATTCAACCTATTAAAAAAGATTAATTCACCGGCTAATGCTAGGAAAACACATCTCTTTGTTAGCTGTACCTTCAGTTATAACGGCATTACATGTATATTGAAGGTTTTTTCATTAGGATTTTATGAACATGGGTAAAGATAGGTACGTTAGGTTTATAACAAAACATATAAAGAATCAGTGGAGAATATTTCCATTGTATTTTAACTCCGCTAATAACCATGCTTAATTACATAATAATTGAATATCAAAACAAATATCCGTATTGAATTTCAAATAAGTTATGTAAGGTCGGAAGTGATATGTCAAAGTTCAAACCCGACACTGACCAACATAGCCTAGATAAAAGGAATAAAATAGGCGATAAATTTTCCGTAATATTCGCATTACGCTACTTCCGCAAGTAGAACGCAGTTTAATGTACCAACAATGGCTTTGGGAAGTATTATACTCATTTATGAATTTATATTAGCATCGAACTGGCTGGCGAGAAAATCACGTTACACCTAAATTCGATTTTCAAACGCACTAAATCTTAATTTTACAAAAGGATTGTTGATGTTTGATTCAATGCATAGTCGTTAGATCTTCAGCATAACTCATTTATTTGTGGCAAGCAAATTTCTATTATGATTTATAATGGTTTATGTCCACGCGCTTACGAAAAGAAACCACATCAGAATAGCCATTTTGAGGCTTAAAGATGAGCTGACATAATAATTTCAAATAAAGAGATAATTTTGTGACGCTGAAAATATTCGGATACAACAATAATGAAATAAATTTATAAGCATTGGCTACAATGAATAGACAAACGCAGTGATTTTGAAAAAATGTTTGACATCAACATGGGATTTTAAATTGTAAATATTTTATAACTTCGTAATGCGATTTTTTATTAAACGATATTTGTTATTACGAAGAATTGACATTATCCTACAAGTGTCAAATATTACACACTTTTTACAATACACTCGATACTTTTATTTTAAATAATAAAATAATTCAGATATACGCATGCATATAATGAACGAACTAACGCAGCAAGTGCGGTGTATGCAGGGATTGAAATAATGGTAATTCGGTGTACATATCAGTTTAATAATCTTTTGTTAAGTATATGTTTATATAATGTTAGCCATGTTGTAATTTAATTTAAATCAATCTCAATGTTGCCACAAAAATAAATCGTTTTACAACTGGAAAATGTTTCCCGTAAATAGTGTGAAACTGATCTGACATATTTTACTTCTAGTAACATTTTGGAACAATAGTAAGGTAAATTTAAATATAATAATATATTATTATAATGTTCTTCACATTCCGGTGGCATTTTCTTAATAAAAAAAAAAACATTTGTAAATAATAATAAAAGCAGAATAATAAGAAGTGTAAAGAAAACTGGCTTACTTCCGTCCCTTGTCCAATTTAGTGGGTAGTTAAACGTTTTGAAAGAAGGTATATTTTTAATGTCAAAAATCTTTGCATTGTGTTATGAATATTTTGACCTGTGTTAAATTATTGCATTTAAAACTATGATAGCATTGAAGAACTTATTATTATGCAGATATTGATAATAAATAATATTTTTTTCTATTGTTCTATGTGTGGTATCATTTGTATACAATCTTTTCCTATATTATTAGTAAACATTTAACCCATTCTAATAAATAATAATAAGAAATATATGTATATAAACGGAAAGTCGTGTAACCAACATCAAAATTTGTAAAATGGCTGTCGATCGCTGAAAAGGGATATTTAAAGTACGTCTCTTCAATAATATAGAATTAACTATCATATTAAGCAGAGTTCGGCAACCAGGGGCTCGCGAAGCATATTAAAGGTTACCGCGTTGAATAAAAAAATCCATTTAAACGCTTTCACCATTGACATGTTATGTTAAAGTGGATCAAGCCGTTTTTGAAAGTGACAGTTGGAAAATGTGCCAACTGGCTTGATCCAAACAATAAATTTAAATACATTCTTTATTAATACAAATATTAGTAACTTTTCTTTTGTCTTAATATTATTATAAATATTTTACACCAACGATCAGTTAAAAAATAACACAAATTAGTCTTGTATGTCAAACGATTTATCGCATTTTCCTGCAAATTGCGGTTATGGAAACGGGTCGTGTTTGCAAAAAATAACCTCAATTGATACTTAATTGAGTTTTAATTAATTATACACTTTTTACCATGTCCGCTCCCAATGTGGGGGGCTATGGCCTCTCTCACGGAGAAGAGGTATCTTAACAAAAGTTTTTTGACGAGAACTGCTAGCTGCACAGTTGCTCAATCTCTCTTTTTCGAAGAGAATTTTATACATTAAGAACTCAATAATGGTGAGGAATATATTTTAGAAGCTTTATACAGTTCTGAAAATTATGTGATGACGAAATAGCTCTCAACTTAATTATATATTTTATTGTTATTAACAAAATTATTTGCTATTTATTTTTACCTTATTATCTCACATGTTTTGACAAAAAGTCTAATGAACTTCAGTTAAGGATACTCTTTTTAAATACATCTAATTATGTCAATCAAAAAACGGTATAGATTCAGCAAGCGTATAACCCGCTCGAAAGTGAAGGCGAGAATGCCAACAATGCCTACAGTTGAATCCGTTTTAACTCGCATCTAAATGTTTCACATCTTGTTTGCTTGCCCTTTTCAAGACGTGGATTACTTCACATCATCTCCATACAAAGGGTGTAATGATGGGTGTATGTGAAATGTGCTCTTATCTGCCTTTTTCAGAGAGCACAACAACCACGCTAACGTCTCGACCGACACGCTTCGGTATAAATAGAACGTACCTCCTATGTACTACACCATTTCACAGCCGTATAATGATGCAAACCCACGCACTCTACCCTCTGCCCCCGTCCCATTCCACGCTCTCCAACATTCTTTTACGCTGCCCAACGTACGCCAAATTACCCCCTAGGACAGGCCAGTGAAAAGATTTTGATTGGAGGTCAGTATTGAGAATTCAAAATGAACAACGGGCTGTCAAAATAAATACCATAAAGAAAAAGTGATCAACAATTGAAAAACGAGTTTAATATGCCAAAAACTACAATGCATATATATATATACCAGCAAATAATGGCGATAAACTTTTCAGTAATTTTATATTAAACATCATATTTATGATAAAGTTCTCAGCAACGCAAATCTTGTTTTGGCTCTCCTGAAAAGTATGGCTTCTAGATATAGCGCCCTTTTCCTATTGCACAAAGATATTTCCATAGGTATACTGTTAATTAAAAAAATCAACAAGAAGTCTTAATTTAATAAAGCGAATTTCCATTTTCAGATTAGTGTTAATGTACTATAGTTCAGATGATGCCGTGATACTGAACTTGCTGCCATATTGTATTCTTGTAGAACTAAACAATGTACCCTTTACCATATTATCATGGAGTTCTACGCAGTCAATTACAATGTCATCGATTTGTTACATTTTTCAGATGCGTTAAAAAATGTTTTTAGCATCCAAATTAATACGAAAATAGTTTTGCGAGTTCGTAATAAAAAACTTTTCGCTGTAGCTTATTTCTCTTGAAGCTTTGTAACTTGATGGTGTAATATGCAATCTCAGGTTGATTTTGCGGGCCGTAGTTTGTCAAGCGCTGTAATAGGGGGTGGTAGCTCTGAACACTCGTGACGTCACGGCGTCGATATGAAGCGACGCTCTGTGTACGTAAGCCCGGGCTGCGATCGGCGTCGATTTTGGACACTCTGTGAATACAGTGTGCATTTTCAAAGCCTTCGTCGTCTGGTGTATGCGTGGGCGGAGGACATTTTGAGACATATTCAGACAATTCATTATTCTTCGTAAACAGTGGAAGTTTGGACACACGGAGTGGGGGACTATGAAATTGCGCCAACTCTATTGAATGACTGCAATATTTTGATTCATAAAACCGATTATTATTGTGAAACTTTTCACAATTCTTCTCAAACTTGTTTAATAAATCATAGTATATAAATCATCAAATAAATTTATAATGCCTAGTCTCAAATAACTGTATTTGTAAAAAAATATTCATTTTATAAAAATGGGTTTTGACATGTCAAGTATAATGTATATTGGCAGTGTTTCTCACATAAATTTTATTAATCATAAGTGGATTAAGATAAATTTAAATTGAAAAAAAAAAAGCTGTACACACTAATCAGTAATGATATTATCAAATTGAATGAACGATTTTTTGAGGCTTCTGTTTTTTGTATACGATATTTTATAATAAAAAAAAACACCAAAGAATGTTTTGAAAATCAGTCGTGGCTTAATGTTAGGTCTTAAACCATATAAGTAAATCAAGTTTTACTGGTCGAACATTAAAAAATTAGCTAGAGCATATTTGGTGTCGCAAAAAAAGAATCTCAATTCTAGCATGTCACTTGATCTAGTATCAATACTCCACTTTCAATTCTTTGATTTTAACCATCAATATTTTAGCGTCATGAGCATTAATATTTTCAAGCTTAATAATATATGCATTGTATTAAAATAAATTTATTTGTTGCGTTTACATTATGTTCTGATTGCCACACAAATAGTAACAAAATCGAATAGTATAACATGGTTATTTCGGTATGACGCCGTCGTCAGTCGTCAAGCCATGTCCGCTAAGAATGAGGAAGGGTATGGTCTCCTAACGGAGGTATCTCAACAGACATTTCTCTACGAGAACTGTTTAGTACTCAGTTGCTCAACTTGTCTTTTTCAAAGAGAGTATGAACAAAAGGATAGGACTAGAACAGGACTAGTGGTTAACTGATCACCCTCGTTACGCCCCGTGTGTAAATAGGATCGAATAGAGGGAATTTTCATACATCACAAACATCCATGTCTTTGAACATAATTCTATATTTTATTTTTAAAATAAAACACAATTTACTTGTACTACCTTCCACATGTTTATAATGATCAGGACCGGTTTCGCTCATCACGAGCATTATCAACTGATGGAAGTAGAACAAAAAAATTGTGTTTTGTTTTTAAAAAAGAATTGACAGATAACACTTTAAAAGAATTCCATAAATCAATTTAAAAACCCGTGAGATCCGTAAACGAAGCCAACGACGTTGACCATTGCACCACGGACCCGGCAAGAATTAACTGTATTATATTATCTTTATTGAACTAAAAAGTTACTTGTCCATTTTTTACCAAAGAGAATTTATTGATGGCAGAGAAACCTCATGATTATTTTCTATTTTTACCGTACTGTATTATGTATAAGAAAAAAAATGTATTCAATTTCATGTGTATATTCGTTAGTTCAGACTTTTCTTCGACAAAACGTCGGACCATGGACATTTGAAAAACTAACGATTTGTCAGCATAAAAAGTGGAAAAAAGAAGACTAATGTCATTAGCCTGTTCAGCCGGCCATGTTTTCTAAGGCTGTAAAGTAAACTCAACATCTATAGAGGCATAATATGCAGCCTGGGGGTTCAATATATTCAGCGCTATGACAGATAAAAAGACAATATTGGTTGATAAAGCGAAAATATTATTCCAAAGATATATCTTTTGGGGCAGACGATAGAGGAATAACATGCGGTTCGTCAAAAGAATAGACATTCACTCAAATAAAATTGGTATTCTACCATAATTACTTGGCCATCGGCAGTTAGCAGCCGGCACTAAAATAATCAATCCAATCGATTAAACAAGTAAATGAAAACACTAAAAAGTTTCATCTATTTATACTATTCAGACGTCATATTTCAATTTTAAAGAGTAAAAATGAATAAATGAGGGGTATAAATGCAAACGTCGGCGTCCGTGGCGCAGTTGGCAATGTCGATGGTTACGGTTACGGATGTCTCTGGTTCAATTCCCGGTACGGACGGTTTTCATAAATTGATATTTCAATCGATTTATGGATTTCTGTTCATAGTCTGAGTGTTTGTGATGTCTAAAAACTAATATATAGCTAGAGCGATTAGTAAACCACTAGTCGTGTCCTAGCCCTATCCTTCTATCCTTACTTTCGTCGAAAAAAGAGAGGTTGAGCAACTGAGTAACAAGCAGTTCTCATAGAAGAATTCTTTTGAGATACCTCCATCAGGAGACCATATGCTCTACGTTGGGAGCGGACATGGAAAAATATTGGAAAAAACTGCAAACATGCCACATAACACTTTTCACCATTTTTCGGTAACAACGAAAAACGTTTTAATGTTGTATTTCAGCTAGTGAAACAGTAGCGGGTTTGAATTTCAGTTGACTTTTGAGAGTCATTTTTCTACGGTAAATAGTCACTTTTACATGTTATGTAAGATATGCTGTTTAAAGGTGATTAATAATCAATGCTACTCACTTTTAAGGTGTTGACTGTCAACTGTTGGTGTAAAGGCATTATTTTTTTTTAAATAAAACACAATTTGTTCTAAATTAAACACTATGTTCAAAAGTGAAAAATACAATTTTATGAGCGAAACCAGTCCTGATCATTAGTACAAAACGCATTGTGTTTTATTTTTAAAATCAAAACCTAGCTCAATTTTGGTCAAATGTGCAGTGGCGTGTTTGCAGTTATAATTATCAAAATCATAATCATAAGTCATAAGTCAAATATTTTTTTTTTAAGTTGAAAGTAACACTTACATTGATAATGTTGTTTGATTACACGCTCAAAACAGTTTAAATCATTTTTCCTATATTGTAAATTTAAATTGAATATTGACCATGAGATTTATTCATATAGGTGATATAGATATAATGATACTATACGAGGGCTAATTATTCAACATTTTATATCATCCTTCTCTAACAATCAGTGCTTCTCAATCTTTACCGTAACGCGATTGAATTAACTTACGAGTATTTTGTTGAAAAATCAATTTTCTTGAGTCGAGGGCAGGATTTTAAAATGGAATTACTTAAGTCTTTTCATTAAACCACTGTGATTGGTAATTACACCGCCTTTGTTCTGTGACAATAGTCCTGATACATGTATAAAACATTTCCGGCATGTCTCTTGATGTTGAACACTGATTGTCAGCTTTAACTTATCTGTGCTTGGGAACGTTAGCTTTATTATGTGTGGAACACTGGTTTTCAAACTATATCGAAACACAACACCTTTTTATTAAAACCTGGTAACTTGTGACCCCTGAAAAGATTTCACTTAGATATAATATTTTTTTAAAACATAATTTAAAAAAAACCGTTGCCATAATACACCGAACTATCAACCCTTTTGCCTCGGTGCGCATGTTAACATGCAAGAAATCTATAAAAAAAATATCGGGTGGAAAGAGTTACGTTGCATAAATATTATATAATGCGATGTTTGTATCTAAAATCTAGCCAATCAGGTTCAATATTGGGGGTGAGAAGATATTAAAAAACGTTAAAAAGTCACTCGCGTAGAAATTAGCAGGCAAAAAACTCGAAAACCCAACACACTGATTTGAATATTACCGATGCATTGAGTCAGCATTTTTTTACATGAATCAAATTACGTAACAAGTTGTCATAACCCAGATCCAAGGCATTGCTGGAGACATTCACGGAAGCGTAGAATGGATTTTGTAGCAGTATAGATACCTCCTACTTTTTATTTCTCAAGAAACCTTCCCTTGAATTCTTTTTTTTAAACTACCAATAATCTATGTTTTCTGATTCATTCCACTACCTAGCAACAAATCTTTTTCAATTATGGATATTACCTGTGTTTCTTTGGCAGGAATTTGATATGACGAATAATCTATTATTCCATGTTCAGTTTACTCTTCATCTACGAGGTTGCCAATTTTTTTAAATTATAGCATGTGCCCAAATTTTTCAAATCTGTAATTGTGCTTAGATATCAGTTTGTTTTTATTTTTTTTCATTCATTGTCATACAACTATGTAACATGAGTTAAAAATTACATGTATTTTGAATTTCGAATAGCAGTCAACGTGTTTTTCAGTTTGCTGTGTGGATGGCGCCCCGCCAGTTGGGAAACTGGGCTATAAATAGATGAGGTTACTGGTAGCCATAGACAATGTAAATGACGCGGTTGAATCCAATAGCGACCTACGAGTGTTACCTATACACATAATAATTTAAAAGCTATGTGATACTAACCGAGCTAACCAGAGACAATACCAGTGCCGACTTGCACAAATCCATTTTATGCTACGTTATTTATATAAAACGAATAATTTTGTACCCATCATCATTTCTAATTTAAAAATTGATAACATCGTTATTTATATTGATAACATTGATTGTGTAACTAGGTGTGGCACGTGTTTAGCCTCTTTGGAAAGCATCGAGAAATGATTGAAAGTAACGAAAGTGATTCAATCTACACAAAACATACAGATACAAAACACAATCGAAATTAATAACATTAAATATGAGTCAAAAAAATGAAATTTGTGCTCAGCGTCGGCTCCAGGGCGTAGCGTTTTGGTGTAATCGAATAGGGCGTCAACTTCGAGAGGGCGCCGAAACAGACAATTGAAAATATTCCGGAGTAACGCCAGGGAATTTAAATAATCACAATAACAATATTATTTACACTGCTTACTTACAAACAAAAGTCACAAAATGCTGTGAGTTGCACTTAGGTGTATTGCTAATGAGCGATTATTATTGTTTCTGCCGCCTGGAATAAGCTTATCTTACTAATTATAAAAGAGAAATTCATATAAATATTCAGACGTAACGTCAAATACACAGTCACGTTTCATTAGAGCGTCCAATCCCGGATCCTTTTTGTGATCCCAGGATTTCGGGATTCATCATTTTACGATTCCGGGATTGGTCATTAAGCGTAATTTCATGTTTCAACTTGTAAATTCAAAATTAAATATATGACCATTATTGCTTCAATTGGAATGAACAAAATATTTTTTTTGGCCATGGGAATAGTTTTTTTATTTTTTTGAATTGTTGGAAACAAAATATATCGTTGTAAAATTATTTGTTCTTGTCTACGGTAATTACATAATATGAGAAGCAAGCCGACCACAAAATATATTTATGTATTAATTATGTAGGTATTATAAAAAAGAATCTACATAAACAAACCGAAATAAACGTTGTAGTACATCAGGAAGTAATTAATTTGAAATTTGAATTATTTTTTGACATTAACAGTGAATCGCGGGATTGATATTTAGACAATCTCGGGATTGCGAAATTGACTGGGATCCCGAGATTGAAAGCCGTATCTATCATATGTGTATGCAGTCATGCAGAGCAAATGAGAGCTTAATGTGATTTTCATAAATTTTCGTAAATTCGAGTTACGTAACATTGGTGTGCCATTAATTCATTTGAAAACATTTTTTATATGGGATAGGTACTGTTTTTCGTTTTATAGTTAAGGCGTTCTTTACAAATATTTAAATACAATTTTAAAACCCGTCAGTCGATCATAAAATACTATTGCTACCACACACCGATAAAAATACCAATATTCGAAATTTTCTTTATGTATGGCATCCCTAGTTGGCAGCACTGCGCGGTAATGCCTCCGCCGTTCGGTGCTGCCAGCCTTCTGAAAATCGATTTCCCCAAACTCTTCCACCCACGCCCTCTGACGCAATCGGTCAGGGGTCGCCTCGTGTCTGCGACTATCCCAGTGTGAGTGGGTCTCCGTCGCTGTGTGAGCTGAAATATGTGGGTGTTCGCGACAGTATTGCTAGTCGGAAAATAATAATTAACCACAAACATGAAAGTGCCACCGGAATTATTTTTAGGTTTTTATTTTTCACTTAAGACAGAGAGTTAGGGAAAAGTTTCACAAATTTTTTATACGAAGCAATTATAATTTAAATATGATTTACATACTATTTGTATAAATGGCGTATTTACTTCAATTGAAATTTGAGAAAGAATAATTCAGTTTACCATATTAGCATTTTCAAATAATAATTAATTGAAACTAGAACCACTTATACAAATCTTAACAACACAGAATACGCTATTTGAATTAAAATTTAATTAACACTAAAAAACGGAAACAGTTACCAGTAAGTAATTCTGATTGGAAAGGGTTAATTGTTATCATAGATAATATCATTGATATTTAATAATTCGAATCCCGACAAGGGCGTCGGCAAACTTTTTCGTTTGTTCTTACTCCGAAAAACAAATTCTGAAAACAGGCAATACAGAGAAATCTGTTAGCTAACTACTTGTCCCAGTTGAATAACATATCGGTAGTACTAGTTTGGAAGATAATATCCTCCAATGATTTACATTTTTAAATTTGGATTATTGAGATTTTGTACACTTCCATGTATTTTGTCACTAACGACCCGGGTTTTGCCTTTCGGCATCTTCAGGCATTCGAGCACACGAATGGACTCGGTCAGTTCGAGACAAAATCTCAATAATCCAAATTTGATATTGAAACTCCATCAAGCACCCTCAGTCGATGTTTTAAATTATATTTACATTTTTGTTCATTTTATTTGTTTCTCCTCTACCTAATTCTAAAAATAGCTAATAGATAGATGTTAACTAACTGTTTGTTTTCTTTGAAAAGTCTCTCTGAACTTTACTTACATTGACTTTTTGCTAATATTACAGCAAAAAAAATTGTAATAGGATAAAAACGACAACACATTCAGTTCTACAAAATTTAATTAGTTAGTTGATAGCTATTTCGTCTTCACGCCATCCTCAGAACTACAAGATTAGTTATTTGTATCTTATTATAATACGAGTTTTACTAAGCTAATTCCAATTCAATCGATAAAGAAAATTATGTTTCGTGATGTGTAGACGAGGATATATTTGAATACAATCTTCATATAAACTCACACTTTGTATCTTCCATCATCGTCATCGCCAGAAAGCGTCGTAACTACATAATTGTGATTAATTACTATTCATACTTCAAGTAACAATGCAAATGTAAATGTGTTATATTTTTTCTGTATCTAATAATAGCAGCACAAATGAAATGATAAAAAACCGGAATCCATTGTATAATAAAACCATAACAAATGAGTTCTATAATTTAATGATAAAACCATATGTAAAGATACTTTTAGAGTGTGAGTAGAATTTGGTTTACGTTTGCACAAGCACGTAAGTATTGCCACTCTAGAAATAGCAGAACGCAATAATGTATTTCGGATGAAATATGGCAAAACAGCGCAGCTGTTTTTGGCGCACATTCTTGAAGGTTTTCTTCTCGTAACGGTTTGGTGTTGCTATTAACCCAGAATAGGAAATCAAATATTTATTAAAAATTTTCTTAAAACAGTATTTTTTTAAACCATGTCGACTCCCAATGTACAGCCATAAGTACTTGTTCAATTGCGAATTATTCAGTCGCTCAACCTCTTCATCGGATAGAAGTAAAGGGTTAGGTGACGACAAACAGTTAGCTAATCGTTTAACATACGAACTGTTTTTAGGACCATATTGGTCGATTGGATAAGAGTATCCCTCCTAACTAAGGACTCAAATTGAATATTTCAACGCTTTTTTGATATTTGGATATTTGTTCATAGTGTAATAAACCAGTGGGTGTACAAAAAACAATCCGGCGTCGCATTATATTTTGTTTACTTTAACACCATAATCCTTATTAGTGTTAACAATTAATAAGTCTCGCAAGAAATATGAAAGGAACCTATTGCTAAAGCTATCTATTTTTCCGAAAAAATCATTGATATAAGTATAGGACTAGGACAGGACTAGTGGTTGACTAATCGCTCTTGTAACGCCTCGTTTATAGAATCGGATAATTCAATTAAAACATCACAAACATCAATGCCTTCGAACAGAAATCCATAAATCAATTTCTGAAACTATCCGTACTGGGATTCGAATCCATTAGCACCGCAACCGAAGTTTACGACGTTGACCACTCGACCACGGAACCGACCGTTGGATAAGTAAAAAAAAGCTACAGCTCTTCGAGTATTCACTCCACATCATTGTCAATAATTTGTTATCTTTAAAATATTCAAAATAATAGTTTTGTTTACACAATAATGTCGAAATTTTTAGTTTTAAACTCTATCGTACTGTTTATTATATATGTTTCACATTTAAAATGCGAATCAAATATTTATTACCTCTCAACACAGTGTTGAAAACAAAGTACCTCTGTCGTAAGAATAACCTTTAAATAGAAGCACATTATGATGTCATTAAAACTTCAAGTCGGTCAACGTCGTTGGCTATGATAGTTACGGATATCTCGCGTTCAACTCCCGGTAAGGACAGTTTCATAAACTGATTTTTCAATCGATTTATGAATTTCTGTTCGTAGGTATGAATGTCTGTGATACCTAAAATTCCCTCCTACACATTCGGTCCTGAAACGGGGCGTAGCGAGTGCGATTAGCTAACCACTAGTCCTGTACTAACCCTATCCTTCTATCCATATTCTCTTCGAAATAGAGAGGTTGAGCAACTGAATAACAAGGAAGTATCGTAGAAAAACGTCTGTTGAGATACCTCTATTAGGAAGTCAAATGCTCCACGTTGTGAACGGACATGGTAAAAAAAGGCAACGGTTACTCATTTTTTTCAGATATTTAATATTGATATCCTGTGATCCTGTTGGGAGTAGAATCGGTAGCTAGTATTTTATTAAAGCCATTTAAAAAAAAACACAAGGTAACAACCCATTACAGACCAATGGCTATTGCGCACCATGCCGAGCACGAGTTAATTACCCTCGGATCATTACCCGCTGATTATAAACTCCACATCACGTTTCCTTTAATAATAAATAACCTATCAATAAAAAAATATTACATATAAAGCTCCGAACAAGCATGTGTAACCATAATATTTAAAAAGCGATTATTAATGACTTCCTGGATTGATGGATAAAAAATTCAGTTCGCCGCATTTGCGATTCTGTTGGAAGTAATGATTAATTCACGTCACGTTTGGAAGTGATATTATTTTCTAAAACAGTATTTGCCCGCGTAAAAGACAGAAGTTAAAATACATTATTTATTAATTTTTGAGCAAGGGTTGAAGGATTTACACAATACGCTGTAAAATCAAACAGGTTCTACAAATCTGTGAAAAATCGAGGTAAATTTGAAATACACGATCAATTACTTTGTTTATACATTGATTGTATGTCGATGACTTATTGCAAACATATCGTATATCCAGTTTTTTTTTGTATCCAAGCTACATTTAGTTTAAACATAGTTATGACGACAGCATGCAGTCGATAATTGTAGAACTAAATATTCACTTATTTTAAAAAATAAAACACAATTCATTTGTACTACTTCCACATATTTATAATGATCAGGACCGGTTTCGCTCATCACGAGCATTATCAACTGATAAAAATACAAACATAACAGACTTATCTATATAAAATTGAGTGTAAAAATGAATCTATATAAAACTGATGGTTCATGAACTAATACAGGAAAATACTGATTAGCAAACAAATTATACATAAATCAAATAAAAGAGTGTACAATTAAAATGTTATGGACCTCTTGCAAATCAATAAATACTAATCTGAAATCAAAATATATCTACATTTAAAGTCGATTTAGCTGAGCAAAAGTTTTTAATGACATTACTAATGCAATAAGCGATAATAAATCAGGAAAATCATATGAAAAAATTAGTGAACTATTTAAAATTAATCAAATATTAAGTATGTAATTAATATTAACAATAAACAGCCATATTAAGTGGAGAAAGCAGAGCAGCTATGAGTATCCATTAAATTTTTAATATCCAAAAAACAAAAATTACAGAGATAGAATCAATTCTTACAAGTTAAAAATAACCTTACAGGTATAATACAAATTAATGAATCGGATATAACAAAGGAGAAGATGCAAAGACGGTTTGCTCATTCAATAAATTTGAATTGGGCAAAAATTTATATCTATTTATTTCTAAAATCTCTTGTTTATCTAATATTAAAGATTTGTTATTTAAGTGCAGGATTTTGAAATTTTCTGTTATGTCAAACGTATGTTTATTTAGAAACAAATGGCTACCAAAAGTAGACAAATCATATCCTTTTTTAGCACAAGCTAGATGTTCCTTGATTCTAATATTAAAAGACCTTCCTGTTTGTCCGATATATCTAGCTTCGCAGGAATTACAATTTAATAGATAAATACCACTTTGGTTCAAAATATTAACTTTATCTTTAGTATTTACTAACATCCTATTTAAGTTTTGAGTATTATAAAAGGTGACATTATTAAGTTTTTTTTCTATTTTTCTAGAAATAATCTCTGAGATTCTACGAGATTAAGTTTCGTATGTATTTCTTAGTCCTGATCATTATAAATATGTGGAAGTAATACAAATGAATTGTGTTTTATTTTTTAAAATATAATGTCTTTCCACCAAGAATTGACAGTGAACACCTTAAAAGTGATTAACTTATTTGTAACTTATTATATTATTATCCATTAAAAATTCTACCATGCGTATATATATTCAATTTCTTCGCAAGAAAACTATTCATTCGTTTTTTCTCTGGAATCTACTTGGTTCAAAAAACGACGCGTCAACCAAGATTCCTTATCGTAGCAAAATCAGAATAGTTACGACCATTTCCTATGCAGTTTACGACCAATTTTAAAAACGAAACCGCTATCAGCCCAACGCAGCTGCCTTGAAAGTTTGACATTGAACGCAATGTAAAAACTACTCTTATCATAATAACTAGTACGTGATGCAATTTGCAATACGAAATAAACGCAATTCTAGATTACGATTTTAATGCATTTTCTAATGCAGTAGTGAGCACCATTTTTAGCTAATTTTCTACGCAATTGAATTATTATGAACGGATTTTATTACTACAGTTGCTAGCGTCCTTAATATTATATCCACCACCACCTGTTACGGCCTCATATATATGTGCATCAAGAGAGAGGAGCATTACATATCGAGGGTATACTGAAATAACGCACTGCCAGTTTTTGATGATTTTCTGTTTTAAATGTCAAAATGTATGCAATTAAACGCTCTAGGTACTGTTAGAACAATATAACGGCGTTGAAATAAACAGTTTTAAACCATATTTTCATCAAATTTGAATTGTTGAGATTTTGTACATTTCCATATATTTTGTCACTAACGACCCGGGTATCACCTTTCGGCATCTTCAGGCATTCGTGCACACGAATGCCGAATGGCGATACCCGGGTCGTTGGTGACAAAATACATAGAAATATACAAAATCTCAACAATTCAAATTTAACATTGAAATTCTATCAAGAACCCTCAGTCGATATCTTAAACCATATTTTTATTTTGTATTCCGGAAAAAGGCATGATATACCTAACTATAACTCATTGATAACCAAATCTTATGATTTATATTCCAAAAAGAATATATACTACAGAAAGAATACTTTGAAAATAAAATAATGCTTTAAATGCGTTTACTGTCAGTGACCTCGGTATTATTAAATATGTTTAATGAAAAATTGTCAGACTGCTTCGTAAGGTACCAGTTGCGCACCACTGCCCTATGGTAGCCAACTCAGTGTAATGACATAAACATGTTACACTATTTAAATCCATCAGATTTAAAGCACATTTGATACCTTGATCTGAATACCTTCAATTATATTCAGAATTCAAAACCAAGAAAAGTAATAGAATAATTATTTTATGGGTAAATTATTGACACTAGCTGACGACAGAAAATAGTCAAACAAATAATATTCTTAGATGTAGTAAGTTTTAATATTTATGTTTTAGTATGAAGAAGAGTGTTGGAGCAGAAGCCTGAAGCAGTGAAGTAATGGGGTTTTACACGGAGCACGCAAAATTTTCAATGGTGCACTGCTCAGGAAATTCTTTATTTATTTCAAAATCACATTAAAAATTCCAATAAGTGTTTTTTTGTTTATTTATAATTATCATTAAAAACTTTTATATTTGGCATTTCGTATCACTATAATTATATTTGACAATTATGACAACATTTGCCGTAAGCGAGTGTCGAGTGACTATTTTCTGAGCTAAAATTATTACTAAGCGAGAATAGGAAAACTATGAAGGAAGATTATTTAGATACTGCCTACGTATAATCCCGTATCTGCAAACATGACATTTCACATGACAGCGTCTCAAAGATTCAAAACGCAGTTGTAAACTAATGGCTGCATCTATGTTCTTCAAAATTGGGACAGTGCTGTTATTTTCAATCTAGTTTTTTTTATTTTATATAAAGTTTTGTTGAAAAGTGTATAGTTTTTTAAATATTACAAATACGACATTGGACTTTTAGGTAAAGACTTTCGTATAATTGGGTAGTTCCGTGTTTCTACTTTACGAAAAAACGGTGAAATAGGTACTTTTCCCAACGTTTTTTTATGTCTACGTTTTTTATAGAACTGACTGAGTGTCGCTTTTATATAATCAATAATGATAACAGTTAAAAATACTCATTTGAAAACTATTATTAAAAATAAGTTGTATTTATTTTTTATACCCGGAGCACGAAGTGAAGCTGGAGCAAGTATTTTAATACCGGAGCGGAACAATTCAAAAAACTGTCCGCTCCAATCCTCTGGTAATGAAGTCTTAATATGTCGGTGAATAATTTTTTTTTTAAATAATTTATATCAATATATATCTACATTAATTTACGAAGAGTTATAAAGCATACGAAAACCCCACCTACCAACAACGACTGTATCTCCCAACTTTTTCACCACCTCAAATTTTTGAACTTTTGAGGTATTTTTCGGCTAGTCTGTTTGCACAATTTCCTTTGCTTGGTCGACTTTACTCTTTGACTGTTTTCCTTTATGTAAAGTACGCGAATTTTTATCGTTTGCAAACAGATTACAGAATTAAAATTTACTCTGTTGACACAGCCACTCAAAGTAAAATGGCGGAAGAATTCCGGAAGAATACATTTAATAAAATGACAAAACTGTCAACGGCGGGTATTATACAACGTTATCATAATATTTTTTAAAGACTTCCTTAATATTTTTTTATGTTTGAAATTGTTGTTCATAAATTAAATCAAACCTAAAACAGATATTCCCGAAAGAACCCATCACTTAACTATTTACTGAAGAGATATTGTAGAGAGATATTATATTACAAAATCCGTAAATAAAAAGGCTATAATTAGAAAGAAAATTATCAGCTAGATAAATCAACCAAATTTATTCTGGAAATACTATTATATCACTCTCTTGGAGCTCGAGGATTGGTTTAAATCTTCTTCTTCCGTACTGACCATCATGAAATTCGCGATTTAAATATAATCTTAATTATTCATCGAATTCATGGGTTAATTTAACTATTTATGAATATAATTTAAGACATCGACTGAGGGTGCTTGATGGAGTTTCAATATCAAATTTGAGTTATTGAGATTTTGTACACATCCATATATTTTGTCACCAACGACCCGGGTTTCGCCTTTCGGGCATCTTTAGGCATTCGCGCGCTCGAATGCTCGAATTTCAGTACGGAAAGTTTCATAAATTGATTTTTCAATCGATTTACAGATTTTTGTTTGAATGTATGGTTGTTTGTGATGTCAAAAATTCACTCCTACCCATCCAATCCTGCGAACCAACTAACCACTAGTCCTGTCATAGCCATATCCTTCTATCCTTATTACTCTCTTTGAAGAATTGAAGCTGAGCAACTGTGTAACAAGAGGCTCTCAAAGAAAAACTTCTGTTGATACACAGTAGGAGTCCATATGCTCCACACTGGGATGCGGACATGGTAAAAAAATAAAAATACACGGTCTAACTTTGTAACTGTGTAATCAGTGGTAAGTGGTGACTGGTGACAGTTTCACGCAAACTTTGCAATATAACAATATTATCTGATCTTTAATTTAAGCGCGCCGATATATCAGTTATGTTAGACTAAAGGTTCCTAAGCAGTGGTAAATCCCTACCCCCGGGGGGGCGAATGCTAGAATTCCAGGAGGAGAATTGTTACGGGTTTATTGAAGATTTTAAATATAATATATGACCATATTTGGAATGCACCGTTTGAGCTAGGGTTAAACTATCTTGGGAAGGGGGGATTATATTCTAGACATTACTGAAAGAAAGAATGGAGAAAAAAAGGTTGGGATAGACTTTTAAGCGCAAAGTGATTTGAGGGTTGCTGAAAAGGTTAATATAACCACCCTTGGTTTTTATAGAATAAGGTAAACTTATCAAGAGTTTTATAATGTGTGTCTATCCAAACTACAGAGAAAATGCTTGAATTTGATTGATAATACATTATATTTTACGAAACATCAATATTGTCGAGAAATCCAACTGTTTTCATACCGAAATAACGTACCAAACCAACAGCCAAAGCTTTAATAAGAATTTTCAGGAACTGAATGTATTTATAAAATATGAAACAAGCTTTATTACCTTATTAAGTATCTGTAAAGGTTCCGACTCATAGCCAATAATGGAATATTTCCCACTTAACGCAACTCACATGTAGCACACAGCTTTCAGGCGAGAAAAGCTTTTACGAAACGTAGGTTTTTTGAAAGCGCTTTCAGAGAGAGGATCAAAAGTTCATACTCGTGTTTGCAATTCATTTTAAGCAATTCCATTATCATTCAATATACAACACCAATACGGAAACTTACAACAATAGATATATCAAAATAGCGATCAACTCTCCGCCATTACAAAAGCTAACACAATTATCTTACTAAATACACCCTTTTCTCTTTTTGCACGAATTTTTTACACGGTCTAAGAAAACATACCAAATATTTTCATAAACTGATTGTTTTGCTTTTACACAGTTACTAAGTATGAAAAGTATTGTAAAAATACAGCATATGTATATATATATATTTAAAACAATATAGCATAAAAAATATTATTCTTTGCTTTATAGGTATATTTTTTTACCCATTCCAAACGTGGAGCATATTGATGTAATGGAGGTATCTCAAGATAAGTTTTCTATGAGAACTGCTTGTTACTCAGTTGCTCAATCTCTCTTAGAGTAAAGATAGTAGGAATAGAAGTATAAGACTCGAATAGGTCTAGTGGTTAACTAATCGCTCTCGCTACGCCCAATTTTTGAGGATTGGATGGGTGGGAGGTAGTCTTAGACATCACAAACATTCATGACTACAAACATTCATGACTACAAACAGAAATCCATGAATCGATTGAAAGATCAATTTATGAAACTGTCCGCACCAGGACTTGAACCCGAGATATCCGTAACTGTAGCCAACGACGTCACCAACTGCGCCATGGAGCCAACAGTTAAATATCATTAAATGTTTAAATAATGCAAAGTTTCAAAGAAATTCGTAATATAAGAATAGTCAATCTACTGCCCAAGGGGTATATTACCAATTTGAAAGACACTGTAGCACTAGCTAGATATATATATTAGCATGTAATTACGATGATTGAAGCAATCCCTGAACCCTGGAGACATACTTGATTGTCCTTTCAACCGCTCCATTGGGAACTAACGTAACCACTCTAATCTCGGTTACTTCACACCAGTGATTGCAAAGTCGTGTCACGTGTACATCATGGTGACACGCGAGCTGAAATTCGAAGTGACACGTGGCTTAATTATGAACCAAATCAAAGGAAAGGTACTCTCAGAGTTACAAACCCATTTTGTAAACATTAACGTATGCCAGATGTAAAAAATTTAATACAAGAAAAACTGTGTTACTGAAACTCAGTTCAAACTGTGGCAGCTATATGATTATTGGAAGAAATATCAAAAACTGTTTATTATATTAGCAATTTTCGGGTCCGTGGTTGAGTGCTCAACGTCGTTGGTTTCGGTTGCGGTGCGCACGTGCTCGAATCCCAGTACGGACCTTATGATCTTTCCGAAGGCATGGATGTCTAAAATTCCCTTCCAACCATCCAATCCTCATAAATGTGGCGCAGCGAGAGCGATTAGCTAATCAATAGTTCTGTCCCAGCGCTATCCTTCTATGCATACTCTCTTCGAAAAAGAGATGCTGAACAACTGAGTAGCAAGCAGTAGAAAAACATATGTTGAGATAGATTCCATATTCATTCATATGCTCCACTTTAGGAGCGGACATGGTTAAAAATAAAAATATAAAATAAAAATAGTTCATTATGTGTTTCTTATAAAAATATTTTGAGATTTTCTGTGATATTGCGATCATATCAATCACTATGTAAGTCTGCATTCATTTATTTGCGTCAGTGGGTCCGACTACATCTGTATTTAAAAAAATGTTTAAATAATATTTATTTTAATTTAAGACATCGACTGAGGGTGCTTGATGGAATTTCAATATCAAATTTGGATTATTGAGATTTTGTACACTTAAAATGAAAAAACAACTCGCTGATAGTGTCAGACCGGCGTTCTATTGCAATAATTCTCTAGGCAAATTACTTATTAACAATAAAGATAGAGTCCATTTTAAGAATAAATCTGGTATTTATAAATTACAATGCAGTGATTGCCAAAATTTCTATGTGGGTAAAACCACACGTACGTTAGATATAAGGGTATCAGAACATTTAGCTGCCTTTAGATTAAAAAAAGAAACTTCGACATTCGCAAATCACTTGCTAATGGAGAACCATACGTTTAATGCGGATGATGGGGTTAAACTGCTGCATAAAAACATGGGGGATCATAAATTATTTTATCAAGAAATTTTGGAAATCAATAGAGCCCAGTTAAATTCCTTGCCAATTCTGAATGAGTAGCTGAACCTTCCTAATTCTCCGTTATTATATCCTATACGTTGAAACACCTAACAGATGTCACTGAACGTGGAATGATTGTATATATTTACCCTTTCGTCGAATTGCATCCCGTCGAAACCCACAATGCTATTATAATTGTAAAATCACTGGTAATTCCATAAGAAGTTGGAAAGCGGCAATTCGCCACTCTGTAAATGTGGTGTTTACAAAATAAGGATTAAGGCGATTCTCGAAATTTTAACTCAGGTATCAGTGTGGCTCTCAGACGTATAATATCTTACCTCGTAAATAATATTTGTCGTATTTGTATCTTCTATATAAACGTTAGACACTGTTTACTGTCTGTCAGTTCGAGTCAATTCGTGTGCTCGAATGGCTGAAGATGCCGAAAGGCGAAACCCGGGTCGTTAGTGACAAAATACACGGAAGTGTACAAAATCTCAATAATCCAAATTTACATTTATTTTGTTATCAACACAACTGGCAATGAATTAATCATTTTTATGTATATCTATAATCGTTGAAGTATTTGTATTTTTTTGTACCAAGAGATGTATTGACAGAAATACATACACTTACTAACTAGTGGAATTCGGGAATTTCGTTTTGACTTGCGGTGCAATGATTACTTTAAGTTTTCAGAATGCCGATGGTTTAAATATGTTTAGGAAGAAGCAAGAAATACTGTTAAGGTAAACAATACAATTATACTTTGGAATGCCACAGTTTTATATCTAGTGGTAACCAAATAAACCAAATATCGGCGTCCGTGGCGCAGTTGGTAGCGTCGCTGGCTACGATTACGGATGTCTAGTGTCCAATTCCCAGTGCAGACAGTTTCATAAATTGGTCTTGCAATCGATTAATAGACTTTTGTTCGTAGTCCGAGTGTTTGTGATGTCTAAAAAACTCCTCCATCCCACCCATCCGATCCTCACGGTGCGTAAGCGAGAGCGATTAGCTAACCGCTGGTCCTGTCCTAGCCCTATGCTTCTATCCCAACTCTCTTTGAAAAAAAAGAAAGGTCGAGCAAATGAGTAACAAGCCGTTCTTATAGAAAAATTCTGTTAAGATGCATCCATCAGGAGACTATATGCTTCACGTTGGTAGCGGACATGGAAAAAAACCAAATTAAATAGACACAATTTAAACCCCTCGTTTATCACGAAACACGAAATTTCGTCACTGCAAAACCTTCATGAGACCAGTTCTGGCGTATGGGTCAGAGGCCTGGACGTTCAGCTCCAAGGGCTCCAAGAAAATTTGTTAAAACACAACGCCTACGCTGGGCTGGATATGTATCACCCATGGATGAATGGAAACCCACTAAACACCTCACATTTTCTACTCCTGAGGGAAGACGGCCGTTGGTAGACCGCGACATCGCTGGATAGAAAGGGTATCGCAAGACCTACGAGTGCTGGATGTTGACTGGTGGAGTATGGCAGAGGACTGAGTGCAGTGGAGGAGAATTATTGAAACCCCGGACTGTAGCACCAGGAATGAATGTTATCAAATAATGTTTCGAAAGCATTGCAAATTTCGCTCTCTAAGGATTCAATAGAACAGTGAGAAAACTATCTATTATTACAACCCTTGATATAACTTGTAAGCATATATCGTAAAACATACATGAAAACCAAGAAATGTTGAGATTAATAATTACAGATTGCAAACGGATATCGATAAAACTGGAAGCGATGTAATAAATTAAGTATTTTATGTTCTCAGGAACAGAAACCTTGGCCAAGACATAACGCTCTAGGGCCTATGCCTTTCGATCTAATCAGTTTCGCGGTCAAGGGTTCGATAACACGAACGTTTTTCACAGTTCGACTTAACTAATATTAGTTAAGCTATTGTAAGCTCACTATTACAACTAAAAATCAAAATTAATTAAAAACACCGTGTATTTTTCATAGAAAAACTTGAACTGAAATTATCGCATTGATTTTTTAAAAATGTAATTGATTTAAGACGTTAGCGTGAGCAAAGCAATATAATATTGTATAAAAATAAATAAAGGTTAGGTTTACTTAAAAAACTGACCGTTTTATATAAATATCCGACAGTTTAATTAAAAACTGACCATCTTATATAAATCACTGACTTTTTATTTTATTAACTCACCACATGTATACTAACCATTTATCGAATTAGTCACTGACCGTTTTCATTAATTACTGACGATTTATTATTTCTTACTCAAGAAAAATTGAAAAAATTGCTGCAGGAAATGCAGGCCTGATTATATATATTGAAAAGTTTAATAAATTGTTTTCCATTTTCATAAAAAAATATGGTCACCGTATGTATAGCGTAAAAGTAATGTTATATAATATATTGCCTCGCATTGAATTGATTGGACATAGAATTATTCTTTACACCTTCACTTAGATACCATTAATTCCCTCAAGGATTACATGGGAAGGTTTCATCTCATATTAAGGTGCACTCAGCAAATAAAAAAGTAGACGACGTGTTGCAACTTGCATCTTAAAACGGTTTTGAAATGACCTTTACTGTCGATTCATACTGAATCTGAAGGCGATACAGTGTAAACTGTCAATTAAAATATTGCCAAATGTAAATAGTGTAATATTAGAGTCAGTAAAAAAAGTTTTTTAGGATTTCGCGGTAGGAATATTGTTTGAGGACGACAGAAGTACACTCGATTCTCTTTTCGAACGGTCATTTATTCTCAGTTATTTTTTCATTGACTTTTTGTTTTTACACGGTTATAAAAGACGAAAAGTATTATTAAATACAGTACATGTATAAATTTAAAATCACTTCAGCCCATTGTGAATATTGGAATGTTCGTTTTTGCCGTTTGACGAATTCTAAGATGCAAGATTCATGGCTGTTTGTCATTATTTTGACACATTTATGTTACTCTTCTATCGATTTTATTCCCTGTCTGGTTTTTATTTTTTAATGTCTAACGTCTTAGTATGTATGTATCTTATGAAACTATTTTGCACCATATCTTTTTACACGGTTTTTTTGCACGCTAGTCTCTGGAACGTATTCCCCGTGCAAAAAAGAGAAGCTGGTGTAACTGAATGGTAAATGTCACTGTCTAAGGTTGCGGAGCGGACGGGCTCCAGTACGGCAGTTTTATAAATGATTGATTTTTCAACAGTTTCATTGATTTGTGTTCGAAAACATGGATGTCTGTGATGTCTAAATTCCCTCCCATCGATTCAATCCTAAAAATAGTGTAATGAAAGCGATAAGCAAACCACTAGCAGCTTCCTAACTAAATCTTTCAACCTTAATCTCTCAAAAAAAAAGAGACACAACTTCTGTTGAGAATATCTTCATTAGGATTATATACGTTCTGTATTGGGAGCGAGCAAAGCAATAAATTATTTATTATAAAAACTCACCTCCGCCATTTTGCTGACACAGGTAAGGAAACCGCCAAATATTGCCGAGGCCCACAGAGTATCCAATAATAGACAGGAAGAATTGCAGCTTCCCGCTCCAAGCGGCCCTATCCTCCGGCGGCTCGTCCACATCAGCCCTCTGGAGGGATCCTCTCGACCCCTGAAGCACAATCGTCACGCCATGGTGGCCGTCCCCGTTCGCCCTGGTGTTCAGCGGCGCCAGCTCGTGCCCATTGCGGTTTTGCTCCACTTTAGTGACCATGATTTCTGGCTCAGTCACGGTGGGGCTGTCAGCCGCAATATTGAAGGAAACTTTAGCAGTTATCTTGGCCGTTGACGAAATCGCTTACAATGTAAAAGTATTTATGGATTTTTATATAAGACAGCGTCGAAAGTGCTGCTTTAAATTATATTTCTAAAGTAATAGACGAAATCGATATTTAGCTTATGAATGATATTTTTATATCCAAGGAACTTTCTATTTTTAAATTATTAAAATTCACTTTACTTTCGTGCTTTAAAATTGGCACTACTTTTAATAGAACAATACATATATTATTTCACACAAATAAAATGCGATAATATAGCTGATTTTTTTATTATTATTTAAAAATATTCTCTTTTATTATCACCGGTTTTTATTTAAAATAATATTTTTACGCGCTATCACAGACTCGTGATATAAGAATCAACGATATTAATTCAATTTAAATAATTATTTAGATATTTACATAAGCACTGAATATTTTTATTATCAATAGACACGAAATTTCTGAGAGATATTTTAAAGAGAGATCGATTCGTAAAGCGGGGGAAATTTACTTTATCATACAGCAACACTTTATTTTAATATTTATTTGAGATAACTTTGGTTTGTTTTATAGTGGCTTTGGATATTTATTAGATAATATATATATATTTTATTTACATCAAATCAATGGAGTCCTGGAACCGTCCATTGTTTTAAATACACAGACATTATCTTTCCAATATCTGACAGCGTCCTTTTTGTCAAACGAGATTATAACGAACCTCTCGCATATGAAATGCATTCGCATAAAATATTTTTGTCTATGCCCACATGAACGATTCGAATTCAACGACGATTTAAATTGTCTTAATAATATTTATTGTCGATTTTATTCGAAGAAAGAATTAGCGTTCTTATTTTGAATGTGTGATGACATCCAACACTTACAAAGAACTAAAACTACAATTGCATTTCATGCTATGTCGTTAGTAATATTCTTTTAAAGCATATTTCTCACTTCGTCAAATTCAAATGGCACAATATATCGGTTTGTATAGTGTCTATTTCCTATCACAGCTGGACTGTTTTGTGGTACTCTGAAACAAAAGAAAAAATAAACATTATTATTTTCAAAATATATTATACAGTGCGGTTTAACTATTATCTACGTTTTATTCAACGTATTGAATGCGGTTTAGTTTATGTACCTCATCAAATTGTAAAACTAAACGGAAACTGTGTTTTGGTTACATTCGTTTTGCAAGTATTGGGGAAAAATAAAAGTGAAAATTATGCGTAATGAAAATTTTCCGCCAGCACTTTCGGTTTTGTTATTTTCCATAAAAAATAGATAGATCCGGCTCTCCGGAATATAATATTACTATTTGATTCAACGAAAACGTCGTGTAATTGCAATTCCGTATTATACAAAATTCCATAGAAGTCAGTACTAAATTCTACAATTATTACACTTCAGGCAAGATTCTATAAGTCTACACAATTTTATGAAATGATTAGGACTGGTTTCGCTCATCACGAACATTTTCAACTGAGTATAAATATTTTTAAAAAAGGCGTCTGTGGCGCAGTTGATAGCGTCGTTAGCTACTGTTACGGATGTCTCGGGTTCAATTCCCGTAAATTGATTTTTCAACCGATTTATGAATTTCTGTTCGTGGACATGGATGTTTGTGATGTTTAAGATTCGGATTAGCTGACCACTAGTTGTGTCGTAGACCTATCCTTCTATCATCACTCTCTTCGAAAAAGAGAGTTTGAGCCACTGAGTAACACGCAGTTCTCACAGAAAAGCTTTCGTTGAGATACCTCCATTAAGAGTTCATATGCCCCACATTGGGAGCGGACATGATTTAAAAAATATATATGATATATGACTATCATATTGACGATTTTTCATCATCTTCAATTTTAATTTTACTCATTTCCATCATAGGAACATTTTTTATAGAAAAAATATTTTAATTTATAAGCCCATACCAAACTTTCTTTTATTCGTATAAAGTTTATTTTTAATAATATTTTCTAATAATATCTCTAATATTTTCTGGATGTCTTGAAAATTAGCTCACTGAACAAGTATTTAATAGTTTTTTCTGAAACCGTGTTATAGATAATAACATAATTATGTAGTTTTTTATATGAATGTGTATACCACAGTTTTTCGATTTTTTTGTACAATTTACTGGTACTTATCAGCGGAATCAATCCTATTTATTATTAAAATTCTTAAAAAATATATTTAAATCACACAGTTATTACAAAATATCAGTAAATGATATTAAATTTATCAATAAATATGCACCTAAAGTCAACAACAAATAACGTATTAACATTTCTAGCGAATACTAGATACTTCATAGTCAACAACGATATTAAGTAAATAATAAAAACTATTATCACACAACTTTGAAATAGCTGGAATCGTCACGACAAAGAATTATTGTTATAGGTGAATATGCTTTACAGTAATGCCACTCTTTTTCTACTCGAAAATTTACTAAATGCCGCTAAAAACAATGCAATTATCTAGGAAATTTAATTACGAATAGGAAAATATCAAAAAACCGATCATTGGAATCAAGGAAACCGATAATTTACGTGAATTACGAAAATTCGTCGCAATATTTCAAATTTTAATATCGTGATCCCAAAAGCAAAAGGACGCTTGTGTAAAAAATAATTTGTGAGAAGAACGCATTAAGTGTTTTTACAGTGAAAAAAATTGAGTGGAGGTTATTTCTTAATAGTATAGTAAATGAGAGTTGGATCACATGTGACTTATTAATAAAGAAATTAAAGCTTTTTTTATATAATCAAAGCTTAAGTCAAAATTTCACATAGTTTAAAATTTCTCTCTTGAGCTACTAAGGTTAATTATTACTTAAAAATCTAATTAAATATACTTAAATTGATGTATAGGTTTCAACTCTTAAGTAAAAAAAATATCTAATTTAAATTTGGATTATTGAGATTTTGTGCACTTCCATGTATTCTGTCACTAACGACCCGGGTTTCGCCTTTCGGCATCGATGTCTTAAATTATATCTAATTTAGTTTAAAAATACAAAATACCCTTTTCACTTTTCATTTGATTCAATTATGATTACATTGGTTTTTTCGTTTAAATGTCTTTTTGCGTATCCACGTAGAGAAAAAAAGTCACGAGCATTCATATTTGCAAACCGCCAAAATGTCACTAGTGCAATTTTGCTTTTTGAAAGACAATATTGTGGCGACTTTCTCATACTGATATTATATTCGTGTTTCGCGTAAATTATCAGTTTCCCTGATTCTCATGTACGATATTTGTCATTTTACCATTCGTAATTACATTTCCTACAGAACTGCATTTAATATTTTTTAGACAGAAAAAAGCAGCATATTATAAATCATAATTACCTTATTATGTTATGATTTATCAAGCGAGTTATTATTTACACAAACTGTATATTAATACATTACATGAGAAGAGCCTCTCTACGCGGATACCTTCATCCAACTGAGGAAGAAACTGAGGAAGAAACCAAAGAAGTCGATGTTGATTTAACTCGTTTACAAAAGAAATAAAATGTTAGAACATAATTAGCCATCTGTTCGACGCGTATAACAACAGACCAACTGCCAAATTTTATAAAAAGGGGTTAGGCAATTTTTTGCACTAGCTAAACAAAATTAACTTCGTGCGCTGTCCGATTAAATAAAAAACGAATTGGTTAATTTAATTAATATTATCAGAGATACCCAGTGAAATTTAATCTAATTATTGAGTCAATTGTAAACACCTCATCATGATACAGTAATCCGCAGATATTAACAAAAAATAATCAAACATCATAGCTGTTAAAAGGGGGATATCTCTTTTAAGCTCTGCTCACTACCGTGGTTGAATGAAAAGAGGTGCTGTGCAATAGTTTGAAAGAAGTAAGAAGTAAGAAGTAAGAAGTTAATTCTTTAACCCTTTCAACTCATACGTCGAGCTGAACTAGACATTTTACAGCACACTTTAAAAATAAATTCACGATTGTTTTGCTGCATTTTTTCCTTTCAACTATCATTTATTGATATTGCACAGGATGTGTTTTGTTCGATTGCGACATTAGGTATAAGTTAGAAGAAAATATTATTATTATAATAGTAATAAATAAGGAAATTTAAGAGGCATTATATACCTCAGTGACTTTCTACAGGTGACACTGACCAGCGCTTGAATGGATAAATCCATTTCATATTTTCGCAAAAAAAAAACATAACTACTGTATGGTATGTTGCAAAAGGAAGGTTTCAAGAGGAAGAAAAGAGACTCTTGTGAGAGGAAACCTGGCCTTAACCCAGGGGATTTTTTGAAAAATTTCACACTTTGAAATGCTACATCTTTTTATGTGATACCTTACAACTTAACAATTATGAAATAATTTAAGACATCGACTGAGGGTGCTTGATGGAATTTCAATGTCAAATTTGGATTATTGAGATTTTGTACACTTCGATGTATTTTGTCACTAACGACCCGGGTTTCGCCTTTCGGCATCTTCAGGCATTCGAGCTCACGAATGGACTCGAACTGACAGACAGTAAACAGTGTCTAACGTTTATATAGAAGATACAAATACGACAAATATTATTTACGAGGTAAGATATTATACGTCTGAGAGCCACACTGATACCTGAGTTAACATTTCGAGAATTGCCTTAATCCTTATTTTGTAAACAACACATTAGCAGAGTGGCGAATTGCCGCTTTCCAACTTATTTTTATAGAATTACCAGTGATTTTACAATTATAATAGCATTGTGGGTTTCAACGGGATGCAATTCGTTAGTGACAAAATACATGGAAGTGTACAAAATCTCAATAATCCAAATTTGAATTATGAAATAATTATATAATATATTATTAATTAATTATTGGATGTATATCGCCCGTTGGATTCAATAACGTTTGAATATTATTAATATCTTGAAATTGATTAAGGAGTGCAAAGGGTTAAAACAGGGCTGAGGGGTCGGGAGTTGTGATACTCAATATTTATGGCGTTTTAGATGTTATATCATACTTTTTATGAATAACAATATAATATGATCTCAACTGTATACATTTTTATTTTTTTCATGTATTTTTACATATATTACAGCTGAATGCAGCCAATGAGCCAAATATTTTGAAAATTGGAAAATTCTGCGAGATAAACTCGATGAGAATTTTTTACGTCACTCATGCCCAATGAAGATCATAAATTTTAAATCAAAAAAAAAATAATTTGATATTGAATTGAGCCAGGATTCACCTGATCGCTAGGGCAAAGCTCTTACTACCAGAGGCCGACATCTACTAACTTATATGTACCTATATATTATGTTATACTTATTACCGTGTATTAAAATTGAAAGAAAATTGCCATTTTTTGGTAAAAAAAAATATTCTGATCTGCGATTTTTGGAACTTTGGTAAACCCGATTGTGATACGAAATTAGTGAACAACGTTTTCAGGCACTGCGATGTATTTTTGGAAGTTTTTGCAAGAAAACAAATCTTTCCGGATTAATAATGTTTCTTTAAATATGTATATGCTTGAATAATATTTAATATAATAAAAATTTATTGATACTATTTTATTTATATACGCGTGTGAACTGCAGTTTATGGAGTGCAAACTTTAAGCCTTGAATGAGTGCAAGGTAAAACGTGTATAGATGCAGTCACGGAACACTGCATCGCCTTCATTTGTGCATTCATGTCAATGCACAATATGGGGAAAAATAAAATCGGTTGATTTTATCTGTTGTATAACAACCAGTAGCGTATTAAGTTATACAATGGCCAAGCTTAAGGCGTAAAAATTGCAAGAGTGTTAGATTTGAATTATTAAAAAAATCCTAAACACTTGTTACGAGGATACCTAGGAAAATTAAGTTAATAGTGGATAGCCTCACGTTATACTAGCAGTGTTTGCGTTTTAATTTTACAATATTTGTTAAGTTATTTGTAATAATACATAGTTAATGAAATATTAATGATTATTTCATAATTTAATAAAATTATACTGCGTCCATAATACACTTCAAACAAAAAAATCTATTAGGTCACTGTAAAATCTAGCTAGGTTAAATTAACAAATCAAAGGCTATCGAAACATTTAACATTCCGTGATCGGTAAGATGAATTACTTTGGCAATATTGTGTGCTTGTCTGAAAAATATTCTATTACATCATAGGTTGGTGATGGTGCATTTTGAAGTATGTAATTAAAAAGGGTTAAAAATCTTAACTGAAATCTGTATTATTAAAACGTAGGATTTAGAAACAATACTTTATTATTCAACAGTGAATTTTAAATACGAAACAAGACAAAGTAAAGTTAAAATATAAAAAAAGCAAACGCCTTAATTCTCGCCTGGCAATATTGCAGGTAAGGAAATATTGTAATTTTATTATCAGTGATTTGTATCCGACGATGATAAGTGCAGATCGATATTGTAAAGTGTCAATTATAACGTTTATGTGGCGCCTTCGTTATGTCAAATAGAAAACTACAAAAACTTTCCGCATTTCCATAAACGAAACCGTTATCTTGTTGTGATTCAAATTCACGTGAAATTACGCAATAATCGCCACACGGCCTGCAATAAAATCAATCGTCTCATCGATTGAATGCAGTAAAATCTAAATATTACGTAATACCAAAAGAAATTCATACAACAGGACTTAAGGATCACAGAAGCCTACAAAAACTACAAAAAATAATGCATTGAGAGAAACCCGGCTTCGGTAATGTCTTTATCATAACAAACATTTATAAACAACAAAATTCGCTACCTCACAAGTCTGTATAGCCGTTTACAAGATATAGTTGGACATAGAATGTACAAATGAAAATACAAAGTTGAAACACAAAGGCGATATTACTTACCTGTTTTTCCAATTGATTATTTTTTAAGAAAACATTAATAATTAGTCAATCCCGTAATTCCTGGATTTCTGGACTCATTGTAAACGTTTAAAAACTATTTCATTCGACAAATAAAATATGATTAACTACAACGTGTCGCGGTTTGCTTATGCTCATATTTTTTTCTAATACCTACATAATTAGTACATATTATATGAATTGTGGTTTGACATCAAATTTTATTGTTTTTTTTTGCTTTATTAAAAAATCAATTTCAACTATCTATAAATAAAATCTGTTCAATAAAAAAAGACCAGATTGTCAATTTGTAAAAAAATCATTCCCGTGTCCAAAAATTCATCATATATTCATTCCAATTGAAGCAATAATGGACACGAAATTTAATTTTAGATATGCAATTTAACTCGATGGACGCGATGGACATGTTTACATGTCTAAGACTTTATCAAACTAGAAGGAAACACTTGTGGATATATGCTTAAAAAATAGTTCATACCTTTAGGTAGAGAAATTATGAAAATGTCAAGTAGAACACAAGGAAATATATTTTTGATAAGAGCTCTCGATATTATGTCTTTCGAATTTCATGTTTGAACTGCCGATACGCTGCATTAATCATCAGCTCTATGTAATACACATATGTATGCGGCTACGTGCTTGCTTGTGAGCGTGTTGGCGGTATATGAAGACTGGCCGCAGCCATTTTGCCTGCGAAGTCGTAGATTAAATATTTTTCACCTTCTTCGTTTTCGTCGGTTTATTTTAGCGAGAATGTATCGAGTTTAGATGATGATGATCTTGATGTATTGTGGATAACTAATATATATTTCAAATAATTGTTCATTCTTTACTGTTGAAATTGATCTATTATTAGCCATAGTGAGCGTTTTAACAGATCAATTGACTGAAAATAAATTCGTGCGAAAACGTGTCGCGCTGGTACGGGTTAATTATGAAATAAAGCTTAATGAATCCCGAAATCCTGAGAGTCTGGTATTGGAATTGATATTTAAAGGGAATGAGATTCGCAAACTAATCGTAAATCGGAAGAATCGTTCAAACGAACGGTATCGGAGCTGTCGTTGGTGAACGACAATAAATATTTTTGCAGCCGTCAACTTGGGAGACTTTACAACTGTCATGATTTATTACGTCTCGGAAGCAAAACAAAAATTAATAAAATTTGCGATTCCATGTATAATATAAAGTGTATTGATTTAATAAATGTGCTTTATATACATAGATCATACCTATTATCTACATTTGACCAAATGAATGGTGGCAAACAAAAAAGTAAGTTAGCGCACTTAATAAGACGACTCGAATAAAGGAATATTTCCAAACGAATCTTTAATAATTGACTCATTTCCCAAGAATAATTCATATCCAAAGGTATTAATGTTTTCATTGCTTTCCATCACAGAGAATGGGACGCTAACTACTAGTTATTTCCATAACCTACTCTTATATCCTTTACCTCTCTGAAAAAAAAAAGTTTGGCGGCTGACTTACGGACAGGTCTTGACAAACAACTTTAAAATTCAATAGCGGGTGATGTTTGTTGAAGTCAATTTTCTAATGACATCACGGATCACTCTGATTTACGAGGACTCAGTTTATCATTAATCGACCAGTAATAAAATTCTAGCAATCCGAAACTGACTTCTTAATTTGTATTTGAAAAAGAAGAATTGTTATCAATCATTTCGGTCGTAAATTTTAAAATTGAAGTATCGTTAAATATTATGTCATTAAAATTAACGTAGACATTGTTATGTTTTGTAAGGACAAACACTTTTTTACCGCAAGACACCTTGGCTATGTAATATTTAATTATTGATACGTTTGTAAATAATGAAATGACATTGGCGTTTCAGATCAAAGGTGAAGGAAAATTATGCATTTTGCAGCTCGACACTGATTTTACTATATATAATTAACAACAGGTTTTTTTCATGTAGTTTCACTTATGTTTGCACAAAGATATATGAATAAAATTTAATAACGTAAGCTATTCATTTCCATATTATTGGTTTTACTAAAATTGTGGCTTCTCCTATAAGATGATTTGCCAGTTCTTAAAAAAATATTACTTAGTTGAATTTGGGACAAACTCCAATCGAATAACGCAGTCATTCACTTATCAATTTACAAAAGAGGGGAAAATATCAGAAGTTGGAGTGGACCATTTTTTGAATTACTCCGCTCCGGTATCAAAGTGCTTGCTCCAACTCCTCTCCCTGCATGCTCCAGGAATTATAGTTTTAAAATGAGCTTTACTATTTTTTGTTATCATTACATTCCTTTGATAGTACTGATTTTATAAAATAAAATGCCTGACAGGAAATCGTCCTTCATAAATTGCTTAAAAACTCGCTCGACTCTCGCTTAAATATTTGGCATACTTGATGACAGTTTAAGTGGTGTGTTAAGTAATTATAGATGTAGGAAATGCCACATATAAAATTTTTTATGATAAAATAATGAAAATTAGTACTTTTTACAACTGTATCCAATGTAATTCATGAGCAATTTTCGATGATGAAACATTTTTGGAGCAGTGGACCACTAGACAATTTATGAGCAAAAATTCGCAAGTGGAGCATAAAAAATACCAGAACTGCCGATGGGCATCTGAAATCATCAACGTATGACAGTTTCGATGCCCAAGCAAAAGAGCACTGAGCACTCGGTTATGGGCCCACGTTGTCTCACATCAAAATATCGTGAGTTCTAGAGTTGGAATCGATTTTTAAACGACTTCACACCCATGATAATCAAACTACGGTTTCGGTTGAACAGTAATCCATCTAATTAGCCCAGGAGTCATTACGTATATTTGATTCATACCCAATGACAAAGCTAACAAAGCCTCATATGTATGAGGTGATATTTTCATCACCGTATGCATAAAATTACCCATTATTAAAAAATAATTTATTTGATTCAGCTCTATGTTAAAAAAAAATCAATTGTATTTTGCGACATTTGCAAATAAGTTGTATACTTTGGAAAAAAAACATCATTAGGCGTAGCTCAGCGCAGACCAAAATGACCTGCGTTGGAATGTAATGATGTACCGTAAAACTGATGACGAATAGTTGCTTGAACACGAGACTGTGTGTCAGTTTATTTATATCATCGTTGCACAAAATAAACCTCCACTGAGCCAATTTCACGAAAATGGTTTTTGGATGTAAAAATAATCTACGATTCTTTTCGCGTCGTTGACAAAAACATCACTTTTTATTTTAAAGTTAAAGCCTTTCCAAATCTTCGTATAATAAATAATACAATTATAATTTTTTTTATTTTATTTGTTTACTGTCTCGTGCATATATCTGTGTTATTATTACTTAAACTTAACTAATATTTGTCTTATCAACACTTTTATACTATAACTGTAATAAGAAAACTGAAAAAAAGGCAGACTGTTTTTTTAAATTTAAATTTATTGAAACGGAAACAATTATTGACTGTCAAAAACTGGCTTCGTGCGTTCTGTCAGTATAACCTCGAATTATGGTATAGCATATATTTGCAACTTCACTTAAACATATATCTATTTCGCATTTATTGTAAAATTCTCAATATACGGGACTTCAGATATCAAAAACTTGCTTTTAAAAGATATCCCGTTGTAGGTATGTACTGCATATAATAATATGAGAATGAGGCCTACGCAGGATTTCAGAAATACCAATATAAGAAAGGATAGCTATTGTATTCGAAAAAATACCCAGAAGTATAGTTAGTTATTATTCTAGACAAAGTCAACGAGTACCTATTTACACTTTTATTAAACAATCGGCCAGAGCGACCGTCCTACCAGGTTATTATTTTGCTATGCATGTTTGGAATGTTTGGTTATTTTACCTGACTCGAGCAATAATCCATTCCTTGATAAGGCATCAACTTCAAACAACTCCATATTGAATTCGTGTTTAGATTTTTTTAATGCCCTAGGGTACTCAGCGTTGTACCCACAACCACCCGCTACGGCCTCACACTTTTACAGAGTGTATTCTGCATGCGTGTTTCAAATGTTTGCCAGGAATGTCCGAGGAGAAATTCCTCAAGACTTGGTTGCATGCACTCTAGTGTGCAGCAGGTTAAGTTTTAAATAAGTGTTAAAAAAAGGAAAATCAAGGGGGTTAATATCTTAAGGAATTGCGTTACAATCGCTTTCGATAAGACGCCTTAAACTCTTTAAATGCCTTATAATTTGTCAGAGATGCAACCAAGTCGGCATGACCGACGGGGCCGATAGATCCGACTGGTCGTATCGTCTTGAGCAATTTTTCCCGTTCCTTGTTCATGTCTGGACATTCCGAAAGGATGTGATCAGCATCCTGGATCATATTGCCACATTTACATAGAGGACTATCTACCAACCGGCCAAGCTGGAAGAGCTTGGCAGCGAAGTGACCATGGCCAGGCATGAACAACGAACCTATGGCGTATTTTGATTGCCAATCATTGAACGAGTGCAAATAAAAATATCAATACGTAATAATTTTGTCTGGCACTCAATATAAAAGGAAATAAAATACGTTGCCACTTGCATCTTGGCATTGCTATAGCAAAAAAGTGAACAAAATAAAATCTCATGATCTGTGTGCCAAAAATATTATTCTCTATAAAGTACAAATAACTTCTTAGAAAAATAAACAATTTTACTTGGGAATTTGAGTGAAAGATTATCTTTGAACTTGTTTTAATGACTAAATGCCCTCCATCAGTATACAGTTGATATTTCATTTTTGAATGTTTATCTGTCCTTGGCAGTGACCCTTGCAGAGTTGCATTAGATTCGCGTGCGCCAATATTGTAAAAGCGTTTGTTTTTTTTAATAGCTCATAATTGTTTTTGGTAATATTCCACAAGCACGCAGGCATAGCCATAACATGCCAGTCAAAACTAACAGTGGATTGTTCTGTCTCAGTTCAGTGTTCAGTGTTAGGTGTTACCAACTTTTATAAACACATTATAATTACGGACTGCAATATCGGTAATACAGAAACCGGGATCGGTATTGAACAGCCGAAATACCGGTTTCGAAAATGAAAAATGAAATTTTTAGTATTACAAAGGACAAAAAATTAAACGACAGATGCGGGAAATCCTAGAATTATTTTTTATTTCTCAGCTAGACTCATATTTATGTTGCAAATAAGAAAAATTCACGATGCGTGCTAAAAATTAATACATTGAACACTGACAGACTCGGCGAGAAGACATAACAGTCTGTACATTATATATATTTATAATATGCAATCGGGTGGCGATTCAACAAAGGTAGCATGGTGAGGTGGCGTCATAGCAATAAGGCGATGATTGGAGACTTGCATAGAGGCTGATCTTGCATTCTTCTGAGACGACAAATGACGACACTGACAAATGGACTAACGACCTGTGGGATTTCGGCGTCCGACTGTCGAGTACTATCCTCAGGTATAATCGACGAAGCTGAAGTTTTCTGACATATTATGAGAGTAAGCCAGGTAACTGGAGGGCTATAATGAATCATGAAGGCGCTGCGTCGTGACCACAACCTCCACATAAAACAGACATGTCAAAAACGCGGCCCTCTGACAAATAGTTGGCGGCCTGCCGACACTTCTTGGAAAAATATTTTATTAAACTGTAAAAACAATATTAATTCTTTATTTTGACATACTCATCAAATTAATTTGTTAAAAACGGAGTTCGATAAAAGATTTCTGATTTCAAAAACTGTGAATTAAAGTTTCATCTTTTTACTTCACCTCTGTCCATTGATATCGAAAGTATTGACAGTAATTTACAAATGGAATTAATTGAAATCCAATGTGACTCTTTGCTGAATCAAAAATATTCTGAAGTCAGAGTTCCAGAATTTTACAAATATTTACCTGCTGATCGGTTTCCTAAAATGTTGTTTTTCGTAATGCATATAATGGCTAAGTTCGGAAGCACAAATTTATGCGAACAACTATTTTCTGTAATGAAAAACAACATAACTCCAAAAAGGTTTAGATTAACCGATCAGTATTTATCGTCAATTTTGAAAATTACGACAGCTCTAAATATTCAACCAAATTGTAATGATTTGCTTTGTGGAAAACTCCTTAAGTGCCCTCAAAAAAAGAGTAAATATTTGTTAATTTCTTTATAATTTGTATATTTTAAACGACTATTATTTGGTCTATTTTAAATATTGAAAACATGCGACCCTCCGCTGATGTAAATTAGTTTATATGACCCTCGGTGTAAATCGAGTTTGACATGCCTGACATAGAAAGTCAAAGAAGAACTAGTTCGTTTTACTGTCGGTTGTGAAAAGACTTTGAATTCTATGAAATATCGTGAAGAAGGCATCGTTGAAAAAACATGTGTATTAATTGAAAAAAGAAATGCTAATACCTTAATAATTTACAAATGTGGAAGAGGTTATTTGATCATAATGGTGACCAGGGACGGCTCTTGTAAAGGAGCAAAGGGTGCAATGCACTCCAATAAGTCCCATCAAAATATTCCATTAATGAACGATATTCAAATATAATAATTATACCAATTCACTAATTTTAAATTTTCCTCGTGTTTCCCATAGGAAAATATTGCAGGAAACGATGATCAATAAACACGACTAGCAAACGTATCCTGCGTCGATTCAGAATACGCATGAAAGTCAGTCGATGACGCGGTAGGAGCATAAATTCTTTTGCACTCCTTAGACGTCTGAAATGTTCTATGTATTTTGACATATTTGTGACGTTGCACCAGTATGAACTACGCTTCAGTTGCACTTTGTATGGACTGTTGTTGCGGGCCCTTGAGCAGTGATCCCCCTGGCGGAAATTCCTGAACGTACCTGAAAGCGATTTGACGTTTGAGTTTACAAGCCTGTAACAGTCATTTGTAAGAATGAAAAAGAGCAGTGGAACAAGCGTAGTAAGCTCATTTAATTTCATAATTACTATACGCTCTTCAATAAGAATAATATTTACCTACCATTATAACTTTTGGAGTGACGAATACAATTTATAAAATTATAACTATGATCGTGTATAATACCGTGTAGATATAAGTGAATATTTAAAATAGGAGAGTTTCGAGTTTTTTACCTGGCTGGCCTTACCTATACTATAATATTCAACTGTGTATCTGGTTCAGTTTCGTAATACACCTTCCTCTAATATTTTTTATATTCTTCAATATTGAATTCTACAAATTACTTTCCCCAAAAAATACTTATGCGAAAAATTTCCGGTTTAATACAGAATTATTCCAATTACAGACATTAACACGGTAACCTTAACATACGATTTCATCGAGGAATTTAAACTTAAATTGAACTAACTGTCTTATACAGCAGAGAAGATTTTTACGATGTCGTTGGAGCCCTGTCTATATTTCAACTCTTCACTAATAAAAAATACATGTAGTATTTAGCTAAACCGTTAAGCCATTACAAATAATTTATACAATATCGATGACTTCCGTCGAAAGTGAGTGTTACTTCTAAAATTTAAAAAAGATCAATTCATTTTGAGAAATACCACGACTAAAGACAGACAAGGTTTCCCAAACTATCATCCGCGACAACCTGGAATGGTTGTATATGCTGCTAGGGCTGCAACAAATTTAGACGTACTCAAATTCATATTGATATTTCCTACCAAAAAAAAAAAAAAGATGGTCCGTCGAAATTAATCCGCAGGAAAGGTTTGGGAAACCCTGGTGAAGAGAAACAGTTGATATCGCCAATATCAGACTTATATTTTCGTATATGTCTAATAGTACTTTCAAAATCCAATATGTGAAGGATGGATTTCTTACATAAATATGTGAATCTTTTTTTGCACTCCCTAACATTCCTGTCACCGGCCGCCACTGATGGTGACGATTTATTATAAGATTATGTGGAACTGAATGTTATTGGAAACAACACAAATGAAAGTTACCATGAGATTTAATTGAAGTTACTTAATATTATATTGCATTCCCGATTGACATGAACATGGTTCCAATTAATACTAATATCTTAGAAGTCAATCAATTCAATGCTGGAAGTTCAATAAATAAGAAACAAATCGAGGATTGTTTATTGGACATGTCACGTACTTTTCAACGACGCTCAAGAGGGCGTCGATAGAACATGTTACGTCAGCGTGTATCCGTTCTGTTTATTATGTAAGTTACCGATAAGTTTATTTTAGAAATGCTTACATATAATAAATCAAGCTCAACTTTCTTGGGCGTTCGTCGAATTCGTTTGCGGTATCTGTGCGTTCGAATCCATGGTGTAAGAAATACAATAGGTAGGTGAGCTGAATAATATGCGACTGTTGCCATTTTTGCATTTGTGACGTCATTGTGTGCTTATTGAATTACAGTCAACAGTGTTTTGGTGACAATAAAAAAAATTCGTTCTTCAATTAGACATATTTTACAAAATGAACGATCCAGCTCACCTATACCTCTTACGCAATGGTTTGGATCCCCAAACGGGACTTTCATGAAAGGATTTTTCAACCAATTTACAGGTATTTATGTTTTAAAAGGAAAACTACTAATCAATTTTGAGCTCCATCATTTTTTTAAAGTAATTATAAAAAGAAATACTTGGCATCACCGATGCCAGCTGGAAAAAAAATAATGGAGTACCTACATATTTATAATTTAAGATATTTTCTGAGGGTGCTTGTGGAATTTCAACATAAAAATTAATTTAGATTTTAATGTTGTAGTTTCTTGACTCGGTGATAATATTTTTTTATTTCGTGTTATAACTATTGTAATTATTTTTTTATTCTGGCTAAACACGTGATATAGTTATGCTAAAAAGATTTTTCTTTATAATTTACAATATTAAAAAAAAATTAATCGTCCTGGGGAGAGAGTACTTTGAAGAAAACTCATGCTCTAAATGCAATTATCTCAGAACTTGTTTGTATGATTTAATGCGTTCTGTCGGTATACCCTCGATTTATTAAAATCTGTCCCTAACATCGACACACTTTTACTTTAACGAATCTTAATTCTTACTCCATTTATTTATATGTAAGTTGACGTAACAAAACTCACTGGAAGGCCGCGCTTGCATTATAATACTATGTACGTACATACCGCGGTCGAATGAAGCGATACGTTATCGATTGATTTGTTTTCAATGAAGTTAAATTGGATCCGACTTGATTCGCTCGGCTGCATAATTCGCGCGGCAAAAAATGGCGCGCTGTACCCTTTCAGCTTTACATAGGGTTACCAGCTGTCCTATTCAGCCCGATTGGTGAGGTCCGACACCTCTAGGCCTGTAATAATTTAGTATTTTAAAAGATAAAACTCAATTTGCTTGTAATACTTCCACATGTTTATAATGATCATGCATTTATAATGAGCATTATCAAGTTTCATCAGTTGATAATGCCCGTGATGAGCGAAATCGGTCCTGATCATAATAAACATGTGGAAGTAGTACAAACAAATTGTGTTTTATTATTTAATATTAAACACCTTTCCACCAAGAATGGACAATTAACACCTTAAATGTGAGTAATGATTTCGATTTATTTCAGGTGTCCGCTTTCAGTGTTGGGAACATGAGACAAACAAAAAGAAGAATTTCAAAGATAACTTTAAATGAGTGAAAGATATCATTGTTAATTCGAATAAAATTAGAGGACATGTCCTCTTTTTAGATATCATCTGGTTATCATAGCTTTACACCCAACAAACCGCAGTCACCACATTGATTAAATTGCAGTTTTTCATTGCTGCAATGACGTAAATATCTCTTTTTTATGCAAAGACTGAATCTAAAAATCTGATTATCTATCAACATTTTACAAAAAAGGACTGAAACTATGTAGGCCTCACGAAGTGGGTTCTCAGTTTAATTGGTATTTCTATTTCTTGGATGGGTAGTGGATGTATTCTAGCCAAGTACTGACTTATTAAAGATTCCGTCAATTAAGAAAACCCCCACTTACGAATACTGAATGTGTGTGATCTGTTAACAAAAAATGTTCAATTACTATCAGGATTTTTTCGTGAAATGAGTTTTACTTATCTTTGACTAGAAGACCACTTCCTAACTCAGTGCTCCGCAACCTTTTCTCACCCGCGGCACACCTAAGCACTCATAAATACTTCGCGGCACACCACAAGCCAAAATATTACGTAAATTTCTTAAACAAAACTTACAATTTATAATTTTGTTTTTATTTGATGAATTTTATATAGCAACTAATAATATACTTTTTGATAAAAGCCACTTAAACCATTTTAAAGTGATGGAACACTTAACACACAAAAGACTACAAATTATAAAAAAAATTGCGTACTTATGGCTCGCGATTTGATAATGTGTACTATTTTAATACATTTGTTTATTGTTTGTAATAATGTTACTTGCAAATTTTTTGCTATCAATACTTCCTAAAATGTGCAGCAATGTGTAATGTCTATGGTGAGATTTTTTGCTTGACACACGAGACAAACCATATTTTATACCTCATCATTGCAGTTTTACTATCGCTGCAAACACTAATTCAGTTATTTCATTAAATATCAAAATAACAGAATACATCTTTCAACGAGAATAATTTAAACGGATATCTTAGCCACCGAATGGCTTCAGATTTTTTTAAATATAAAAATACTCATTTTTGGCGCACTGTGCCGCGGCACACCTGGGATCGTCTCGCGGCGCACTGGTTTCGGAGCACTGCCCTAACCTACAGGGCATCAAATCCCGTACCCTTTTACCTTGATGGAACCAATAAAGACATACAATTTAGAATTCTGAGAAAAAAAAATGATTTAACTCCATTCTTGAGAATGTCAAACTTTATGTTCCTGATCATGTTTTGTGGAATCTTGGACACGACTTGTTTGTTCATCAAAGTTGCCAAAAAGTTTTTAATATTTAGTTCTACAAAATTAATTAATTCTGTTCTACAGAAGTATTACTTAACATTTAGTTTAATATTTTAACGTATTATAACGGAGTTCTGCCAAGTAAAAAATTCGACGGTATTGTTTTGGCTGTACATATTCCGTGTTGACGTGAGTGAGATTTTTTTCGTCTTAAAGTAGATTTTGTCGAAACATACTCGGTTGACATCCTTTCCAATTTAAAATATTTACGTTTTTTATTATATTTTTATCGCCCTTTACATTGCAAAAGCAATAAACTTAAACAAATAATTTACAACGACTATGTATAATATATAAAATAAATAATTAGCTTTGATACATCATAATCACATTTTTTAAATTTTTATACCGTTGTTGAAATTCGCATAATATGATATTATGGTATATTTATTTACACGGGTTAAAATTTGTTCAAAAAATTCAATTATATCGTAATTTAATAGTATTGCCGATCGTAAAAATAAACGCTTTCGATATTATTTATCAGTTTATAAAAAAATAATCGAAATTACACGCTATAAATCAAACAACATAATAACAATAAAGTTAAACCCAAAACGGGCACAAAAGAAAAACAAAAATATCTCATTTATAGAATATATATTAAATAAATTGTAGCTATTTTTAACCATGTCCTCTCCCAATGTGGATCATATGGCTTCCTAATGTAAGTATCTCATCAGAAGATTTACTACGAGAACAGCTTATTAGTTACTCGACCTCTCTTTTTCAAATAGAGTAGGGGTGGATTAAGGATCAACTTCTCACTGTTCAACGAGTGGCTGATTGTGCATCCCTACTCTAGATTCTAGATATACCTAACCGTACCTATAATGTTTTCCAGCTTAAACGTGTATAAAAGATTACAATATTTCGTTCACATTCTTTGTGGAAATCATAATTTTTCCTCGTGGAACCTCAATTGGGAAACGCTACGTTTTACAGTAAATCAAAGTCATTGATGTTTTTCTCACTAATTCAGTTAACGTATTGAACAGGATGATTTGAATTACGCTGTCATTACAAACTCCATTGTGATCGTATTTGTGACAATGTGAGTAAAATTGGTTTGCGAGTAAACCGCGCACAATGGAGACTTTCATAACTACGGAAATCGTATTTCCAGCTGGTGTATTGATCGCTCATCGTATACGCTGACCACAATTTTCATTTGAATAAAGGAAACCACAAAAATATATAAGAAAATTAGTAAGAATTGAGTTTGTATTCCTATACATATATTATTATGAAATAATATTCATTACCTACATCTGTGGAAGAATATTTTTTTATTGATGTATTTTGATGACTGGAGCAAACCATTTTTTGAATTGCTTCGCTCCAGTACCAAAGTACTCCGCTCCGTGGTACCGGGTAATGTTTTAATAGGTCTGTTTTAAATGTCAAAATGAACGCAATTTAACGCTATACGCACTGGTATAACGGATTAAGTCATATGATATAATGGCTTTGAAGAAAAATCAGTATTAAGTCATATTGTTATTTTTTTTATTGTGGCAGAAAGTGTGATAGGACTATAAATCATCGATACCAAATCCTATGATTTTTATGCCGACATTTATTTATTTTATAATGTACGAAAATTCTTTTTAAATCAACAACAATTGTACTTGAAAGAGAGTACTTTTTATCTCAGAACTTGTTTTTATGACTTAATGCCTTCAGTCATTATTAGCCTCGATATCATCCTTCAAAGTTTGCCTATCTCTTTAAGTAAAAATAACATTAATATCGGTACTTCCTTTTATACCCCCGGGCGGAAGACACGAAATGATCGCTGCGTTTCAGCCATCCATAATATGATATATGACACGTCACATAACTCACAAAAACTATAGCTACAAACTTGCATGTATGTGTATAGTTATGTTTGTTCCCAACCAACCCCCCCCGCTTCCATGCCCCGTTCCAACGCTACCAATGCTTGTCAATCATCACGATTTTGACTCTCCATAAACTCCAAAATTCGGCAATATCTTCTATGACAGTAAAGGTATCCCGACTGCCCAACTTCGTCCTCCACATAACGGCTCATTAAGTGTCAATTATTATATTGTGCGATTGTAACAATCGTACTGCAGTTTCCGCACCGCGCACTTTTTTTTAAAGTTTATCACACTTACGACTATATAAATATCGCTCACCTGAAGAGTTGAACTGGATATTCGAGTAAGCATGAATCCTGATGGGTAATATTTTTAAACAAATTTACACTTATGCGAAAGCGATGGTCCAAGTGTTGCCTTGTATTTCTCTTTCTCGCTCAATCACTTGTAAAGTGAATGGTCCGAGTGACTACAACTTACAACCTACTACAACCTACTTGCGTATACCCAAGTTAGGCCGTGTGACAGAGATAGAGATAAATCCACCGCACGCCGATGGTAGGTATAAATGTTTTGTTTATATTTTCAAATCGGTCGAGTAACGCCTCACGTGGATGGTGAGGTGCAGCGATGACCGTTCGATCCTTTCGTGTCTTCCGCCCGGGGTATATAAGGAAGTACCTTAATATTTTATTTAATTAAATTCATTGGAATTTAAGATGACATTTTAATATTAATAAACAATATTTAGAGTAGTAGAAATCCTGCTTCGAGTTCCATTCCAATTCTACGGTATTTTTTCCCGATCTTCATCAACAAAATTTAAAGAAAAGTTACTACTTTACGTATTATAGTGTGAATTTCTGGGTTAAAAGTGGTTAAACAACTTCATTTAAAAAGTTCGTATGATTATTTGTTCGAAGAGAAAAGGTATTTTTTTTAAATTATAAAATGTAAAAAATTTTCTGATACGATGATCTATCCTTTTTTTAAATCTGGTCACCGTAATTTTGTAAAAAGTGAACAGCGCGCCGAGTTTTAAATCGACATTAAGTGGCTGGCATACCTTCGGCCTATATTTAAAACAACAATAGGCTTTTGAACGGAAAACTGATGGAAAAATGACCGTCAGAAGTTCAGCAGAGTGGCTTGTCCATTATTGCCTTAATTGCTTCACATTCAGGGTTGCTATGACGGAGGAGCGTTAAAATAAATGCCACCACATAAATGGGCTGATGTAAGACTACATTTTATACGTCATCGCTATTAAAGGTTGCTTGAATATTATACGACTACCCCAAGTGGTGAACAGGTGCCTGAAACCTGCTCGGAAAATTTTATAGTCAAAATTTGTACTGAGAGTCATTGTTACTGATTTTTACATTCGTTTAACTATGTAACGAAAACGAATGATTGTCTATTCAATTATTATTCGATTCATTTGTTTCCTCACTCTGCAGTCTGCATGCTATTGACAAAGTAGTGTAACGGGCCGTCTTAGGTTGACGAAATCTTTACCAACTGATCACGCCGTCGAATCATGGCCATTGGCGGAGAACGATTGTTATTTTCGAATTACGCCGCGCCGCCTCACGCTCGCAAAGACTTCGTCCACCTAAGACGGCCTCGCCCGTAAGAGAACAAATGACAGTCGATAGTTTGATTATTAACTTTTTATATTCACGTGCCAGAAGTTTAAAAGTGGTCCATATATAGACAAATGTTTTAAAAATTGGTATACGAAAAAAAATTAATCTTTGTGTAATTTTAAGGTTTTAATTGAAATTTTATAGTTTGATTCGATATTTTTTTTGTAATTTTACAGTTTTTCATTTAATTAATTTTGGTGTAATGTTTATAGTTTTAATTGCTTAACTTTAATTTTAAATTACATAAATTGTGAATAAAGCTATTATTCAATTTTAACAATCTTTTTTTGATAATGCTTTTTACTTAACCCAAATAAGTTGACTAGTTTTAAAAATAACGTTATTTTAATGACAGCTTAGGGTCACGGGACAATTGCGAAGAAAAATGCTCGGGCGGATAAAGGTTAATACAACTAATCTTATTATGCAAAATTACAGACGTCTGTCGGTTCTATTCACAACAAGACAGATAGATATGACTGATATATGCCTATTCAGGCAACATAACAAGATCGTTATCGTTTGCCACTGTCGATCCAGTCAAAGCTGAGTGTATGCAGAAGAGTTCTTGTGATTAATACGACTTCTTTTATTAGCGTGCGGCCGTATTTCATTCTTCGAGACATCATTTTACGAGCTATAAGCAGTGTTGCCAGATGGTATCCAAAATGAGGATATGTCCTCCAATTTGACTTAACAGAATTATGTCCTCCAAACATTTTATAAGAGAACTCCAGACATTTAAAAATAAAATGTCCTCCGAACAATTTGTACGTACCTATAATGTATCATTCATTGATCAAATAACGTCATTTTTTTTTATCAATATTCGTTGTTCATATTAATGATAACCTATTGAATACAATTTAAAGTTACGAATCGGGACAGAGATTTTGATTATCACAAACTGGAACGCCGCGCGATTTATATATTTTACTTTCAAACATAACAAATATTAGGTAGGGCGAGTGTTCCTAAAGTCAGCCGTCGCCAGTGGTCGGCATTTTGAGCTTAACACTTAAATAATAGTGGATGCATTTAAAAAAACACATATTTTTTAATTCGTGTAGGCATTCTTGCCACTTGCCAATGTATATCTGCACTATACTGACCTATATGATGCAATTGCAATTTAAAAAAAGCAAATTTTTACTTCGCAAGTTTCGACAAAGTCATGTTGTATGGGGATCGCTAACAAAATATACTTAATGCTGTCATGCTTTCAATCATCATGTTTTTTATTGTTCTGTCTACTCTCAGTAAATTCGTTTGCGATATTTATGAAGTTTCATAGTGATAACCGAACGCGTGGTAACGAAAGGCCGACCACTGGGAGAATTGACATTTTTTTGTAAATTTCTATTATTTTATGCTAGGTACAATACTAGCTATTTTTAGTTGGTTACGTTACTTAATCTTTGTTTAATGGAATAACAGCGAAAAAAACATGTATTTATTATTCATTCACTCAAAATCCCTTTTGAAAATACACCTGTCGCTTAACTGGCCGACCACTGGCGAAATGACCCTAGGTAATGTATTGCGAGATATTTAGACTAATAACCTAAGGCTCAGCTTTTTTCTAGTATTAAGAGCAGAAATATGTCCTATATATGCTATAATATACCTGCCTATTGCACGTTCTAAATACAATGCAATATGTTTTTATAATAATTTAAATTTTCTCCTCATATCTATATTAAAACTGTAAAATATTTATGTTGTTTTATATATTATAGATTTCTATTTCAAATCGACTATCATGTCCTCCATTACAAGTCATTTGTCCTCCGTTTACATTTTCCATTTGGTAACCCTAACTTCAGCCGACCATTGAGAAAACCATCCCTAATATTTTACGGATTTCGAAGGTTTCCACTTCGGTAGATAGAATTATTTTAGCATCTACGCTTTACCGCGTAATAATACATTCGTGTCTTTATCATTATCAAGCACAAAGCGAGAAAGAATGTAGCTAAATATATCTGAGAATCAATGCCAAAAATTATGTACATACATCATGAAGAACGTCTTCTTTTAATAAAGAATCCAATAAAGCTCAAATAATTGAAGCTCAACGACACCGACATGTTAAAAGTCGCGTGGAAATGCCATTTTGAGTAGAACTGACATTTTGGGTATTTACATTAGAATATCTATCCTGTCCGGCCTGTAGGCTGAACTCGGGTGGGTAAAGACAGATGAAATTCGGGACCGTGTAAGGAAATTAATTTTCATAAAAATATTTCGGGCTATGTTCTGGTCATGGGTCAGCCATACTTCAATAAATAGTACAAAACTAAAACTCAAATAATTTATTTCACATTAATTTGTTATGAAAAGATGGAAACAATAATGTCTATTGATTGAAATGTATGGCGCCATCATATTTTTTTCCGGAATTTTCTGATGCTGGGAAACCAGGTAACAAGTGTGATATTAAGACTTAGGCACGGGGGTTAGGTAATTTTATTAAATTAATGTCGGCCCGTTAATATTTAATGTGAGGAAAGAACTACGTTTCGAAATATTTTGTTTTCTTAGAACTTGTTAAAAATCATTGCAAAACGATAAGCAGCCGTAAGATGAATTAACACAATAAATAACTAATTAATAACGCAGATTAATGATGAATTCAACAAAAAGGAATATTGCTAACGCTTGGAATAAATTAACGTATTTCGATGTATTTATAAATGAATTTAGTATTCTGCTCGGTTCCAACCATGCACTTATTTCCGGAACCCGAATAGTTTCATGCGATGAAGAATATAAAACACAAGCAAAATGAATTCGACCCACCAGCCGCGGTTTAATGATCTCAACGAAATTGGAAAACAATCAGTTTATGACTTTACTGACGCCCAGCGACCGTGACTCGTTTTGAAGCCCAAACTAGGGATCGCAATCCATAATCCCGGGACACTGCCGGTTTTTCTTGTGTACAAATTACTCGGAACTGAAATAATAATATATCGGGATTTTCGCAGATTATATCGAGGGCATACTGAAAAAACGTATTAAGTCAGTTTTTGATGATTTTTCGTTTCAAATGTCAAAATGTATGAAATTTAGCGCTCTACGTTCTGCTAGAAAGCACGAAGTCGTATGATATAATGGCGTTGAACATTAACAGTATTAAGTCATATTGTTATTTTTTTATTCTGACAAAAAGCATGATATTACTACAAATCATCTTTACCAAATCTCATGATTTGAATGCCAAAAAGATTATTCCTTATAATTTACAAAAAATGTTTTTAAAAAACAAATCAGTTGTGATTGGCAAAAAAATAATGTTTTAAATGCAATCATATCAAAACTTGTCGTTGGCTTAATCTCTTCTCTTCTTCTATCAGTATACTATCGATATATGTCTTAAGTACGGAAAATACAATAAATAGAACTTAAATATCCTACAAACTTTGTATTAACTTTTTAATTCTTTTAAAACGAAATTAAATAGTCTACAATTAAAATGTTAAGGACCTCTTACAAATCAATCATCACAAAACTGAAATCAAAAATTAAGCCACATTAAAAGTCAATTATATGAGTGGGGATAGGTGCCCGGTACACATTTCTAATTATTTATAATTACACTCCGTTAGACTCATTTCTAGTCTATGTCTTTACATAAACGAATATTAGTGTGTGTAGGCCAATGTCCGTAAGTTGAAAATTAAATTATATGATACCATCCGACAGGAATGTACAAAAAAAAAAGGCAGAATTAAAAATCGAACAAAAGTTTAATTACAAATGTAATGGATCTACTAAAACGTTCCTAGCCCTATCCTTATACCATCACTCTATCCAAAAAGAGAGATTGAGCGACTGAATAACAACCAGTGATCAGAAAACCGCTTCTGTTACGGTGCTTCATCAGTAGTACATGTGCACCACATTGGGAACTGATATGGTTGAAAGAAAAACTAATGATCAAAAAGAAATTTAACCAAATACCTATAGTAGAATTTCTATAAATACCAAGTTTCAGCTTTTTAAAAATATTTTTTTAGTATTCTTAAGAGACACTTTAAATATCTATTTTAGTTTATATTATTACAAAAGTTTAATAACAAATACATCAAGTTTAATTTATATTTCAAAAAATATTTTCAAAAAGTTAGTGTCAAAAAAAGTGCTACCAATTTTTAGCGATCTGAAATTCGCGTGCTTTAAAACAAGAACTCGCTTTATAACGCGAAGGGCTTCCAATTCCTGAATCCGGGATCTCGATCAATTACTCAACTCCGTAATTCTGGAATTAACTAAATATCAATCCCGGGATTTCAATTCACTGTAAATGTTAAAGAATAATTCATATATAAAATTAAAACTTCCTGATTAACTACAGTGTGTACCTCGTTTTCTTAATGTACATATTTTTTTTATAATATTTATTTAATTATTATAAATGTATTGTGGTCTCCCTCCTTCTCATATTTCATTACAGTCGTTCTTAACCAATGAGAAATAATGACAAAATAATACCGCTTATTAATTGGATCGAGGACAATATCTTAAATTCGAATTGAAGGACATGTCCACTTTTTGGATCCCATCTGGTAAAACCTAACTTAGTAATGCAATAAATAAAATATAAAATTGTAAATGACTGATTCATACCAAATAATAAAAAACCATTCCAATTCAAATCGAAAAAAACATATATGCATTCTAATTGAAGCAATAATGGACGTGAATTAAATTTTAAATTTCCAATTACACTTAATGACCAATCCCGGCATTGAGAAATTCTGAACCCCGATTGGTCCAGGATTGGATGCCCTACTAACGAGAACGTCACACAAACTCTTTTTCGTTTTAAAGCACACAAACCACTCAATCGCGCATGAGAGCGCCGGTGTATAAAGTCAGCTAATAGATACGCAAGACATGAAATAATAATGCTTGTTTATACCAGTGTCAAAATGCACTACATATTTTAGCCAATCTGACAACAATGGTTACGCAATAAGACATTATTTCAATGGAAAGGTGTTAAAGTTAGGTTATGCTGTCAAATAACACACGTAACAAAAAAAACCACATGGTTATTATATGTTGTATTAATTTCTGACATAAAACATTGCAGACGCTAGCCGGTGCCCCCGCCCACCGAAATAGGAATCCGCGTTCTGGATTTGTGATGATTTTTCTATTTCTGGACACGGCACGAGTACATAACTTTGCTGGACTATTCCCGTTTCTAAAGGAACGCAGAGTCCGGCGGAAATGACGGAGATTTGAAATATTGCTGGCACTGAAAGTCCACCGAAGATATATTATAATTACATTGGCTCCAGATACACGCTTAGAGTTTAACATCCACTCGTTATCGCTTCAATCTCTCGTTTGTGAACCATCAATGACACATATCTGTGGCGTTATGACAAAAGTTTATATGTCCGCTTTTGTCATACTGGGTTTATTCTCATAATAAAATATATGACAGCATGTGATGACAAAATTTGGTGTGCTAGTCATTATCCATGAAGAAGATCCATTGAATAAGTGTATTTTCCATTTAATTTGAATTTTTGATAACTTACCAAAGTTCATATTAAATTTCTTCTCCTGTAAGCTAAGGTAAAACTGACATATCAACTTCTGCCATAACGCCAAATATTTATAGTAGTGAGATGAAAATATAAACACAGTCGATTCCGCTTAATTGAGACAGCCGGCTATTCGGGACAAATCACAAGAAATAGAGACCAACGGTAATTTACTTCGATTATCCGGAACACAATTCCGTTTAAGTGAGACAAAAATAAATATGACTAAATAAGAATTTAGTATTTTTTTACCATGTCCGCTCCCAATGCTGAACGTATGTACTCTTATTAGAAGAATCTTAACAGAAATTTTTCCTCGGTTGCTCAACCTGTCTTTTTCGAAGAGAGTCGGGATAGAAATATAGGGCTAGGGCAGGACTATGCCCATGATAAGCTAGTCGGTCTTGCTACGCTTTTAGGATCGGATGGGTGTAAGGGAATTCTAAACATAACAAACACCCATGCCTAGGAAAAGAAGTCCACAAATCAATTTGTGAAAACTGTCAGTACCGGGTTTGAACCCCCGAGACATCCGTAACTGGAGCCAACGACATTCACTACTGCACCACGGAAGTTATTAAATCAAAGCAAAGCGAAGACGACGACAGTGATGATGAATATCCCCTTATTCGTCTGGCCAACCAGGAGGCAAAAAAATAAAACATTTAAGGCAATGACATAAGCAGTTCTCGTCGAAAAACTTCTGTTGAGATATGTACCTCCATTATGAGGCTACAAGCTCTAAAAATATCTTTTGATACAAATACATAAATCTATGAAACAATAATATAAAGTATCGATTTGGGGGTTCGAAACCTCGACGAAAGACGAAAACCAAATAGAATTTATTGACCACTAAGTAAAACGAGAATGTGATATAAAAATTGCATTACTGTTAATTATAGCCAAGTCGTCTGGTATTTTTGGTTTTTACAATCACTTGAGATCAACTCTAGTAGAAAATGCAACACAAACGGCAATGCCCATGATCTCAAATATTAGATTTAAAAAATCTAAATTTTATATTGTCCTTGCCGTGGCTTGAACCCTAACTCATCAGACGTAGTAAGCGAGATATACTCATTATTTAAAGTATATATATATATTATGAATAGTTATTAGAATAAATCTAAGGCATACTGACAGAAGGATTAAAAACTAGTTCTCAGATAATCGCATCTAAAGCATCATTTTTTATCAAATTACTTTCCCTCTCAAGTACAATTGCTTTTTAAAAAGATTTTTTGGACATCATAAACAATAATCCATGAAGAGTTACCATGTTTAAGTTCACAAAGATGCTATAACACAATTCGAGGTTATACTGACAGAACGAAATAAGTCATTAAATATCGTGCTTTTTGCCAGAATAAAAAAAGAAAAATATGACTTAACACTGTTTTTTGAAGTATAGCGTTAAATTGCCTATATTTTGACATTTAAAACAGGAAATCACGAAAAACCGACTTAATGCGTTCTGTCAGTATAACTCGATATTTGACTAGCCTTCAATAATGTTGCCACAGGTAAGTGAGGTGTGCTTGTGACTAGGATACAAAAGCTCCGCGCAGTCGCCCTCCTACCCAAATGTTGGCCTTAACCCACTTTCCAAATCCCCTCCGCTATAAATCAACTCTGTTAAATCTCTCATGCTCTTATCAAATTGAATAATCCTTTTGAAAAATATTGTCACACAAGAGATTTCGATTATTTTTAAGTATCAAAATATGTATAAATTAATTTTCGACGTACAATTATATATTTTGAATTTGAAAACAGATGTTTGCGGCGAATACTAGGGGCACGGTGGTTTGATTTTGTCAGGAACTCTGAGGTAAGAGAGCGGAGGGACCAGCCTCTTATTACGTCCAAAATAAAAAAGCGACGATGGACTTGGCTTGGACACGTGCTGCGGATGCCTCAGGGGAACCTGAATCCTGCCTGTCTCTTCTAAAAACCAGATGGATTCCGTCGCCCTGGAAGGCCGCTGAAGACCATCCATAGGATGTATTCGGCGGAGCTACAGGACGCTGGGATGACCTGTGAGGAAACGAGGAAACTGGCGGGGGACAGAGAAGCTTGGACGAACTGCGTGATGGCCATATGCTCCGAATAGGGAGCGGATATGGCTTAAAAATATTTATATGAATATATATTTAATTTGAATTATTGAGATTTTGTACACTTCCATGTATTTTGTCGTTAACGACCAGGGTTTCGCCTTTCGGCATCTTCAGACATTCGTGCGCTCGAATGACTGAAGATGCCGAAAGACGAAACCCGGGTCGTTACTGACAAAATACATGGAAGTGTAAAAAATCTCAATAATTCAAATTTGATATTAAAATTCCATCAAGCACCCTCAGTCGATGTCTTAAATTATAAAATATATGTATATTACAACATCTAAGAGCAGTGTCCAAGAACTATTTCACCTCATAGAACAATAGCGAAGGAAAATTTACATCACACGCGTAATAATATCTCGAAAAATAATATTAATCGATTAAAAAAATCAATTTATGAAACCTTCCGTTGTAGGATTCAAATCCGTGGATACCGCAACCGAAGAAAACAACGTTGACCACTCGCTACAGCCCGGCAAATATTCTATTATATTATGCTGTTTTACATAATATTTATGAGATTTTGTTTCGGCAAGATTAGTGATGAAAAAGCAGTTCTGAAAATTTTTAAATTTTGACAATTACATTTGACGATTTTCAAATCGCATTTTCGTTATCTTTGGGAATTAAGAGCTTTGTACTTATTTATAGCCGACGATATTAGGGATTGCAATAGGTACCAGTTTTTTTATTAAAAAGATGTGTATAATATTATAGATACAAACATATTTTAGATAAACTCTATTTCAAACTTGGATTATTGAGATTTTGTACACTTCCATGTATTTAAGTGTAAGTGTACAAAATCTCAATAATCCAAGTTTGATATTGAAATTCCATCAAGCACCCTCAGTCGATGTCTTAAATTATATCTTAAATTAAAAAACTCTATTTCATTAAAATCTTCCAATAATGTACAGTAGAAGATGAAACCTGTTCAAAATTTTGTTTGTGGGGGGGGAGGTGTACATATGTTATAACAGAGTCAGTGTGATTTCTTCATCCAAATAAAATGCTCGCGGTGGCGACACTTGAAATTTCGGCCGGGTGCCGATATTTTAAAATTCCAGTCGACGGAATCTGCGGTTGTTAGTATCCGAGGAGCAAGTGTGTTGTGTGTCTCCCGAAACCCCCTGGATCTTTTGTATTTCTCCGTAGTAAAGGAGAAATCGTCGTAAAAATACTAACTGTTTGAAGTAACATTTTGTTCTTGTAAACGTGAAAAAAAAATTGTATTGTGTGTCTAAAACGTGTAATAAAGTTTGTAATGTGTTCCAAGCCTAAATTCTGCAACAAATAAATGCGGATGAGCGAAGATAATAGGGTGTTCTCATTGATGTGTCCTTGTCTCCCGAACCCCCCCCCCTGGGTCTGTGTGCCCACCCTTCCACTCCGTATTACCATATATAAATATATAATATGTCGACTGCAGAAAGGCAAAAGAACTTATCCCTACATCTTTTCAAAATATTTTTCTTCGATAATCACAATGTATACAATTTAAAACACATTTTATTTGGGCTATATACAATATTTTTTGTGTGTTTGTTACGTCCTTTTTCTCTTTCCAGAGTCGATAAAATCAAATAGTAAGTTATACATAATTGTCTCATTTCCATTTGTCAGGTATTCTCTAATATAGATTAATGTTAAACAGTACTAAAACACGAATAGGGTGTTAATTAATGTGACAATTTTCGAAAACAGTTGCCTTTCATGAGACACGAGTCATGAGTCATAACCCTTGGCATCTGGGCCACTGTAAGTAGGTCAAACCCGGGTTAACGATTTTCAGCCCGATTTTTTGTAACAAATCAATCGTGAATCGTCGTAGGACAACAATTTCGTAACGTATATGCAGGAAGGTCATAAGAACGGTTTAATTTTCTCGTTAATTTGGTGAATGAAGCAGTGTCACTTTGGCTGCTGACGAATCGACAGACATACAAAGGCAGTCCGAGACGACGGATGAGATGTGTTCTCGAATCTGGACCGGCAACCGGATGAACAATATTATTTTCGACCAATAATCTGCATTGCCATTATGCTATGCGGACACAAATGTTATTTTAATAATTGACAGATTGTCAATAAAGCTTTCCAATAGTTCGGGTTGGGTAACCTGTGGTCTTCTAGGAACTGAAATGCAGTCTTTCGAATGAATCCAAATTATAGAAGAAGGTATTATATATGGTATAAGTATATATATAAACAACAAGATCTATATATCACAGTAAAATGGTAAGTTTAATTAGTATGTTTAATCTGAAATATGATTTTCTTACATTTACATTGACTAATTGACCGGGATCCCGGTAATGGAAGCCCTATTTTCAATATGTTTGACAAACAATCTGAAACAAACTTAACGTTAAAAAAACAGGTAACGTATAGGTACTAGGGTCGTTTCGCCAGTGCTCAGCCAGTTAAGCGACAGGTGTACTTTCAAAAGGGATTTTGAGTCAATGAATGATAAATACTTTAAGGTGTTAACTGTCAATTCTTGGTGGAAAGACAATACATTTTAAAAAATAAAACACAATTCATTTGTACTACTTCCACGTATAGATAATCAGGACCGGATGCGCTCATCACTGATGAAGTTCAGTTGATAATGCTTGTGATGAGTGAAACCGGTCCTCATTATAAATATGTGGAAGTAGTACAAATGAAATGTATTTTATTTTTTAAAATAGAATGATAAATACATATTTTTTCACAGTTATTCCATTAATCTGTTTTTTTTTAACTATATCCGGTATTATTTAAGTTTTAAGCTCAAAAGGCTGACTACTGACGACGGCTGACTTCACAAATCTTGTGTAGTGTGCAGAAGAAGACAAAACCACCATCACTAATTTTAATTCGTTATTCAACCACTTTGCAATATATCACGTACCACATTGTATTATTACAAGAAACAATGACTGTAATAAATCTCCGATCGTGACGATTAATTTAATCGTTTTCTTATTACTTATGGAAAATTCCGAATGTTATGTAACGGAATAATCTGTATCGAAATCTATCCAAAACTCCGAGCGTAATCTTATTATCCGAGCTTTTGTCATCTCACGACCAGACTGGCTGACTACACGGGTATTGATTTGGAAATTTTAAGTCCAAGGTGGTTTTGGGTAGATTCGTGCAGCGATTTTCACATTCACCCTCACGCCACGCTACCCACAATTTGTCTATTCTAGATGCTTACTTTATACGTTGTAATCTAAATATTTGCTTTACCTTCTAACTGAATATGCTAGCAGGTGAATATTGCATACTCTATGTAATTTTCTTGTCAATATAAACAGCATAATGATAAAATTATTTTCAGTTGTTTTAATAAAAGGTCAGATTTTGCTCGTTGAGACCGTGGTGCAATGATCAACGTCGTTGGCTTCGGTTACATATTCGGTTCGTAGACATGGATGTTTTTGATGTCTAAAATTCGTTCCCATCCATCCGATCCTAAAAACGGAGCATTGCTAGAGCGATTAAGCAGCCATTAGTTTTGTCCTAGTCTTATCCATATATCCCTACTCTCTTCGAAAAAAGACAGATTGAGCAACTGATTGACAAGTAGTTTGTCGTAGAAAAATTTCACTAGACATGGTAAAAAAATGATTACTTTGTTATTCCACTGGTTGTGTTACTCTTATAATTGTGACGTGTTTCTTCTCTGAGAAGCATCTAATTATTTATAATATAATGTCATAAATAAATACGGTACTGCACGCTAGAGTTAATCTAGTTAGTCTGAACACTCGAAGAGGCAAAACACGTGTCACAATTAGTTACACAACCAATGGAATAATCATGTTATCAATTTTTATTCCATACAAGTAACCGTACCCGTATAGATGACTATATTAAATTTGAAATACTGAATGTCTAGAGTACGTTGGAATTGTATGTGCATTGCATAACATTTTATTTTATATATACCGCGGATGCTTAGGTCATGAGAAAATTTCATACCTACATGTAATATGGGATAATAATAAAACGTCTACAGAGCGGTCTGGGGTATTATATATAAGATTACTGTGAGTCTGCTAATCAATCCGGTGGTAATTTATACATTACAAAAAATTCATACACAATTTAGCAAACGTTTCACATGCTTATAGCAGTGATTCGGAACCGTTGTTTTTTTTGTTCCGGTTCAAGTAAAAACAAATATGTCGTTTTGGTTTTCGTTCCGAAGAATATACCCAACGGGTTTTCCGGTTTGCGGTTCGGCTCCGAGTGATTAATTTTTAAATGTTTTTTTTTTGTTTTAAAAATGTATTTACTGCCATAATTTAGAACTTTTTATTGTACTTTTATGACAACCCGGCGCCACGCTCCTAAGTCAATGGTCATACTGACATTATAAATTATGAGAATTATGCCGAGACGCTACACAGATCGTGAATGATTTCGGGTTTGAACACGTACCAAACTGAAAACACCGATAGGGTCATTTCGCCAGTGGTCAGCCAGTTATGCGACAAGTATACTTTCAAAAGAAATTTTGAGTCATTGAATCATAAATACATATTTTTCGCTGTTATTCCATTAAACAAGGATTGAGTAATGTAACCAACTCAAATGGTTAATATTGTAACAAGCATAAAATAATAGAAGTTTACAAAAAATGCCAATTGTCCCAGTGGTCGGCCCCCAAAATCCAATGGTCGCCCTTTCGTTGCCCAGTGTTCGGTCATCATTTTGAAACTTCATAAATATTGCGAAATAATTAACCGATAGTAGACAAAACAATAAAAAACAAAGCATTGTTTCACGGATCAATAACAATTTGATGAGCTTGGTTTCAGGTTACCAAAATATAAAATGATGTCTCCATACTTATCAAATAAAAGACTATTGTGTCCAATGCTATTCAAAACGTAATAAATTATTTTATTTATTGCCTTTTTGTTATCAACAGTATTTAGTTATCAAGAGTACTCATGATCCGAAAACAGTCCGAAATATTTTTTTGTAGAACAAATCCCTTACCCGGGCCCGGCCCGAGCCCAATTATCAATTGTCTCTACCCGCCCGAACCGTGCAGACCTCTAGATCCTTCCCATACAAGATGAATTTGTCGGAACTTGCGAAGTAAAAATGTGCTTTTTTACTTCGCAAGTCATATAGGTCAGTATAGTTCAGATAAACACTGGCAAGTGGCAAGACTATTTACACGAATTAAAAAATCTGTTATTTAAATATATCCGCTACTATTTATGTTTTAAGCTCAAAAGGCCGACTACTGGCGACGAATGTCTTTAGGAACAAGCAGCCTATATACGTAATTCTACTCCCTCCACATAACTCAATTAAGTATTACGATCAAAACGTGTCAACTTGTAGTATTTTATAAATCCTGTTGATAATAACCGATAAAAGCAATCCACTTATAGATATAACGAAAACCTGAAAGACTGTTATCTGAATGAGAAATCCTGTGTTATATAAATTTTGTCATTGTGGCTACGCATTAATACAAAAAGAAACTACAGCACATTAATGCGGCCGTAAAAATCAATACCTAATCTATAATGGGCGCCACTGATGACTCACCTAAGGTATTCACAAGAGTCCACCGGTCTAATTACGCAAGACATAGCATTGCCGATATCCATGCGACCGATTTTCCTCGAATTTTCGTTCACGTGTGTGGTAAATATCTGCTGCGCAAGCATCTAAAATGTTCTAGGCACAAATCGGAGGGAAATATTTATCTATTGTAACTTTCGAGTTTATTACTACCACCTAGTATATATTGAATTATGCCTAAAAATAGGCTATTTTTATTTATAATTATTCATTGAATAATATATTTGCCGCGTCCGTGGTTCAGGGGTTAGAGTTGTTGGCATCGGTTACGGATCTCACGGACTCGAATCCCAGTAAAGACATTTTCATAGATTGATTTAAGGATTTCTGTTTTTTCTCTAATGTCTGAAATTAACTCCCACCCATCCTTCCTAAAAACGGGACGTAGCGAAAACGATTAGCTAACCATTATTATTCCCGTCTTATCCCCATCTTTCTATCCCTACTATCTTCGAAAGGAAAGAGAAAATAATTAATTGCCTTTTTATAATATTACTAGTGAGTACCCGGCATGCGTTGCAATGCCACTCAAAGAAAGAAAGGGTTTGTGTTTTAATTCTGTTTATTGAACTGCTTTTAGATTAGAGGTCTGCACAGGCCGAAATTTCATAGACTTACCCGGTTCGAGCCCATCATCTTCAGGTCTGGCCCGACCCGAACCCGAGTTTCAATATCGCACTTGTTATAACACAAAATTTTTGTTTTTCGTCTGGTGCGTACACGAATAAATCAGAAGGTTTTTCCTAGATGTCGCTGTATGTATATTTTTGATTCTTTTTTGCAATTTTACATTTATTTTTTTTTCTTCAGAACCCTTCACGGGTGTGTGCACAACAACTCACCGAAGTTTCATCGAAATCGTATGAATGGTAAAGGAACGCGTAAAGGACAAACAAACATTTATTTTAAATAATATTTCCCGGCATGATCACAATAAGTCCTTCCTGAATGTTTCGTCGCGATCGGTTGAGTAGTTTAGGAGCCTATAAGATCCGGACAAACCAACAAACCAACAGACATTCATTTTTACATATATAGATTATTAACGATAAATACTAATAATGATTTCATGGTATTAGGCACTGTACAATAATTATGGTATTTTGTATTATGACCATTATAATAAGATGCAATCGTAATATTAAATCAAACTAATATGTATATATAATTATCAAGCAGGCTTATATATTTATTATACAACATAACCAATAACTTAATAATTACTCTTAATTATCATTGCTGACAAGTAAAAATATTGTATAATATAAATTAATCACTAGAATTAATTTGTTCCGTGATGCAGTGGTCACACGGGTTCGAATCTCAGTATGGACATGCCAGGCAGCCAGGGGTTAACTCTAAAAAGAGGGGTTAAGCGACTGAATTACAAAAAAAAACTTCAGTTTAAAATGCTGCATTGGGAAAGGGTATGATAATAATTACAAACGTACAGTATTGTTTGTGTTCAATAAAATAATTAACACACATTTTTAAGTAGGTATGTCTATTATATATCTGATAAAAGATTGCCCAATACTAACTAATAAAATTACATATAAATGAACGCGGCCTTCCGACACGAATGTTCTCACTCTTACACTAGACCAGTCGTTCTTAACTTATGGCGTCGCGACCCGTAACTTGTTCAACTGCCATATGATTAAGTCGTGAAATATTCTCAGCAAAACAATGTTCTTGTGATAATGACAAATAACAAATGAGAGTTACAAAAGTATGAACTATATTATCTGGCAACACTGTTTTACGGGTTGCCGCGAGTTAGAATTTCATATAATTCTTCGGTCCGAGCCCGTCATTTTCAGGCCCGGCCCTGCCGAAGTCTGAGTCTTGATATCACACTTGTCAGCCGAAGCCCAGATTTATTTTTCTCATACCAAAAAAAGCCAGATTTATTTTTTAATATAGTAATTAATTTATACTTTTCAAACAATATATGTTATTGCTTCTATATTTCCAACGATATTCGTAGCACATGTGAAATAAATTATTTAAGTTATGAAAGCTATTGCCTTATGGCTGACTCATGACCCGAACATAGTACGATTTTTGTTCTTAAATTTGAATTCCTTACCCAGGCCCAGCCCGAGCCCGAACTCGGCTCACAGGCTGGGCCGGGTAAAGGTGCAGACCTCTACCACAAGTACACAGAATATTAATAAGATCAAATTTCCTTAGCAAATCTGTTGAATTTTTTTAACTATATCCGCTCGCAATGTTGAGCATATGGACTCTTATGGAGGTATCGCAACAAGAGTTTTTCTACGAGAAATGCTTGTTACTCAGTTGCTCAACCTCCCTTTTTTCGAATAAAGAAGGGATAGAAGGATAAGGCTTGGACAGGACTAGTGGTTAGTTAATCGCTCTCCCTACACCTCGTTTTTAGAATCGGATAGGTGGGGGGAATTTTAGGCATCACAAAAACCCATAAATCGATTGAAAAATCAGCGTGCGAAACTGTCCGTACGGGGATTCGAGCCTGCGAGATTGTTTTGTATTACTAAAATAAATTTGAATGCTGTTTTTATGTGTTACTTTATTCATAAATTGTCTATGGTCGCGGCTCAAAAAGATTAAGAAACGCTGCACTAGACAACAAGACCAAAGTGGGCTAATAATATAACCTTAATTATTTTAAATAGACCGTTCGAGTTATGTAGGTATAAGCCAAAACATTCTCAAGCATCAAGTCGAAAATGACATACGAATGCACCATTATTACTGTCCATATTCTTGTGTACGTATACAAATTAACAGATCAAATGCAATATCCCCAGAAAATCATGAAAAATGAATTTATGAATTTTTTTTACAAGTTAACTCACCACTGGCAAGTAAAAAATAATATATTCTAGAACAATTCACTTAAAACTCACATGTTTGTATAAAATATAAAACATCGGTTTTATTTGATTTCACACTATAAGTGACTTTTTGGATTTATTTTACTCATTCGTACTTATACGAATATTTGAAAAATAAAGCATTTATCTGAGTAAAATCAGTGTCCATTCACGATCGATTTACAGTGACAGTTTGTTGTGCGTTACAGGAAACCGGAAATCTACCCCCAATGTTTAATATCAAACACAGACGGTGGTACACCTACAGGCGAAACGAGCACCGGTCGATACTCGGTAGTTTTCCGTTACTGACGACATACCAGTGGGCACGAACAAGCATAGCCCCTCTACGGCAGTCTACGGTACGGGTCGACGCTGAGGGGGATTGTCTGGCATATCAATACTAGGGTAAAATTCGTAGTCTGGCGTTAATGACGACCTATTTCTCACAATGTAAAACTGTTTAACTTTTTAACGATCCTCATATTATCATACCCGCCTCCTAACTATTGTCGATGATAGAAAAAAAAAAACACAATTTGCCTTGTACTAATTCCATAAATGGTCAATAAATAATGGTTAGGCTAGCTTTCATTTAAAAAATATACATATCTAATTTAAAAACAGATCATTTTAAATAAATTACTGACCGTTTATTTTATTAACTGAGCACGTGTATATTGAGAATTTATTATTTCTTACTGACCAAAAATTTAAATAGTTACTGACGCAATAAATGCAGGTGACTATTTAAATTAGGAAACGTGATAAAATCATTGAATCAAAAACGGTAATATTTACCTGGTGTAAGAAATCTTATTGTACTATTTATAAATTAGCTCAATGTAATGAGAGAGTATGAAAATATGCGTTATAAAGAGAGACGACATTTCAGCTTTTTTCAAGGGGATAGGGATAGACTAGGGTTTTTCTTAATTTATTTATGTATTTTAATTTTATATTTCTATACAATATAACATCTTTTCAAATTCTGAAAAATTATTCCAACCAATGATATGATAATATATAAATTTCATATCAGTAGTAAAAACAATATTGATTGATTCGGTTAATGCTGTGAATTGAAATAATATTTTTTTAAAAGAAAATATTAAAACAGGGGTTGAAATGAATTGGCTCATCATACAAACATATCGTAGTTTTGAATTACGCAAATTTTCGTATTGAGCTAACCGGCGAGTGAGATATCTAACGGGGGTGGATTACCGCGGTCTGTAGTCTTGATACCCCTGATCTAGAGGAACCGATCATTCGTGTTAGGCGAGGGACGGATTGTCAAAAAAAAAAGACGTGGATAACACTTAGAATTAAATTTGTCGATTCGGGATACTAATTTATATCATGGCCTTCAATATAAACCTGCTAAAATAAATTTCATTAATATTGTTATAACTTTTCTGTCAATTTTTGGCTGAACGCCAGGGCGGCAGATTCAGAATAACACTGTCAGTAGAAGACGTATTCAGTCATACTCCACTAAAAGCTTTTAACCCAAATTCAATGATATAGTATCAAATATTTCTAATTTCGACGTAAGTATGTTTGCTATTTTAAATTTTTTTTTTCCAAATAGAATTTATAGCGTCGTTATTTAAAAATGCTAATAAATATTTAAACATTTTAAAATTACGTAATACATTTCAGCCTCTGTGGTAAGAACTTCACCCTAGCGATCAGATGGGTCAGCGTTCGAGACCAGATTTTTACAGTTTGACATTTGAGATCTCGGACATGAGTGTTCACGATGTCTTTTACCTCGAGTAGATTTCGATCATGTTTATCTCAAGCGACATCATTGTTTGTTTGTTTTTCACGTTTAATCAATATTGTTACGTCATTAAACTTCCTATTAAATAGGGTCCGTGGTGAAGTGGTCAATGTCGTTGGCCTCGGTTACGAATCTCACGGGTTCTAATACCAGTATAGACAGTTTCATAAATTGATTTTTCTCAATAGATTTATGGGTTTCTGTTTGACGACATGGTAGTTTGTGATTTTTATATCTGTCTCCCAACCATCCTATCTTAAAAACGAGGCTTAGCGAAAGCGATTATCTAACCACTAGTTCTGTATTAGCCCTATTCTTCTATCCCTAATCTATTGGTAAAATATAGGTTCAGCATCTGAATAACAAGCAGCTCTTGTAGAAAAACATCTGTCCAGATATTTTCATTAAGAGGCCATATCCTCACAGCGAGAGTGGACATAGTTTAAAAAAGATCATATCCTACTAAGATTAGACTCCTAATTGAACATCTCAACATAATATTTTAAAAAATAAAACACAATTCATTTGTACTAATTCCACATATTTATAATGATCAGGACCGGTTTCGCTCATCACGAGCATTATCAACTGATAAAAATACAAACATAACAGGCTTATTTATATAAAATTGAGTGTACAAATGAAGGTATATAAAACTGATGGTTCATGAACTAAGACAAGAAAATACTGTCTTGTCACTCAATTTTATATAAATAAGCCTGTTATGTTTGTATTTTTATCAGTTAATAATGCTCGTGGTGAGTGAAACCGGTCTTATCATTATAAATATGTGGAAGTAGTACAAATGAATTGTGTTTTTTTTTTAAATATGTCTTTCCACCAATTGACAGTTAACACCTTAAAAGTAAATTCTTCAGTTGCTCTTCTGTTATTCTCTACTTCTCTGTTTTCGGTGAAGTTGGAAATAGCGGATAGCTTATAGCTCTCATTACGTCCCGTTTTTAGGGTCCGATCGGTAAGAGGGAATTTAGAAATCACAGACATTCATGCTTTCCAACACACATCAATAAATCGATAGAAAAATCAATTTACGAAACTGTCTGTACCGTGGACACTGCAACCAACGACGTTAACCACTAGTATGCCGGCCCGGAAATATAATACATTTTACAAAAGTATAATAAGGAATTCACGACAAAGAGGGGGTTACAATATACAAAGGTAGTCCAGTCGTTTGTACGGATGCTAAAGTAAAAATGAATGAGATGAATAGGTAGTATAAATAAATCCAATTCCGGTTTCGTAAAAACGGGATTTCTCTGTAAAGGTACCGTTAGAATATAATTACTTTTGTGTTCATAAAATCCATATTTCTGTGGCAGAGCCAAAAGCTGATATGTTCAAAATGTGCCATTTTTGGTATTCGATTGTATCTCACGGTTAATATTTTTTGCAATTTTCAAAAGCTGACATGTCTACCGTAAATAATGCGATCTCTTATACAATGTGACCAAGCATGATATTTCACTTTACTTAAACAATTATATTCCATATCACAAACTTAAATGCACGCCCATTGACGTTGAGATTTTAGACATGACAGCTTCTGGCTCTTTGCCACAGATTTTATGGCTGGTGTGAAATTTAGTAGGTACATGTTCAAAATTGTCCTTCGTAATCGATATAAGTACGACCATTTTTTTCAATAAGGAAACATGTTGTTACTTCTTATTTGTCCACCGCTGTGATACCCTCTTGGCATCTATTTGGTATCCGTGAGAATTTAAAACCATCGTTTACTGCAGTGCTTCGCAACCGGTGTGCCGCGAGACGATCCCAGGTGCGCCGCGGTGTGCAGTGCGTAAAAAACGAGATAAAAAAATTAAAGCCAGTCGGTTGCTTAAATCTCCGATTAAACTTTTCTCGTTAAAACAAATATTATATTATTTTGATAATCAATGGAATCATTATATTAGTGCTTGCGCGGATAGGTCAACTGCAATGATGGGGAATAAAAGTGAGGATGTATGGTGTGTAAAACGAAAAAAAATCCTTCCGTACAAATTACACATTGCTGCATATATGGGGAAGCATTGATGGCGAAAAATTTCCCAGTGGAATTAATACAAACAATGAACAATGTATCAAAATAATACACATTATCAAATCAAGAGCCATAAATACGCATTTTTTTTTTTGAAAATATATTAATCCCGATTGTTTCGCATAGAAAAGTTTTGCTAAGATTATTTTAACTTTGATGTGAGACTATTTTTGATATAACCAAAACATGCCACGACTATCAACTATTTTTGCTTGTGGTGTGCCGCGAAATAATGATGAGTACTTAGGTGTGCCGTGGGTGAGAAAAGGTTGCGGAGCACTGGTTTACAGAACGCTTACAATCAGTATTCGTAAGGGGTTTTTGTTATTTTTCACCCTATACAAAGAATATATCCGGGAATGGGACACAATATAGCTACCCTAGAAATAAAAATATGCATGAAAGAGAAAGTCCGCTTTGCAAACTCCACATATATTTCAGTAGTCGTAGATAGGAATAAAAAATATCTACACAAAGTTTATGAAAAATAATTCTTAAATTATGAAGTTATAACTTTAATTTTTTGGCTAAGCAATAAGAACGGAAGTTATTTTATACCTTCTAGAACAATATCATTCATATCGGAGTTTTGTTTTAGCTAGATTACGGATGGAAATAACAAAATATCTGATATTTTTTTCAGTGTTTTGATGGGTTTTGTTGTAAGTTTCTCATACCGCGCAGACGATACAATAGTTTATGTAGGTATGCCTATAATAACAATGTAGTTATGTAGAAAATTTAATTACAAATACGAAAATGGCGAATTTTCACAGATGGGAATCAGGGAAACCGATAATTGACGCGAAACAAATGCGAATGTTAATAATATAGTAATGTCAAATGGTCAAATAATAGAAAACAATTTAAGTATGTACGGCGGCGGCGAATTTACGTAAAAAAAACGGTTTTCTAAATTACAATGTTTAACATTTTGATAATTTCCAATCCGCAATTAAATTTCCTACAGAATTTCATTCGTTTTTTCAGCAGCATTAAGCAATTTTTCAGACAGGAAAATTAGCACATTGTAAAACATAAATTTACCTATCATTATAAAAGTATTTCGTTATTAAAAGTATTTATTTATTCCGACATAGGTATCGAAGAAGCTATCAAAATTGTTGTAGAACTAAATACTTTGTTATTGTTACCTTACTAGAAAAATGTGTATTCTAATAGAAGCCAACGAGAATAAAAATGAATTATTAGTATTAATAATATGATGAAAAATGTTGTTATTCAAATTTATGTATTATGACAAAAGATACACGGGTAATACAAAGGCATATAATTAATTGTGGTTAAATTTAAACAAAAACACGTGGCAGCTTTTTAATGAAAAGAAACATCATTTAAGTAAATTGACGCGATTTCTTTAGATGGTGCAATAATAACATTAAGGGTTCAAAAATCGATAAAATGATATATACTGGACAAAAGGTATCGATCGTCAAATAATTTTAAGTAATCTACATTATAATTTAAGACATCGACTGAGGGTGCTTGATGGAATTTCAATATCAAATCTCAATAATCCAAATTTAATCTACATTAAATAAAAAAATTAAATGTAATAATAAATATGATGTATAGTAGGATAAAAGAAATACTCACCAATTAGAATCTAACAGGATGCACGTTTGAACGGAAAATTCAACACAAAAATCAACACATTTCCTTGGAAAATAAAAGGGATGTTAATTGTTAAAACAATCACTCAATTACCACTATATAAAACACGTGAAAGGTGAGACTCACTGAAGACTGAATCAATGAAAAGAAAATCGACCACGAAAACGAGGGATCAAAAAGAAAAACGCTGTTTTATCTATCCCCAAACGTGAAACGTCCACTTTGCGGTTTATTGGGTTCTTATTAACGTTGATTACGTCCATATAATAATGTAAACACTCTTATTAATTTGCTGATATTGCGTGTTTTTTTTTAAGTTAGAATATCATAATTATTATATTTCGTGGTTTCTGCAGCGGTACAATGTGAAGAGACAGTCAGTCGACGGCTGGTAGAGATCGCAACTGAACAGACCGGAGTGTTGCCACACTGACAGTTATTTAGAATCAATTTTCCCGCTAGTGCGTTAATTCACCACCCGACCTAATTATATTTACCGCGTATTTGATAGAACTCAATGAAAATTTTAATAATACTTAGTATCCACATCTTTTTTTTCGAACAGTAACGTTAAATATATATTTTTAAGCGTTTCCGATAACGTTTGTAAATATAGATATTGAAATATAGACAAGTTACGTTTTCAAAACGTTGTTTTGCGTTTTTTTACATGACTTAATGAGATTATATTTAAATTATGTCTTAGAATTTCCTAATAAGACTCAAAAAGAAACAACAGTGACATAGATTCAATCTCAATTATATTCTTTTGGAGCTCACGGTTTGCGGTAAAAAAAACTTTCTATTAAATTCAATTAACTGTTCACATCAACAATCATTTCCAGTTCACTCGTGTGCTCGGATGCCTGAAGATACCAAAAGGCTTATCCCGGGTCGTAAGTGACAAAATACATGGAAATGTACAAAATTTCAACAATTCAAATTTTCAAAAAAAAAAAAAACAAATCAACAATTGTTATTAAAAAAACACCAGTAGAACCAGTAGAGATTACTGTGTTTCGGTTTCCCATTAATGATTTAAAGCGATATTTTTTATTAGTTGAACTACCGTTTTATCACATTTTGCTACAAAATCTTTTAAACTGTTGAAAAAATTACCGTATAAATAAAATATTAATCTCAGTTAAAATTAGTAAATATTTTGTGATTATTGTGATGTGACATTTTCCATAAGCGCTTATAGGCCCATCGTCACAAATCACCACTTCCTCTTATGGTGTAACGTCGTATATGGACGGCCATTTATTGAAACGACATACAATTTTGTGAAAACACATTTTAGTAGTCCAAAATAAATAGTGAAATGTGTAGTTCCTATACACGTGTTTTAATGATTTACGTAATATGCGAGCACCGAATCGAAGAGAGGCGAATGTTTGGTCATCAACGTCCGGGAGGTCTGGAATCTCAAACAAACACCATTTCAAATCAAGTTCATCTCTTATTTAATTAACGAAATGCAGTGGTTTATTACAAAAAAGATTACTAACAGATAAAGTTAAGTCTACATTTACATTTACTTAACATGTGAATTTACCTTAAAGTTATAATACAATTGACACAACAACGATTTTAAATTTAAATTAAGTCCAATTTCAAAACAAACAAAAACAATTTATAATTACTTGCGAAGCCTCTCAGTTGACTGTACGGAAAAATAAAAATTAAACCTCGACCACTGTAGGTTCCTCCCCTTATTGTCAATAATAGACCTGTCCGCTGGACACTTTTTAATTTTTAGTTATAGCCCTAAGGCAACCGATTGCTTTCAACGACAATAACTCGGTTTGACTACCAAGAATCATTGCCATTAAAGCGGTGCGCTGTCAGTTATGAACCCTAATAAAACAAGCAAAACCAGGCTGTGTCAAATAATGTTAATTTACCAATATTTTTAAACCATATCCGCTCTCTATTCGAAGCATATCGCTATCACACGGTTCCTCCAAGATTCTCTGTCCGCCTCAGTCTTCTTGTTTCGACCCAGGTCATCCCAGCTTCGCCGGGTACATCCTATAGATAATGATATGTTTTCAGTACCGAAATAAAACTTTTACGATATAAAATATAACAATTTTGGTTTCAATAAATCTGCCATCTTTGTTTTATCTCCTCCTTTCTTGAATAAAACATTTTCCCTGCGAGTTGATCATTTGTGCGCGATCTAGCAACACTGGTGATTCGAAACGACGTCGGGGAGAAACGACGCGACGCGCGCAGAAACATCCCGCTTTATTGGAATCCGCGCGACTAGGCATGGGCTGGAAATGATATCTCGTTACTTTTGCAATAAGAGTACGCTGTTTCCACCAAAATGAAAAAATCATTTTACTAATATGATCTTATGATGATATCATAGTAAAAGAATGTAATATCAGTATGCCAACAGTACGTTAAAATAAAACAAAGCATAGTGAGAAGTGGCGACACTCTACCAAATGTCCAAATTCAAAAGATCAAGTAACTGAAAGGAAGTGTCAAGATATCAGGTTGTTACTAGTAATGCGAGGCCTGGAAAATTATGTAGGAATAAACTCGCAACTGGGAAAAAACAATTATAATATTTATCAGCTGTATGTGTTTAAAAATGGGTTATAAATAATTGCACATCGTGTTAGATAGTATTTACTTGGTACACTTGAACTTCTATTTCGATAGTTTGCACTTTGGATTAATTTTTTCACTTGGTACACTCAAACTTCGATTTTACTAGTCTTTTAAGAGTCACGGATTCTTTTAACAAAATGAGTTAAGTTGTAGTAGGTTATGTTAGGGTTGGTCTGGTTTGGTTTGTGTAATGTATTCTAAAAAGTGGAGCAAAGACAATATAGGCGGCCTAATATAGAGTAGAAGAATAAGTGACATTTCATTACAGCTTCGTGCAACTATCGATTTCAAAGTGTGAGTATTTACATTGAGTGAAAACGATTTTATCTATGAGAAACTATTTTTTCGTAAGTGTAATAAATTTCTTCAATGTTAAAACATATTTCATTATGTGGGTTACTTTATTTTTAGTGAAGGAATTTGTTTTTTATGGAATTTTTTCGTTATGAGTGAAAATTATTATTATGAAAGTGAATATGATCTAAACAAAAGTGCATTTAATTGTTAGCCTTTAAAAATCTAGGGGACGCTTTTACATTTTTAGTATTAGTGGGGAGCTGCTGAAATTCAAGTTTGCGAACGCATCAGCCATCTCTGGAAATTTTTGAAACACGTCACGTTAATTTCTTTTCATCAGTATATCTTCTGCATTGCAATCAGTATAATAGTATAATTTTGTATCATTTGGGGGAGGGGGTAGAATAGGAATTACTTCACTGTGGTAAAGGAATGGATGGTTTTAATAGGAGTAAGAAGCACTGAATTATACGAAAATGCAATTCAATTATTATTCCTAATCAAAATTCAAAGGTCATCACTGAATGAACCCTCCATTAATTTAAAAATATGTTTTTTTAATCTTACATTTTAAGTTACAATCTGAGAATAAAGATCTAATAATAGCAGGAAGATCTCAGTACAAAACGCCTTTCGGTCCAGTTAATCACTTTTATTCGATGCAGTGTTTCATATGAAGTACAATGATTTTGGCATTTACATATGCAAAGTTAAAAACACAGTCGACAATTAATAATTAAAACAAACAAGGTTAAAATTGAGCAATCGGCAAAGCAAACTATAGGATCCGGTTGGCTACGGGTGCCGGATAGCACGTCCAAGTGAAACATCACCCTCGGCACAGCGGATAACCTTTCGGAAAGTCGGTTGGGAAAGGATTGCAAAGTGAGTGCAAGAGAAAAATTCAAAATGCCGCTTTTTTGTAAGGAATACGACTTGTAACATCGTATTCATCCGACAGTTCAATGTGGCCAGCTCCACGGGTGATCAAAGACTAATTTTTAACAACCACCGACCTCATAAAAGGTTCGTGGTTATCTATTATCTATATATATAATTGATTCTCGCTAGAGGTGATTCGTTGATGGTTGTGGCCGCATTTCATAGCTAGGGTCACACGACACGATTGGGTCATGTCGAATCAAATTTGTAGTCGATTTAGCTCCAGTTAGTTACTAATAACGAGTACTTTCAAGTGCTAGACATTTTTGATTGAGTGCATCGTGTTTTGTTGAAAGCTTCGAATGAATGACGTAAGCTCTTGGAAATGCACTTGGATGGGGTGTTTTTGTTAACTCAAGTTATTATTCTCTCTTTTTAATAAAATAAATTGATGTGGCCAATCACAGAAAAAAACGCGGGCACCATAATAATTAATATTTATTTTCAATCAGACTGTGAAACTGTGTTTGTATCACTCATGATTATGTAAGTGCTTGAGTTTTCAAGATGGAAATCTACGAAATGTTACGTAAGCATAGAAGAAAAATAGAATATGTTCCACAAATTTCTTATTTCCATTTGGAGATTTAGAATATAATCGCTTGGAGATTTTATTTTATATATTGTTTATTATATGACATTGAGCGTACAAAAAAATAGCAATAGAAATTTCCTATCTACGCTTCGATCGAAGCTTTCGTTCTGAATGGATGACGTAAGCGATTGGGATGGGCCAAAGGGGTAGTTCTGGGCTAATTCTTTATCCAAATATAAAACAAAATATCCGTCGTATATTCGTTTATAAAAATAAGTCATTTATATTAGTATAATAACTAATTATTTAATAATATATAATGCTACATCGGTTGTTTTTTTCATGACGTCTGGCATTTTGGGTATAAAAGGAAAAATATATACTTGAATATAAAATATCCTCGAATGTTTGAGCCATGGCCACTCTCAGCAAAGAGCATTTGGATGCTGCTTAACGTCGCTTAACGAGACCTGATTGTGCGTCAGAAGTTCAACCTAGTCCATATTATAGTAATTTGTGATGTCAAGCTCTTTTCAAAAAAAGTGTGACGATTTACGATTAATGGAAAAGAGTGGGGGGGGTGTGACGTCGTAAAACCAACATACTAAAATCTTTTTTGAGAATAAAATTGATCATTTTCTTAACGTTGCATTGAGGCATACCACTTAAAATAATCGGGGGGAAGGGGTTTCAAAAATGCGACGCCGCTTAGCCAGGGGGGGCAAAAGATTTTCTGACGAAATGTGACGATGGGGCAAGGGGACGAGGCTAAAATCGTGTGACGTCATTTATGGAACGCACTTAGCTATTTCGTAACTCCGTCGTATTTTTCTGTCCCTACCCACAAAAAAGAGGATGAGCGGCTGAATATTTGAATTATCGGCCAGGGCTGTTTTCAAAAAGACAACTTACTTATATTTCGCAGGGGCTACAAACAATGAAAGAGCGGGGGAGCGGTGACGTCAATCCATTTGCAAATCACAAGTCGTAACGCCTGCAATCTCGTGACGCATTTCAAATATCAACCCACAATACTTCGTTCCCGTCCCAGACACTATTTCATTCTGACTGGATCGATAACACCTCATACAAACCACTGCACCGGCCTTTCTCGACAGAATCCCACGTTATGTACAGTGTACAGCCAGGGTTGCACTAATGAACAAATACACCCGAATATCTTTTTGCCGAGTCTAAGAAAACGGATCAATTATTTTTTTACATTGATTTTTTTTGCTTTTACGAAAGTACGAAAAGTATTATAAAATACAGTACATCTATTAGGGCATCCGATCCCGGACCCTTTTTACGATTACGGGATTTCGGGATTCAGAATTTCTAAATACCGGCATTAGTCTTTAAGTGTAATTTCATGTGTTAAATTTAAATTGTACACTTAAAATCTAATTTGTGTCCATTATTGTTTTAATTGGAATGTATTGAATATTTCGAATTTTTTAATATTTTTTTGGGCATTAGAATGAATTCTTTTGTTGGATTAAAATCCGACCATCATTTACAATAAAAGAGAATTTAAAAAAAAACGTAAGGAAATTTTGTACACTTCTATGTATTTTGTCACTAACGGCCAGGGTTTCGCCTTTCGGCATCTTCAGGCATTCGTGCGCTCGAATGCCTGAAGATGCCGAAAGGCGAAACCCGGATCGTTAGTGACAAAATACATGGAAGTGTACAAAATCTAAATAATCCAAATTTGATATTGAAATTCCATCAAGCACCCTCAGTCGATGTCTTAAATTATTAAAAACGTAAGGATCAAAATAATTTTATTTATTGCATTATTATGGTATGTTTTTCCAGATAGTATCCAAAAAGAGGAGATGACCTTCAATTCCATTTTACAATATTTAAGAAACGGTCCTAATTTGTCGTCCATTTCAAATTGGTTTAGGAACGGCTGTTACGAAATATGAGACCATAATACATTTATATTAATTTTACGTTTTGTGGTTAATCTGGAAGTTTTAATTTGATGTATGAATTATTTTTTAGCATTTACAATGAATCTCGAAATCCCGAGATTGGAAGCCCTGATATGTATATCGTCGGCTCCGTGACGCAGTTAGTAGCGTCGTTGGCTACGCTACCGCTATTACGGATGTCTCTGGTTCAATTCCCGGTGCGGACAGTTTACATGGATTTCTGTTCGTAGTCTGAGTGTTCGTGACGTTTAAAACTCCCTCCCACCCATCCGATCTTAAAAAACCCGGCCGCAGCAACAGCGATTAGCTAACCACTAGTCCTGTCCTAGCCCTATCCTTCTATTCATACCCTCTTCGAAAATATCTCCATTAGGAGGCCATATGGTCTACTTTGGGAGCGGACATGGGGGAAAAATATGTGTAAACAGTAAATTTCCGATTATCCGTGCAAAAATTTATACGCCACTTGGTATTCTTCATTTGAGTGGTATAAATGCAAACAGCGAAGAAAGTTTTAAGGATGTATTGTAGCTAGTGAAACTGTGGCAGTTTAAAATTAACTCGAGATGTCGCAATCATTTATTTTGAAAGAGCCACTTTTACATAGATATGACACAACTGTCTATAAAACATTAACATTTACTTAAATAGTAATCTGTTACTTTGAGAACGATGAACTGATTCAGTGTGAAACATATTAAAGCAGTGATGCGCTGCAATGGGTTCGCACCACCTCTGTCGAGCCGGTTGCTAAAATAATTTTGGTTCGGAGAGCTGGTTCTTAAAATACGGACTTTACTCGATCACAATACTTGATCCGATATGGATAAAACAAAAACATGCGGCCGTTAATATTAGAATTCTAAGTAAAATTATTAAGTTCAAAATAAATGTAAATGATTTCATAGATTACATCGATAATATTTTGAGAGATAATCGCGATGAACTTCCTTAAACGGTCAGAAAAGCTAAAAATATTATTAATACAATTGCAATTAGTTCTGCCGAGGCGGAACGAGGATTTTCGTTAATGAATACTATTTGTTCAGGAAAAAACGGCAAATTTAAGTATTCGACATATATCAGATTTAATGAACATTAATTTCACAAGTTTTCCACTGATTTCATGAGATTCCACACCATTCGTTAAGCTATGGCTCAGAAGTCACCTTCACACAGCAGATGACAGACGAATAAGACCCGTCATTATTAAAGTTTCGAATGAAAATCAAAACACTATTTGGAATGAATTTATGTAATGTAAATAAATAATTTTATAATGTATGATAATTTTTTTAATTTGAAAATTTTCCCTTTTAATTTGAAAAAACATTGTATAAAAATTGGGGGTTGATGTTTACTAAGGTGCGTCATCGTCAGTTGATAGAATTTTAGCAGCACATCACTGGATTAAAGCTACAAGTTTTGTGTCCTCACTCCAAAGCGAGTTCGCCATTAATTTGTCGTGATTTGGTATAAGCCTTCTTTAAATTTCAATTCAATGGAGGGAATTCAGGCTTAATGATTATAGATGCCTTAAATTACTACTCATTATCTGAATTGATTTGACGAACAATGAATTAATCCAAATAGGAATTCTTTTTGTATATCCATAATAGGTTAACTATACATTCATTCAGTAAGCCGTTTCATCTATTATATTATTCTAATTATTAGTGTTAAATAACATAGTAAAACCCCGTTCTAACGTGCCCGGGATTCACGTTTCTTGCAATTTGTGTGTGATTTCTGCAGTTCCGTTTCATTAAAATACATTGACAACCCACTTTTAGGCTTTTATTTCCATTCACTTTTAAAGTGATTTAAATACGAGTTGAACCGAAAACTGGAACTGAACCAATTTTTTTTATGTGCTTACACCACTTGCTGACATGTGATTCTTGATATGTTTTGTTTATACCAGGGGTCTCTAAACTTTTTAGCCTAATGGCCACACTGACTCATCCACTAAGTTTATAATAGCAACATACTGTAGTTTTGAATTACGCGAAAATTTTCGTATTGAGACTAGCTGGCGAGTGAGGATCTATGGTACAGGGCGCGGGGTGACCCAACATTCTCCAAAATGAAATATACAAAAAATATTTACAGACCCAAATTAGCTGATGAGCGTTTGAAGTCGCTGCTGACAAATTTTACTAGTTAAGTTGATCCACAACTGCAAACAATTGTCAGTGGAAAATTACACTTACATAATCTCATTAATCATAATTATAATATTTAATTTCATTACGTGAATTACCTTTGAATGTCACTTATAAGTGCTTAGGATAAATCATTAATTATAGTTAAAAAAAACATTTTTATTCTGTTATTGTGTTTTTAATTGGTTGTTAAATAAAAACATTTGATCATTATTTTGTATGATTTAAAAAGTTTTGATTTAACAATTCTCAACAATTCAATTTCAAAAAAATATGTTAGATATTTGTACGTTATCAAAGTATGGCGAGCCGGTGTTGGCCCGTTGCAGTAGTTTGGAGACCCTTGGTTTATCCTATTACGGTATAATATCATTTTTAACTGAACAATGAAGCATAATCTGAGATTTCAACTAAAGCAATTTTATTTTACAAATCTTTATTGATAAAAAATCATCACTAATTCGTATTATCAATTAAACTATAGGAAAAAGAAATTATCGGAATGACAGTGTTTTTCATTGGTTATAATTGGCACGTTGCTGCTAAAGGTCCAGCATTTGTCTTTGAAAGCATGGATGTCTATGTTACTAAGATACCTAAAATTCCCTCTCACCCATTCGATTCTAAAAATGGGGCGCAGCGGGGGCGATTAGCTAACCACTAGTTCTGCCTTAGCGCTATTTCTTTATTATTTTTTTAAGAGAAAAGTTCTACAGCACTACACAACTATACCAGATTATATATAAATATATGTACTGTTGTAAAAAAAAAACACCTGACATACTATTAAATAGGGGCATCCCTGAGCTATCAACAATGTAACTGTCAAAACACGTTGAATCCTTTATAAATGAAAATTTATAGATGAAAGGTTAACACAGATGTCGTTATGTGTAATTAATTATAAAGTTGAGAGTATCATCATCTGCTGTTGGACTTTTTACTTTTAGGATGGCAGAATATGTGTCACTGATTTTACTAATCCCTATCCAAAAGCAGGTAAAAAAACATAAATACTCAGATTAAAAGTGTACATATTATAGATTATATAGTTGTTCAGTGTAAAGATTATAAATTTACAATTTTTACCTATTATAGACCTTTTCTCAAAAGACTTAATGGTAATAATACTTTCAAATAAAACAGTGCATTTTTCCAAGGCTTATTAATTGCTTGGGATCTCAATGATTTCTTTGAAAACGGATACTATTTTTGCACTTAATTACATTTCAATTTGTACTTGGAAAGAACAGAAAACCTTACTCACTAATAAAATTAAGGAGAATCGATTACGTACTTCGTCAGGTATGGAGTGTGTTAATTTAAAATGAAATCTGTAAGAATCACAAATATACCCCTAGCATTGAAACCGAAAGTTGAGCAGAATCAGCAAAAATTTTCCGTACGAAGCTCATCTACGAATACTGGCAGTTATTCTATTGAATTAATCTCTCAGGGATGGTAATTAATTTCACAATTAAACACACACAACATGATCTCTTTGTAACAATTGCAATTGTTTTTTTTAGTAAATAAAGATATTTTTACTATAGATTTTACCGCTTTTATAAATGTGATAAATCGATCACAAAAATCCCGAATCCAATTTCACTACTTCACTTTTTTTACCATGTCCGCTCCCAATAATTATTTAATGTAAATTTAAAAAATTGAAATCCATGGCATTAAAAATGACGCCAATGCGCCATGCATTACACAAACCATAACAACAGTGACCATAATAATAATTATTGAAAACAATAATACCAATAAAATCAAAAAAGTACAAAACAAGACATTAATTTACAAGGAACAAATCCAGCACTCTAAGCAGTGCATTGATCATCCGAACGGCCCTTGCAACTGTTGACTCGAATGACCGACGCGAAGAACAAGTTTTAAGAATAAAAATTGCTTGATATGGTTTCGGCCACGTAGAAACAATTTAGAGCCATGTAAGTCAATAGTCATGAGAATTTCAGAATTATAAACTCGTCCCCGAAGAAGAAGAGAGAAATGTTTTAAATAGGAAACGATCTTTGTGCTTCAAGAGGGTGAAAACATAGCATTATTAAAATAAAATATGAAGCATATGGATTTCTAATGAAGGTAGATCTACTCAAAATTTCTTTTTTCGAAACGAGTAGGGATAGAAAAATTGGGCTACAAAGTAGTTTTCTAATCACTCTCTCTCTACTCCCCATTTTTAGGATTTGATGGGTGTGGGGGAACGTTTAGACATTACAAACATCCATGCCCCGAACAGATATCCATTAATCGATTAAAAAAATAATATATGAAGGGTATTCGAACCTGTGAGTGTCCGTAGTCGAAGCCAGCAACGTTGACCACTGCATAAGGTATATCTATCTATAACTCAAAAGTGACAATTTCAGAATTGTGACACAATTTTAACTGGGGGTGTGGTATGTATATCACAGGGGCCCAATTAGTGACATGCGAGAGATTTTTCGATATGACAGGTGAATTAAGATGGCCGCTTCAACATGAAGGGGTGGCGCATCTATTAACACAAAATAAAAGACAACAGTGCCGTGATGACAGCTTCTAAAAATAACTTAACTCAGTATTCATGAAAAAAATAATTGCAAATAGCATACTGGGCTCACACTGTCATGGGAAATTAGATATTATGTATTCGAGGTCGCGGAAGGAGTTCGAAGCTTGATATAACTTATTTACGTAGTTACACTCGAGCCTCGTATAACACGGTTATATTATAGTCCGTGTTATATGAGGTTCAAGTTTCATACAAAATGTGTGCTTCCCAAACAAATATTTTTATACAATTATATACTTAACTAATAAACAAGAAAAAATAGAAAACACGAAGTACTTCAACGAAATACTATGAATACCATTCTTAGGGGCGCACACAGGACTTTGTTTAGGGGCGGTTTTTTTAAATTCAGGGTCTATTTTTTGTGTTAAAAAGTAAATCTGCATTTTTTTTATAACTTACTTTCTCGGCAGGTTGTATTCGATAAATTATGATAGGAAAACATTATTTCTTAAGGGTATTCAAGACACAAGGAATTAGACCGTAACCACGTACGCGTTACGGCGCAGGCTAAGATTTTTAATTGAGTTTTTCTAATTGATGGAGTAAATAAATATTTTAATATTTTTTTTGTTTAACTCTTTCGATCATAAAACCCCGAAATAAAAATCCACGATTCACATTGGGGGCGGACGTGATTTAAGAAAATGCGATCGAGCGACAGCATTGCTTGATTCAACAATACCATTTGAGATTTAACCTTTACGACGCCGATTTTGTTTTCAATCGTGAGATCTAATTATTTTACATACACATACATATTTATACACAGACAGCCCTGGTCATGCGGTGGCTATACAAATTTATAAATAGCGATGTGCCATGTCCCTATTGGAATAAAAAAATTCGGACTGCCTTTACTATTAGCTGAAGTCAAAGTTCACATCTAATGAATGCACCTATGCAGTAGCGTACCACAGTTGCTGTCTGAAGTCATTACAAAAAGAAGGGAATTGATTTTTCCCAGTTCAACAGATTGGAACTACCTAAATATACTACCCTCCCAACGCCCAGTAGATGGAACAAACCCACCCATTCTTCGTCTTTATGTTGAGTATAGTGTTTACCTTTGAAATAAATAACTTTGCGATATAGTTCTTAATATACTTCTTACCTTTGCTTACTGCTAACGTTGAGACGACAGATTTCAGTGTCTTGATATAGTTTAGATGGTTCAAATATAACAGAGTTAAAACTTTTGTGTACAAGCTAATTATTGTATTTAAGATATAGCCTGATTTGTTCTGATAATGTCCATAAGTTTGGATAACATTAACATACTGAATTAATTTTTGAAATATTTGGTATACTAATATCCTTTGAACGGCTCAGCAAGGAACGAGTTAAAAAAGCGAAACACGATACATGATTCATGTAGTATTTTTACTTAGTATTTCAGTACACCTTTAAAATATTAAAATTCTTTAAAAATATATATCATGAGAGAATCTACATACCTTACGTTTTGATCTCGATCGATGCCTGATGTTTTCACCGACTTTACCGATGGTCATCCGAGCAGCAGAGTGCAGGATCGAGTGGCGAAAAAACACCGAGGGAGATGTAGTTGAGATAGGCAGACGTCATGGTCCTCACCGGTGTAGAAAACGGTAAAAGGAAAATTTAAATAATTAGATTTCTGGAAAAACGGAAGCATTCCTGATTTATCTGAACGCATTGCAATACTTATTTTGTAAATGAATAGAAAAGGAATCTTAATCGGAAGCTGTATGATTATTTTCGTTTCTTGTTGATCAATGACACAAAAATTGATTGCAAGAATTATTGAATTAACAGTCGATTACCTTTCATGCACGCCTGTGAATGTTATTCAAATACGTTGTGTTCATCTCCGTTTGACCTTGCCCTGCCTTGGTGTCATCAGATACTCCGATTCACTGTTATCAGATAACATAATTATTCATGATTGATCACTAAAACGCATGACATACTGCTTTGCACCTGTTCATATTATTCTTTAGCGGGGCAACTTAGCCCAGCACATAATTTACCACAATCTTGTAACACGTGTAATAAAAGTGTGTGCTTGGTAAAATTGACGCCATAAGAATGTGAAATCTCTGGTGGCATCACAATATAAATTATAATTTCACTACACATCCACTGCAAGTTCACTCATTCACCGTGTCGCATGCCTTACTTATCTGCCCTCTCTTTCACGTCATGTAGGTTGGATTGAATTTGTTGTGGCATAGTTTGTAAACATTCCAAAATTGATAATAAACCAAATCCTTGTTGATATAATCATATGTTTCGACACAGGTCCTTATCCAGATTCGTAAATAATATACACAACACACAACAGAAATGAAGACGGTGATAATGAGAGACAGTATAAAAAAAATGTAATGACTGGATCGAATAACTAACCTCGTTAAATGACACCCCGTTTTATGACCAACATACACATTTGAATGCTTTAGCATAACATTCATTTGACACGCAGAGCTATCATGATAGTTAACGGTGACACAACATGACCCCGTACACAACGTACTACACTTTCAAAAACATATGTAATAACGTGTGAACTGGGTAATATTGATACCGATTAGATACCAATTATATTAAACAACAATTAAAATGGAGAACAGGATAGAAAACGAGGTTATTCGATGCAACATGACTCAGTACATAACGTACTACATTCTTTAAAACACATGTAATAACGTATGAACAGAGTAAAAATGCAAACGTGTAATTGTCGCAATTAAAGTTCCATGTACATATAAATTATTATCATAACCATTTAACATCTTGGTGAAAGCGTCTTGCTATAACATGTCACTAGAAATTTGATCACCACTAATCCCAGTAAGGACTTTTCTACAATAAAAATGACATTGTGAAAGGGTTATCGTTGATAGAATCTTTACACAACGCAAATAATGTCGAGCATGTAATAATCTGCTTAACAACAACAGTAGATGATGAGCGATGACAACACAGCCCAGAACAAACTACGTATTACAATCTTAATGCACATGTAATAACGTGTGAACTAGGTTATATTGATACCGCTTTCTATTGAAATGTGAAAATTCAAAGCCATACACGTACCAATTCTATACATGTCGTATACGATGACAATACGACCCAGCGTACACAACGTACTACAATCGTAATAACACTTGTAATAACGTGTGAACGGGGTAATATTGATACCGCTTTCCATCCGCTAAGAATGTATTAAAAAAACAGAACCATATCTGACTATAAATTGTTACTTAACTACAAATGAACCGAGGATTACATTATATAATATTAGATTAAAACCATATAGTTAAGATAGTTAAGTACTATAATCTTACGGACAATTATCCATACATTATACACAATAAAAACAAATACGTTTAGTCAGTCCTGTTGGCAGACTCAAATGAATGTATAGCACAATATGACCCAGTTAATAACGTACTGCATTTTTTGATACACATGTAATAACGTATGAACTGGGTAAAATTGATGCCACTTGATGGTTCGAATAGATTACCAAGCCGGAATTACACATTGGTCTAATTTCGCAGTTAGAAGGCAGATAATAACAAACATGCCTAGTACATACCGTACTACAATTTAAAACAAATGTAATAACAGCATGTGCCAGGTATATTTGTCGTTGTAAAGAATGTACTTACGCTGTACGCTAGACATGAAAAAAGCCTCCGTAAGGAGTCAAATTTTAGAATTCAGCTCCACAAATAGCATAGTGACAAACCAAAAACGGGTACTAAATTATATACAATCACCGTCAATGGGAGCATGATTAATTTAGCATCAACAAGACCCAGTACACACCGTACTACAGTTTTGATAATATGTAGGAACAGTGTGAACCAAGTTTAATTGACACTGGGGAGGCTGCAGATGAAAAATTATTATGAATATATTTATCAAATTATGATGTGTTTCATACTCGTAGTCAGTGAACATTTAGATTCAACAAAGCCCAGTACACACCGTACTACAATTTAATAGTATGTAAGAACAGCGTGAACCAAGTTTGATTGTCACTTGTTATTTGCATGTTAAATATAGGCCACATCCAAAATTGTTACAAATATCACTTAAATAGTAATTCCTGCTTTGTTGTATGTCAGTAGGTGTCAGTAGGTGCCAGTAATTCCCAGTACACACCGTACTACAATTTTACACGTTTGTAGAAACAGAGTGAACCAGGTATAACTGACACCTTTGGATGTAATGAACACACTAATTTAAGAACAAGAATATATAACACATTCGTGAACACTCAGCTTAACTGCAAGTTCAAGCATAGTTGCTAGAAACTTCAGTGCACTCAGCAATACGAAAACGTATATTATAATGAAAGCGGGACCTATAATAATAATTATATGGTTATGGGTAATCGACAAGTTTTACAATGTCCTCAAACATAACTCACACATGCCAACATATATAAAAAAAACCATGAAAAAATAATGAATTACCCGAAGAAAAGTATTCCAATGCCATTTTGTCAAGCAGTTTTATCTAGCGTCAACCAAGCCTAGTACACACCTTACTACAATTTTAAATGTATGTAGAGACAGTGTCAACCAGGTTTAGTTACAACCAAACTTCATGTTCACTCGCAAAACAGCAAGTTTGCTAATGCATGTAGAGGCAGAGAGACACAAAAGCCCGACACACACCGTATAATATAAATTTTTAAATGAATGCATGGACAGCGTGAACCAGTTTTTAATTGAGAGTTTTGTTATTAATGCGATATCTGAAAGACTTGGCAGTGTCAGCAATGCCCAATTCTTTCACACGTATACAGGAACCATTACATTTAAGTATTACAGTAAAATGGCAAAAAAATCTTTTACAACCGTGAATTAATCAATTTGAAGGCGTTTAGTGGCAACAAAACCCAGTACATACCGTACTGCATTTTTAAATGAATGCATGAACAGCGTGAACCAGGTTTTATTGATACTATTGCATTAAGATACACAAAAAACTAAATATCAATCGCCAGTCTGCACTGTCAACAAAGCGCAATTATGCGTTACACCTAACTATGAAAATGGAGCAATAATTATAAAAATGGACCAACAATGGATAATCATGAACAACTGAGCAATTGCATGTGATGAAATCAAGTGACAACTAAGCCCTGTACACACCGTACTACAGTTTTTAAATGTATGTAGGAACAGCGTGAACCGAGCTTAATTGATCCTTAGAGGTAATCTGGATGAAAAATATCTGGTATATTAATTAAATTATTAATTTAATTAATATTCTGGATTATTTGTTGCATACTCGTAGTCATTTAGTATCAATAAAACCCAGTACACACCGTACTACAATTTTAAATGTATGTAGAAACAGCGTGAACCAAGTTTAATTGACACTAAGGGTGATGCAGATGAAAAATGTTAATATTCTGAATACATCTTGTTTACATTTTCGTGCACGTAGTCAGTAGACATTTAGCATCAACAAATCCCAGTACACGCCGTACTACAATTTCAATCGTATGTAGGAACAACGTGAACCGAGCTTAATTGATCCTTATGGGTTATCTAGATAAGAAATCTTTGTAATATTAATTTAACATAAAAAAAATATTTGTATTATGTATTGCATGGTCGTAGCCATTTAGTATAAATAAAACCCAGTACACACCGTACTACAATTTTAAATGTATGTAGAAACAGCGTGAACCAAGTTTAATTGACACTAAGGTGTGATGCAGATGAAAAATGTCAATATTCTGAATATATTCTGTTTATTTTTCGTACACGTAGTCAGTAGACATTTAGCATCAACAAATCCCAGTACACGCCGTATTACAATTTCAATCGTATGTAGGAACAGCGTGAGCCGAGTTTAATTGATCTTTACAGGTAATCTGGATGAAAAATATCTGTAATATTAAATGATAATCTGCATTATTTGTGTAGTCCAATAAAACCCAGTACACACCGTACTACAATTTTAAACGTATGTAGGAACAGCGTGAACCAAGTTTAATTGACACTAGGTGTGATACAGATGAAAAATGTCAATATTCTGAATATATTTTGTTTATTTTTTCGTGCACGTAGTCAGTAGACATTTAGCATCAACAAATCCCAGTACACGCCGTACTACAATTTCAATCGTATGTAGGAACAACGTGAACCGAGTTTAATTGATCCTTATGGGTATCTGGATAAGAAATCTTTGTTAAAAAAAATTTTTGATAAATTTATGTGGAAGTAGTACAAATAAATTGTGTTTTATTTTTTAAAATATAATGTCTTTCCACCAAGAATTGACAGCAAACACCTTAAAAGTAGTCTTTGTAATATTAATGTATTGCATACTCGTAGCCATTTAGTACAAATAAAACCCAGTACACACCGTACTACAATTTTTAAATGTATGTAGAAACAGCGTGAACCAAGTTTTATTGACACCTAGGGTGATGCCGATGAAAACTTTGATAATGTTTTGGATATTTATATTTATTTCATTCGCGCGCGATCGGTAGAAATTTAGTATCAACAAAACCCAGTACACACCGTACTACAATTTTAAACGTATGTAGGAACAGCGTGAACCAAGTTTAATCAACACTTTTAAATTTTACTTGAGTATGTAAATAACACGACAACATTTAATGAATATGAGTAACTCCCAACTATTACACTTTTCAATGCTGCAACGAATCATTGAGTTTCATAAACACTAATTTGTTACCTTACTTTGAAAAGGTTCTAACAGCACTTGACCATGTTTTGAGACAGGCGTTTGAAGTTTTGACTGATCATATTTTGTATTTTCAAGGAAAAAATGTATTTTTAATTAGTGAGTTAGCATATATTTATATAGACAAATATTTTACTTGTTTTTTGTACAATTTATTTTAACTAAAGCCTTTATGTAAGAAAATAATGGGTATCTAAAGCTTTAATTAAAACTGACAACAACAGTTTGTTTGAAAAGGTTTTATCGGATATTTCAATTTTATCTTTAACAAAATGTTCTGATTTTTGAGATGTTTATTAATATTGTATATTATCATGACTTGCTGAACCGTATAAGCTAACAATATTACTATAATACAGAAACAGAATAATAATACATATATACTTTGAATGTTTGAACGAACTCAGCTAACTTTCGTCAAAGACCACATCGATAGAAGTAAAGGCTAAAACACACACCAACCATCGAACGAAAATGGTTGAGATGACGATAAAACCTTTTCAAAAAAACTACATCGATTCATAGAACCGTATGAAAAAATGTGTGGATAAAACTCCGAAATACTGATTAGAACATTGAACAATATATGAATCTAAAATCAACGTATATGATAGAATGTGGCTAATACAACATTTTCCAATCAAAAGGTAATTTTCGGTCAAAATGTTAGTTAGAACCTTTTCAAAGTAAGGTAACGAATTTTAACAGACAGCCTCTCACTGAAGGATGACTATTTGACCCAGTACATACAGTACTACAGTGATGTAATAACAATGTGTACCGGGTTTAATTCACGGTAAGCTGTTCACTATTGATTAATGAGTAATCAATACGACAAACGGTACTTGTAACAGTGCAAAAGTGCATTAAAAAATTTAACCCAATGCATTTATAACAGACGTAACAACAATTCTCAATATGCCTAGACATTTGTGGGAGTAAAGCTTTGACAATTTGACCCAGTACATACAGTACTACAAAATCGACTACTGAATGTCATAACAGTGTGGACTAGGTCGAATTGACTATAAGCATAACAGCCCGAAACACATAGGTCAAGACATAGGTGTATTAACAATTACTAAGTCCAGCTCAAAACGTTCTGCAATATTATTGTTATTGACAGCAAATTACTGGTCTACAATTGTACATCTAATTTGACTGGTATTTTGAATGTTTTAAAATGTTTACAAATATATTCAAGTTTGCTCTGCTATACAAAAGACGTATACCAACACACTATAACTCAGATACTGCAATGGATTAAGTTTTATTATATATATTAAGAAATAGTATAATTGTAAAAAAACTTAAAAAAATAGAAAATAAGGCTGATTTAAAATTAATATATGAATTCGGTAAAATCTTGATAACTTTAAAATAATTTAATATGTAAGATTCATAACTTTACTCCGAAACATTTGCTATACGAAGGAAAAAAATAGTTCTACTATACTACTATAAATGACATATAAAATATTTAACTAAAAGCTAACTAAATGAAATAGATTAATAACTTACCAAACAGATTCACATCCACAGAAATCACTTTTAAAACTTTTTGTTATGTTATCGTATCACATTAAAATCACGGACCCCACTGTATAGTATTGACTACCCTTCGGGCCGAGGTCATACAACCGAATAGACCGTTTGAGGAGTTTTCGTCCTATTTAAATGCCTTTAATCGCCTCGGACTGGCAGGATGACCATACACTACCTAATTGATAGGATGGTTAATGAGTTTGTATCCAATCAATTTCATGGTACACAATTTAGTTTCTGTTTATTTGATTCACAATATAAAATTAAAGTAATATAAGTTTGAAGAAGAAAGATAAAAAAATATTTAGAATTTAATAATAAATTTATTTTAGAAGCAATGTGAATAAATTATTGAGACAAAATCTTATATTATATTTTACAGTGTGCTGTTGGATAAAAAATTAAATATTTTTTATTAATCTTATTATATAATGTTAAAATTCTACTTCTTTAAAACGAATTGATTACTTTGTTTATTCAAATTCATATTAAATAACCCAATTTATACCTTCTGTAATATAACTTCACCTGATCTTCTCAAATATAAGTTATTTTTAAATTCGATTATGCTGTGAGGTAAAATCACCATTTTTTTTTAAATGGTAGAATACAGTATCAACTTAAAATATAATCAAGGTAAGACCATATATTTTTGATTTAAATGATAACATCATAATTTTACCATTATTGATTATAAAAAAGCACAGATGATACTAGATTCAAAACAGTGTAATATAAATTATATATCTTATAATATAATGCAATACTACTCTGCATTACATTTTTATTAAATTTCTAAGCTACAAGCGACATGCTACAAGTATTTCATATATTATAAATGTCATTCTACGATCAAAAACCCGAATATTCGTAAGTTTATTTATTTTTCGGTGCATTTCTTTGTTTTTTTCTGTAATGTAAACTTAAAAAAATGTGATATAGATATATTAAAAAATATTTCTGACCATCCCGATTTAAAAATTTCAAACTATAGTCACCTCGTTGAGGATTCGTCAACCCAACCCTGTACATTAGGATACCTTATGTTTTGTCAGGGAATTTCCATGATGGGCCTGCCAACCATTGATTATTGAGATCAAAATTAGCAATTATTTTTTTCGTTAAATTATAACAATTTTTTTTTTGCATTCGACTGTTTACTGTGACTTCCTTACGTTCATTTAAATGGTAAAATAAGAAACAACAGATGAACATTGAACATAGTTATAAACTAAATTCAGTTATAATTTAATATAGGAATATTATTGCAACGATGTACTCAATTGACAGTAAATGATGCATTCATAGGTACATATTTAATTGGTATGTTTAGAAATTTTGATACATATAATATTATATATAGTCGTTATTATGGAAGAAGACACTAACTGAAAAATACTAGTTTCGAGTAGATGAACTTTGAAGTTTGTCAAATGTTTGAAATGCCATAACTTTTTCATTTTGTTTGTTTGTACAAAACCGTTTTTAAATAAAAGTGTCATTTATAAAAATAAGTTTGTTCTTCCATGCGATAGATTTTGAAATAAGGAAAATTTTGGTATTTTTAACTCAATATGTCATTCTTTGATGTAGTGTTTCCTTCCAGAACAACGACGATATGTAATGTAAACAATTATATCAAGCAAACTTCACACAAATTTTACAAAAAAAGCAAGAACGGCTTCACTTTGCCAGTTATCGCTGAAATTGGTACGTTTAAAATTTCTGTATAGCTTTTAAATCTGTTGCCCTATTTCTTTTTTTCGAAGAGAGTAAGACTAGGCCAAGAATAGTGGTTAGCTAATCAATCTTACGTTTTTTTATTTATAATCGAGTGGGCGGAAGGCATTCTAGACATCACATACATCCATGCCTACGAACATAAATCCATATGTCTATTGAAAAATCAATTTATGAAACTATCTGTACTGGGATTCGAATCCAGACTCGATAATTTATGTAAGCAAAAACATTTAAAAGTCCATGGCCTTTCAATATAATATATATTTTGAAATTGATCACGACAGTCCATGTTTGTTGAAGTATATTTTTATTGTTCCAAATGTTTGCTACCCCATCTGTTTTAAAATAATATATGTAATCTTACAAAACATTAGCAAAACAGATGTCTGGCAAATTCAATTACACGCCGCTTTCTTTTTCAATATTTCTCGGTAAAATCGTTTCCTGAAATTGTCCACTAAATGGTGTTTCTTTGACGGTTTTTAATTGTCACATATTCTGTAAAAGTTTATGATCGTAATCTGTTATTCTTGCAATGTAATAACATCGACAAATAACTATCTAGATTTTATAACCCTACATCTGATCAACATTCAATATTTTTTATTTTCTTCAACCGAACATGTTCTTTACTACATAATAATTTATATATAATATGTATATTTATTATAATCATTGTAAATCATAGGCTGAGAGAACCGTTTGGTAGATTCATTAACATATCGATCAATGGTATATAATGTCTATATTACACAATATTATAGATAAATCAAAAAATGACACATTGAATTAGTTATAGTAAAATGTTCCTTTTTTCGAAGTTCTACCGTGTGAAAGAACACGTTTATTTCTTATAAATTACACTTTTACTTAAAAACAGTTGTGTACAAACAAATTAAATGAAAAAGAAATAGCATTTTAAGCATTTGAAAAACTTCATACCTAGTCCAATTACTCAAAACTCATATTTTTCAGTAAGTATCTTCTTCTAGATATAATATAACGATATAATATAATATATATTTGCTTTGATACGTCTTCGTATCGAGGAATAGATAATTAAAGATTGAGAGATTTTTTCATTTTCGTATTTCAACAGCTCGTGCAAATAACTGAAAAAGTGATATACTTAATATTAAAAGATTTTCTGTTGTTTTTAAAAACCTACCTACTTTAAGTGAGTTCGAAAATAGCAAAAGTAAATTCTCATGAATTTTGACATGTGAAAAGTAGTACCTTTTAATATGCAAAATATGCCATTAAATCTATGAGAAATACTGATTTGCCAAGAAAGCCCAAAACCCATGGACATAGCTCACATAATTACTTGGCGTAAAAAAAGACTTAAATTAAATTGCTTAACGTAACATTTAATACCCAGTTTTATTTATTTTTATACATTGGTGTATTTAGAAACGCTTGGAATAATTAACTTCGTGAAGATTTTTTATTTCAACTATGAGCAGACGAATTTTATGATTTTAGAAGGAATTAATGTTTTAATGTTTAACGGATGATTAAATTTCATTTGGATGATTAATTAATGCCAACAGTATGAACAAATTCACAGAAAAGATGGTACCTACTTAAGAGACAGCACATTTCCAATAAATGTAATAATACCCTAGTAATTAGGCATCGAAATATGCATTCAAAGCTTGAAGGATAATGATTTAGCATTTTAAGAAAAATAATATTCATAAATCTCATCACAAACAGAAGGGTGTCTAGATTATTGAGAATTATTAATATATTATGTACCAATTGATTGAATTGGCATTTACTTGGTAGAAATCCATTATGATAGGATCACCACTGGAGAAATATTTTGATATTTTATCATATTATTATGTTTCTAGTTTATTTTATAAACGTTGTTTGAAATAGGAATGAAAAACACTGATACCTATTTAATTATAGTTTATTGAATTTACTTTTATTGTTTTCAAAATATATCCGCTCCCTGTTAGGGGTATATGGCCATCACGCGGTTATACGAAGCTTCTCTGTCCCCCGCCAGTCTCCTCGTTTCCTCCCAGGTCATCCCAGCGTCCCGTAGCTCCGCCGAATACATCCTATGGATGGTCATCAGCGGCCTTCCAGGGCGACGGAATCCATCCGATTGGTAGAAGAGACAGGCAGGATTCAGGCTCTTCTGGGGCATCCGCAGCACGTGTCCAAGCCAGGTCCATTGTCGCTTTTTTATTTTGAACGTAATAAGAGGCTGCTCCGTCCTCTCTCTTACCTCCGAGTTCCTGACAAAATCAAACCACCGTACCCCTAGTATTCGCCGCAAACATCTGTTTTCAAAGCACAGTATACGATTAACCTGTGCCTTGGTGAGGAGCCATGACTCGCAACCGTAAAGCATATTGAATATGATCGATAATAAATAAAGAAATATCTTTTTTTAACCATGTCCGCTCCCAATGTGTATCATACATGACCTCCTTATGGAGGTATTTCAACAGAAGTTTTTCTACGAAAACTGCGAGTTTTTCAATTGCTTAATCTTTTTTTTTTTAAGAGTGTAAGAATAGAAGGATAGGACGGAATTATTGGTTAGCTAATCGCTCTTGCTACGTTGCGTTGTTAGGATCAGATGGGTGAGAGGTAATTTTAGACATCACTAACATCGATGCCTTCGAACAGAATCCTATAAATCGATCGAAAAATCAATGTATGAAGCTGTCCGAACTAGGTAGCCGAACCCGTAGCAACTCAATTCTTGAAGTAAATTTTATTTATTTTCAATCAGAACTTTTTTGTTTTCTGCTGGTTACCCAGCCGCCAACTAACATCAAGACTAGAGGAAAGCTAATCGCTCTCGTTTTTGGGATCGGATGGTCGTCAAAAGGTGCAATTGGAGATATCACAAACAACCATGCCTTCGAACATACACATCAAAATATGAAACCATCCGTACTGAGATTCGAGCCCGTGAGAAACGTAACGCAAGCATATATTTCTTTAATTACCGCTTTTACATAAATACTATAGTTACTAACCATTTATGAAACTTCTTGCAGGCCATTTATTCATTTAGTTTCTATATTTCATGATTCCCAATATTAAATTTCATTAAAAGTATCATTATAATAAAGATTTATTAAATATCAAATAAATTTGGTTCAACTGTAATACCTACCGATCATATAATTTAACCTAAACCTTTACATAGTATATTTAAAATCTACTTTACAATATGAAAAATGTTAAGAAGTCGTTAAAAGTTACTTACGGCTAATAAATGTAATTAGGGACAATATGAATCCGCTTAGTCTAAACAAGTCTATTAATTATTTATTCACAGAAAACGGCATTAATAAATATTAGTACATGCTCACTGTTGTTAATGTAAGGTTTCTTTGGGATTTTCCAGCTCTAATAAACTTAATAATTATATTAATATGATGTTATTTGCTATAGGAGGATGTTTCTACCTTTCTATTCGATTAGATAGAAGAATAATTAATAATTAAAAAATCGATTATGAACTGAATACTGTTATCCTACCTATTGTTATCTTGGTATGGTGGTTAGTGGAATACATGAAATTTTAAATGACGTCTTAAACGTATTATAGTTACTTAAAAAATCTAAATTTGCCTTCTAAATAAAGAAAAAACATGTCGATTGCAGTGTGTTCAGTGAGTGCCTACTGATTTTTTCTCTCCCAACTTTGTGATCGGTTGCGAGGAAGTAGATTTAGACATCACGGAAATAATATATATATTATTTTTCGTACTGGAATTCGAATACAGCAGTGGTTCTTTACCTTTTCGAAGTTACGGTGCACTTTTTGTCATAAGAAAAAATGGCGGTGCATCTAAAATCAAACACACAAACTTAATTATAAATTTAACAGATCGTATAACAATAATACAACATAAAATAGTTTGAAGAAAAGATACATGTGTACAGAATATGTACGGAAAACCTAAAATTAACCCTTAATAAAATGGAGATTATTTGATGTGAAAATCAATAAATGCGAAACCTGAGCTTGTCGGCTTTTGCAGATTTCAGAAACATTAAGTCGAATATGTGATATGGTTACTCTCAATTCTTCGTCTAAATTCGTAAGTGTTTCTCGTTTTTTAATTTTCTGATAAATCATTGTTGAGAAACCGAGCCAACACAAATATAATGTTGAAAACTGTAACAAGATTTTCAGTGCCCTCATGCAGAGAGATGGGTATTCGTCTTGGACAGAAATCCAAAATTCCTCCATAGTTACCTCAGAAAATTTAATTTTTAAATTACAATTCTTTGACAAGGTGACCAATTCTTCTTCTTATTGATATGAAAATTCCCAACTCGATGTATCAATCGTGGCAAATGGAGTTCGGTTCTAGGAAAAAACCGAACAGGAAAAAAGCGGACACAGATTAGAAAAAGTTTCACATTTAAAATACTCCTTCCTATAGTTTCATGAGTTTTGCAGTTTGAAAACTGTTAAAATCAGATTTTTTATTTTCAATAACGGCAAATAATAATTTTCAAAAACGTCCGACGACGAAAGATTCATTTGTTGCATTCTATCTTTGTTTGAAAGTTGTTGATAAATTGTATCGAGACATTTATATATGTTATTATTAGTACGCGGTAAGACATGTGTCATGAAGTGGTAGGATGGGAAAGAGGTATGCTTGTTATCAACAATCCGTAATTCGGGATTCGTGGAAGTAGCAAAGGGTCAGAAGACTAAAATAATACCCAGGGTAGTGCGATTACCGTTTTATAATACTGTTTATTTCATATTTTTATTTGTGCAAACAACAGAGGAATAAAATAATTGAACCACATTATAAGTGTACATTTGTATACAAATAAGATCGTTTCTATATTGTGTCTTTATTATAAGTGAAAGAGTTGAATTTGCGTATTTTTTACTGTACAAAAGGTTACATACAAAAAAGGACAGAAAAAATTACATAGAAAAATTCAAATAAAAATATTGACATAAAAAATCACAAAAAAGTAACAGAAAGATATAGAAAATAATTTCTATCAAATTTTAAATACAAATAGGTACAAATAAAATACAAAAAAAGTCCCATGAAAATTTTACATATAAATAAATCACATACAACTTCCTATACAAAAAGTTGGAGAGAATTATTGTAAGTTGGCTAATTTCTTTAAGTACTTTATCTTATCATCTGTCTGATCATACTCCCGCACAGCATTGAAAATTGAATAATCTAATAATATTAATAATAACCTATATAAATGACTCGATAGAACGCAACAAGTGAGTCTTTCGTCGTCGGACTTCTGAGTTTCTGAAAATAATTTTCGGTTTCATCCGTTCACCATGGAGTTCGTATCCAGTCATATTTTTTTCTAATTTGGATTATTGAGATTTTGTACACTTCCATGTATTTTGTCACTAACACTTAGTGTCAAAATACATGGAAGTGTACAAAATCTCAATAATCCAAATTTGATATTGAAATTCCATCAAGCACCCTCAGTCGATGTCTTAAATTATCTTAAATTATATTTTTTTCTGTTTTCAAAATTTCGCGATTTTTTGGTCTTACCATATTTTCGCGGTGCACTTACACTGGTTAAGAACCACTGAAATACAGCATTATTCCCCACTCCGCTACAGACCTTGCACATTCATTGTGGTTAGGACTAGCAGTTAGTTAATAAATCTCGATGTATCCCGCATTTTAGGTTTGGGGGATTTGAAAAATCATACTAACTATTATAATACACTCATGGCTTCTAAACTTCAACGGACGCATAAACTCTTTTGTTTGCAGAAAAGAATAAAAATACAATATCTTGTTTATTTTAAGTATTAAAATCAATTTGATCCGATTTATAATCATGAGGATGGCATTGATGCAATATTTTTTATAATATTTACATTTAATGTATGGCAAATATTTTTTAAAAATCTGCGCCATTCTGTTTTTTAGAATATCGGCATATTTTTGACAGCTGATTTGTTCAATTTCGTTACAAATATATTATCTTTTAGGCAGTGTGTGTAATAGTGGTCTGCACAGGCCGACATTTTGTAAAATTACCCGGTCCGAGCTTAAGTCTCAATAACTGTTAACCCGATCCCGACCCGAAGCAAAGATTTATTGCTCTCAGCCGGAAAAAGCCGTTATTTTCAATGTTAAAATTCATTTTTTACAAGTCGATGTTATTTATTAATAATAACAAAACAAGTTGTCAACAACTACTGTCAAAACCTACTGGAAAGCAAATACTGACATATCATAATTAATTTATGTACGAACAAATAATATAACAATTGGTCATAAGTAAACAAAGACGTCGAGTCCGTGGTGCAGTGGTCAACGTCGTTGGCTACGGTTACGGATGTCTCGGGTCCAAATCCTGGCACGGACAGTTTCATAAATTGATTTTTCAATCGATTTATGGATTTCTATTCGTAGGTATCGATGTTTGTGATGTCTAAAACTCCTTCCCAATCATCCGATTCTGAAAACGGTGCGAAAGCGACTAACTAACGACCAGTCCTGTTCTAGCCCCATCTACCTCTACTCTTTTCGAAAAAAATGTTGAGAACTGCTTTCTCGTAGAAAAACTTCTGTTGAGATACCTTCATTAGGAGACCATTTATATCAGATTTCTGGATTTCGTCAATGAAAAATGTTACGAAGCAATACTTTTCAAACAATATGTGTAATTTGAATTATTGAGATTTGGTACACTTCCATGTATTTTGTCACTAACGAACCGGGTTTCGCCTTTCGGCATCTTCAGGCATTTGTGCGCTCGAATATCTGAATATGCCGAAAGGCGAAACCCGGGTCTTTAGTAATAAAATACATGAAAGTATACAAACTCTCAACATTTCAAATTTGATATTGAAATTTCATCAAGCACCCTCAGTTGATGTCTTAAATTATATGTGTAATTGTCTCCATCTTTTCAACAATATTCATAACAAATGTGAAATACATTATTAAAAGTTATTAACGTTTTGTTATACTAATTCCCATCCGAACCTAAAAACGGGGCACAGCACACAATTATCGTGCAATCCCTACTATATGTATGGTTGAACAACTGAGTAACTAGCAGTTCTCGTAGAAAAACTGCTTTTTAGATACCTCCATAAAGCGGCCATACACTGAACACTGGGAGCGGACAAGGTGAAAAAAACAATAGTATTGCCATAATATCATGGCTGACGTATGACCCGAATATAGTCCGAAATATCATTCTGCAGATGTCTAGTGTTTAATCAGACAAGGAATCTATAAATGCAAAAAAACGAAACAAAAAGAGACCCTAAGTCTACATCGCGCCAGCTTCATGGAAAGATTGAAACAGGGGCCTCCACCTCGCTCCAACTCTCAAAGCTGAGAAAATACAACAATTTAAACTACAACTGAAAGTCTCCAAGAACCTTTTCAAGACGATGTCCAAATCCTTATGCTCCCCCTCCCCCTCTCTTACAGGAAATTCTGACATGCCGACGGCCACGCCGGTCTTCAAATAGTCACGAGTAAATAGTTAAAGTAACGAGCCAGGCTCGCACATCTCAGTTAGGGACTGGGCATGTCTAAAATAAGAATAGTAAGCTCTTCAAGCTTACACCAACATTACAAGCAATTCTTGGTAAAAATTGAACTTTTTTAAATGATTCAAAGACAATTATTCTCGTAAGGGGTTTTTCTCAAGTGTTTTCCCCACACAAAAGCCTTCAGCTGACAGTTTTTTTTTAGATAGCGGTACTTAGCTAGCTTACATGCGGGAAAGGGATATAAAGACGTAGTCTGTACCCACCCTAGCACTAACTTTAGCCAGGAAACTAGGAGTAACAAAAAAGACATGCGAGATTTTGATTCCGAGGTATTCAATTAAAGCATTCAGTCGTAGAGATTAAAGATGAAAATGTGTCGAATATCACGCAGTACCCACCGTACTACACTATTAAAAACACGTGTATGTAAAGTGTTTACCGAGTAGTATTTGTCCACAAATGTTGGTGTACCTGTTATTAGAACAAATATAACAATTCAAAAACAGAACAAGGTTCATATCGAACGTAGCATCTGTCAAATGTTGAAAAAAGATCTGTTTGTACACATACAATCGAAACAATTATAAAGATGTAGCCGTTACATTACTTATTTAGAAAAGCTGCATAAAAACATATTAACGGTTAAGTCGATACACCTAGAACAATTTGATAACATAAAATAGTAAGACGACATATACGTGTGAGAAAGTGTGTAATGCTTAATTTTTTTATGCCAAAGAGGATTTGTTTCGATAGCTATATCGTTTTCACGCCAACCAAATTCTAAAATTCTTGTAGAACCATATACTTAAATAGTTTTACCTTATTGTAATGGTGTTAACAACATTTAAACAAATTAATAAAAAGGACGTCAAACAATAAAGTTAAACGCGAAAAACAAATTCTGAATGAATCATTCGTATTTAAAAAAAACAACTAATTTTTTTCAGTTTCATTGTTCAAAGGTATGTTTTACCGTTACTACCGTGTTAATTAAAGTGATAGAAAATACAATAATATGTCAAGGAAGGTAGACAATATTGATAATTATTAAATTTTAAATACTACACATTATATTGTTAACAGTTTTATTCAATTGTAATCTAGCATTTGTATTCAGCGCTCATTGGGATGGCAGTCGAAATTAGTCGGAAACCATTCAAGAGTAAGATAAGACATCTTGATTGCAGAAAACCTGTTGAAGAATTATTTGAATAAACTGTTTTAATGCCCCTCTTTGTTTCTTGTGTGAAATATTGTACAATTTTACTGGGTACACAACGTACTACATCTTAATTTCACTGTATATACTTTGCAGACCTAGTAAACGTGTCACAATAAGTTATTGATGCTGCAGAGGCTCTTCAGCAATGCGTTAGCGGACGGTATGGCAAGGTTAAAGCGCGTGGTGCCTGCTGAAGAGTTCATTTGGAAGATGTAGATACCCAAATAGCCCGCTAAACCATGTACTACAAATACAATTTAACTGTAGGAACACAATTTATCGAGTTCTCAAGATATCAAGCATAATTTTCACATTTTATTTTGCTAATCGTTTCGGCGTCTGTAAAATTAAAATATTAGTAAATACAAATTCAGAAATGTTGAAAACAGGTCGGCACGAATCTTATTATATGGGGGGGACAGAGAATCTTGGAGGAACAGTGAATTCGCAATATGCTCCGAGCAGGAAAAGGTATGCAGATTGGGATCATACCCTTTATCTCAATGATATACAATATAATGGATTTTTTTTAATGAATTTAACAATCAATCCTTTATGTTCTTAGCTATCAATAGTTGTATCTTAAATCGCAGTAGGTCAGTTTGTATCGTTAAAATTACCGACCTTAAAAAATCTTCAGTAGATATTTTAGTATATACCTATTACATTATCTAGAAAACGTTAATAGTTAAAAAAATGTTTTATATATTAAATATGTAACATTTTATATTAATTTCAGAAGTTTTTTTATAATACGAATGACATGTTGTGTAGATTTCTAATAAATGTCTATAAAAATAAACGTCGCAACGAAATTTACCGCCAAAATAGGTAGACAGCTTTATGCAAACCTGGAACAATTCTAAATCAATACGAAATAACGCAAACTGATTTACCTATATTTCTAAGCTGGAAATACCGCTTTTAGATTTCAAATGTGCATATTTATATTCTACATCAAATATAATGAACACTTTACTGAACACTGTGACGTAAATATATTCTAATCGAAATCAAACCTAATATTAGAAATAAGAACTATTTTCATTATTCACTTGTTTTCGTCTATGGAATAATTTAAATAAACTGGTCATACGAAAATCAACTGACTACAATATTAATTATTAAGGAATAATTTTGATTACTGATTTTACGATATTTAGATTATCTCACCGAGGAACACGATACAGAACTAACTGGATACCCGTGGGCGTGTAATGAAGCATCCCTGGACCGAGTGCAAGATTTTTTTGTAATATTTTACATTTTTACAGTTATTCGGGGTGGTGGTGGTGGTGAACGTTAACAAAAACATTATTCTGTCATTTAACCTTTTAGAAAAAAATTCTCCGTATTTTGCATTTGTACTTGAATGGCGAAGAGCTATGCGTCACTATGTCGGTACCTGAAAGCATTGTAATATTTCAGCCAGGTATTTTCAATCCTCAACAGGTTTTTGGTTGATTTTTTTTCTCATAATACATATAAAAGTATCAGACAGCTTACACACAATAATATAAAGTGAAGCCCCTATGTTACGTTTCCAGATTCATGTTTTCTTACTTGCGTGAAATTTCTGAAGTCCAGTTTCATTTCAGTACATTTATTATCCTCGCTTTTACGTTTCTATTTCCTGCAATTTACCGCTGAAATTTTCATTTAAATGCATGACAATCGTTGAATTTCACTGACACTGATTGCGTACAGGACAAAACCTTCAAATCAAATATAGGATTCAACCAAACAATATACTCAACTAATGCGCGATTTATTTTCTAAGAAGTACCATCCAAATTTTCGAACACTCTCGTTCTACGTTTTACTTTATTTTACATTATTTTTGGTTGGCAACTTAAGTTATGTAATATGTATATTGAACATCATAAAATGAATAAATTAGATTATATTATATTTTTACGTCACATATATATTTTTGGAAGTACATTATATACTCGTCTTTGACTACAGTGCTTTTACACAACGTTAGTCAAAGGAATAAACTTATTTCAATACTAAACTTAAGTTACAGAGTAAAAACGGAAATTTCCGTTTCGTGGCTGAACAAACAGAAAAATGTATATGAAATGTATGATGATTTTTAAAGGGTTATAAATAATTGCACTTTGTGTTAGATAGTATTCACTTGGTACACTTGAACTTTTGTTTCGATAGTTTCGACACTTTGGATTACATAGTATTAATTTAGTTCACACAAACTTTGATTTTAATAGTTTCCACTTATTCAGGAATTCTTTTAACAAAGTGAGTTAAGTTATAGTAGTTATGTTAGGGTTGGTATGGTTTGGTTTGTGTAATGTATTCTAATGCGTGGAGCAAAGACAATATAGACGGCCTAATATAGGGTAGAGCTGCGACAAGTATTTTCATTTCATTACAGCTTCGTGCAACTATCGATTTCAAAGTGTGAATATTTATATTGAGTGAAAACTATTTTATCTATGTGAAAATATTTTTTTGGAAGTGTAACATATTTCTTTAATGTTAAAATATATTTTTATTTTTAGCTGAAAGAATTTGTTTTTTGTGGAATGTATTTGTTATAAGTGAAAACTCTGTTTATGAAAGTGAATGTAATCTAAACAAAAGTGCATTTAATTGTAAGCCGTTTTTAATTAATCGTTATGTAACAAAGTTTGATATTTTCAATATTGTCGTTTTTTAAGATTCATTGCTAAACATGAAATAGCTTTTATGCAGTGAATGCATCCAAAACGTAAATTTTTTTCTTGTCAGATACCAGAATAACTCTAGGCCTGTAACCGAATTGTCAGCGCCACCCTCTTTGGTTACAGTATCCACGGGTTCGAATCCCAGTACGGAAACTTTAATAAATTGCTTTTCCAATCTTTTTATGGATTCGATGCATGCATCCGATTCTAAAACACGGGGCGTAGCGAAAGCGATTAGATGACTACTAGTATATACTGCCCTAGCCGCATTCTTCTATCTTTAATCTCCCCGAAAAAAAGAGAGGTGAAGCGACTAAAAATAAGCGTTTTCGTAGAATAACATAAGTTGAGATAAGCTCTATAAGCAGTTCACATGATTCACACAGAAAATATCTCTAATCTCTATCATAAAATAATAAAAATGACGAAGGAAGTTTCATTTCATTCAAAATATCACGACCTACAAACAGTGCGCTTGACAACATCTGCGTCTGTAAAACATTTGCCATGAAAGCGAAGGCATACTTTTAATGTGAAGCTTTCTATTTTAAAGACAACCCAAAATACAGCCATCTTAATTTTATGATCTCCGAGAATAGGCAGGTCAGTTTGGCAGGCAAAACTAATTTTGTTTTAAATATTTTGCGGCTATTTTTGAACATCAAAATAACTTTCCCAACGGTCATTTTATTGTTTTCGAATGGAAGTTACCAGCCCAACAACATGTTATATTTTATTGCACTTCCTTGATAAATTTAAATATTATATTTTAAAAACATTCTTAACGATACAGACATATTACCAATTGAACAGAGGGTAAAGTATTTTTTACAACGTCCTTTCCAAATGTGGAGCATATTCGAGGACTTAATATTAAACAACACTATCTACAAAAGTGGAACTTCACAGAAGAGCAAAAACACGCTTATTAGTTTCTTGTAACTCAACAAGCAGATACATATTTAAAACTTAATTTCATATTTTATTGTGTAGTGCACATTTGAATTTTCTTGTGAAAGGAACGATAACAGTGTATGCAATCTTTTCTTATTACACAGAGGCAATTTTATGTCCTACTCTCTTCGAAAAAAAGACAGGTTGAGCAACTGAGTAACAAGCAGTTCTCGTAGAAAAATTCTGTTAAGATACCTCCATTAGGAGACCATATGCTCCACATTGATAGGGGACATGGAAAAAAATTACTGAGAAGAAACTAGAAAAAATTGGCATAACTTTGTTTGACTATCATGTAGCCGAGAATGCAAGATAACGTTAACAAAAACAGCATTTTTTTATATAGCGTTGGTTGACTTGAACCCCTGTACATAACTCCTAATAAAACTTTCGTGAAAAGATTTTTCGACTAGAACTGCCTGTCATTCAGGTGTTCAGCCTCTTTTTACCGAAAACAGTATGGATACAAGGAAATAACTGGGGCAGACTAGTGGTTAGGCTTAATTAGAGATTTTTAGACACCATAGACATCCATAAATCTATAAATCGATTGAAAAGATAATTTATAAAACGGTCCCTACTGGCACTCTTAACCCGTGAGCACCGTAACCGCAGCCAACGACGTTGACCACTCGGCTAAAGGTACGGTTAAGATTTTAAAGGACCTGTATTCGATTATTCATTCGTCCTTTCCTAGTTATATCTTTACCATTCCAAAAAAGAGTGATGCTCCATTAGTAGTCAATGTGATCGCAATTAGATGCGAACGCGGACATGTTAACTTAATTCTCTTTCAGTAAATGTCAATTAAGTGTAACTTATTTTTTTTTAAATAAAATACAATTTATTTGGTACTACTACACATTTTTAGAATGATCAGGACCGGTTTCGCTTATCGCGAGCGTTATTGACTGTTCCGACCAATCTTAATAATCTTAATTATATGAATTTGGGTGTTAATAATTTATTTTCTCAATTTCATATAAACACTATAAACAACCCTGTTAAGATTTATATTTTATCAATTGATAAAACCGGTCCTTATCATTACAGAAATGTGGAAGGAGTACAAAACAAATCGCGTTGTATCTCAAAAATATAATGCCTTTCCGCCGAGAATTGACATTTAACACATTAAAAGTGGTATTTAATAATGATTCAGTTGAAGTCTAGTTAAGAGAAGAACTATTTAACTTCTAGTCTTTTTCAAGCAGCACCCTTCTTTCCACACCTTCTTATTTTTCTGGGTTTCGTTACGTAACTAAGCATCCTTGAATATATTTGCAACGTAAAACAAGCCGTCGACTCCGTGGCGCACTTGGTAGCGTTGCTGGCTACGGTTACGGATGTCTCGGGTTCAATTCCCGGTGCGAGCGGTTTTCATAGATTGATTTTTCAATCGGTTTATGGATTTCTGTTCGTAGTCTGATTCCTCCCTCCCACCCATCTCATCCTCACGGGGCGTAGCGAGAGCGATTAGCTAACCACGAGTCGTGTCCTAGCCCTATCCTTCTATCCCTACTCGTCAGTTTAGACGAGTCAAAACTTTGATCGGCCATATCAGAAAACTACCAATTTCTAGTTGTATTACTGTGGAACTAGGTCATCGATATTACAAAATAATGGAGTTGCCACTTTATAAATTTTAACCCATACAGATCCGTACACGGCTCTAGGATCACGGGATCCATACATACTAATTACCCTGATACGCTGTGTATTATACACAAAGCGTATCAGTGTAGTAGAAAGTGTAAAGTTATAAATCATATCCTCCAAGTGTACGCATATAATTCGCCAAGTTCTTAGAATAGGTATATATTTACATGATTTTTTCGATACATCAATAATAGTCATGCTTAGCTATTTTGTACCAAGTAAAGGTGCCACATTTTAGGCTTCAGGTTTTCTTCGTTTGTCTCGGTGCTGAATTTCTGAAGTCTTGAAAGCATCAGCAATTCGTAGCACAATTCATTTTGAAGATGTAGATACCCTAAACACCCAATAAAAAATGTACAAACGCATTCAAAAGTAACTGTTTGTCCATAATTCATTGAGTTTTCAAGATAAAAAAAAAACTATACTTTCATGTTATCATTTCCAGATCCATCAACTCTGCTGTATTTATTGACACGGCCCATAACTTCTGAGTATGCCTGCTCACCTCGAGGGCTACTCTCACTAATTTTTATAGGCGAGTCACGCGTTGACCTTCCTGGCCAACCAGCAAGTCTTTGTATTGCTTCCATTCTGTAAAGCCTTCTGTAAACTTGATCCGTAAAATATTAAAGTGCAAGTGTTTTTATTGATTATTTCTGACAAAACTGATAGTAAAACTTTCTAAGTAAATAACAGTGACGCCAAACAGTGTAACTACTATCTCACACACCCACAAACACTCCAAATTGTATTTGTATATTGAGTCACATTTAAGGCTTCACTAACCTCAGTGCTGAAAGTCTCGATACTATGCACTCAGCAACTCAAAACAGACGAATAAGATGATCATTTTGAAGATGAAGATATCATAAAAGCTTAAAGATTCATGATCTACATATAAATTGTAACTGCAGGTCAATGTTTCTCTAAGTTCTCAAGATAACATACTATTACATTTTATTTTGCCAATCTATCACCTGTACTATACATTAATACAGTGCTCCGCAACCTTTTCTCACCCACGGCACACGTAAGTACTCATAAATATTTCGCGGCACACTACTAGTCAAAAGTGAATTTCATAAACAAAACTTACAATTCATTAATTTATTTTTGTTTGATGAATTTTAAATAGTGGCTAATGTATTTTTTAATAAAAGCCAATTAAACTATTTAACCCTATCAAAGTGTGTCGGCATCCGTGGCGCAGTTGGTTTCGTCGCTGGCTACGGTTACGGATGTCTCGGGTTCAATTCCCGGTGCGGACGGTTTTCATAGATTGATCTTTCAATCGATTTATGGATTTCTGTTCGTAGTCTGAGTCCTCCCTCCCACCAATCCCATCCTCACGGGGCGTAACGAGAGCGATTAGCTAACCACTAGTCCTGTCATAGCCCTATCCTTCTATCCCTACTCTCTTCGAAAAAGAAAAAGCGAGGTTGAGCAACTGAGTGACAAGTAGTTCTCGGAGAAAAAAAAATTCTGCCAAGATACCTCCATTAGGAAACCATATGCTCCACATTGGGAGCGGACATGAAAAAAAAATAAATTGTAAAATGTAACTAAAAAAATTAACTTAACTTCACTACAAAAAATATTTAACCCAATTAGAGTGGATAAAAGTATTGACGATTATATATTTTCAATAATAGTCTCGTGTAGTCTCGTAGCCAGGGGTTGTGCCGCCCGGGGCTTTCCTTGAGTTTGCTGCCCCCCCATCACTTTTTTCCAAAAAAATTTAGCCATCACGAGGCAAAAGGTTGCGCCGCTGGCAGAAATTTTTTATGTATAAATATAATTTCTTGAAAAATATGTACTATATTTTTACAATCCTGACAAATTTTAAATTTAATATTAATATGGAAACACGAAATTATTTATGTACAATACACTTAATTGATATATATTGCACATAAAAACGAATTGATAATTGTAAATTAATTGAGAACAAGATATTCAGCAGATTTTACTAAAAATTCGCAAAAAAAAAAAAAAATAGAAAAACATATTTAAATAAATATTTTATAAGATCGAAATCTTAAGTGCGAAACCGTCACCAACATTATCGGAATCTATTTTATCTGCCAGTAGGTGTTCTATTTAAAGTATTGCAAAACATTTCAATCGGAAATTGCTCATTGTCGATATTTAGTTTTGTTATTAATTTCAACTTCAAAAAGCTCCTTTCAGAGCAAACAACATAGTTGCGAGGATAAAATTATATTTTCTACGGTTACGGATGTCTCGGGTTCAATTCCCGGTGCGGACGGTTTTCATAGATTGATCTTTCAATCGGTTTATGTTTCTGTTCGTAGTCTGAGTCCTCCCTCCCACCCATCCGATCCTCACGGGGCGTAGCGAGAACGATTAGCTAACCACTGGCACTGTCCTAGCTCTATCCTTCTATCCCTACTCTCTTCGAAAAAAGAGAGTTTGAGCAACTGAATAATACGCAGTTCTCATAGAAAAAATTTGCTAAGATACCTCCATTCGGAGACCAAATGCTCCACATTGGGAGCGGACATGGAAAAAAGTCATAACCTAATCATTTAGTCATTCTTTATTGTGCTAGATGTTTTCTGTGCTTTTTTGGTGGCGAAAAATCACCCTCGTCACTGGAAATTCTTATTGGCAATTTATCTACAAGTGTATCTTGAATAAAATTTCCATTCATTGATTTTAAATAAAAATTATGGTTATCAGATGTTGTGATTTAATTTTTTTAAGTTCAATATAATATGATTCTTCATACCGTGTCACAATCATTTTTAAATCACGCTGGAATTGCACATGCTGCACATAACGCATTGCATTGTGTTAAAGTGAAAAAAAACAATGTCAAAAAAATATCGGTGCTTTTTCTCGTATCCGTGCAAAAAGAGAATTTGATGTATATTTATGAACATAATAGGAGCTATTCCAATATCACTTTTAAGGTGTTAACTGTCAATTCTTGGTGGAAAGACATTATATTTTAAAAAATAAAACACAATTCATTTGTTCTACTTCCACATATTTATAATGATCAGGACCGGTTTCGCTCATCACGAGCATTATCAACTGGAAGTAGTAGAAATGAATTGTTTTATTTAAAAAAAAAAAAAACTATTCCAATATGTAAAAGATACCTACCTACTTTAGGAACTCGGACAAATAATATTGGCCTCCACGAAGCGGTCTCGATGTTCAATAAAAAAAACTGTTTGATTTATCATAATCACTCATTAAAATAGCCTAAATATAATTAACGGGCCCATGGTAAAGTGGTTGACGTCGTTAGTTTCAGTAGAGGTGCTCATAGATTGGAGTCCCAGAACGGACAGTTTTACAAATTGTTTTTCCAATCGCGTTATGAATTTCAGTGTCTAAAATTCCCTCCCACATTCGATCCTATAAAATGGCGTGTAGCGAGATCTAACCTAACCTAACCTCAATTCAAATGAAAATGGCGACACACAGCTTTATTCGCGATCAATCTTCTTTTTGAATCGAAGAATTGGTAGACATGTATTAATACATAGCTTACCTTTTGCCCTCTTCGAATAGATCAGAAACTTCGTTTGCGCTTGTGAATGTCTTCAGACCATTTTATTGTTCTCCTGCCGCAGTTTCAGTAGTTACAATTTGTAATTTTTTTGGAATTCGTTATTTGTTCTGAGATTTATCTTTACGTCGCACTTATCACTTAATTTCAACGCTTAACAATATAACGGTAAATATAAATAATTATGTCTTTCGTAAAACACTGTAACATTTATAATAATATAAAATTCACAATCAAGAAAAACAGCAACACCTCGACCTTAACAGAAGTCCGACGGATACTAATTTGAAAATGGAACATGAAAATGTATTGTGTTCACAGAAGCTTTTTTTCTGCTCCTAAAAGTATTCATTTATAAAATAAATAATCAACTTACTGGCTCAAACAAATGTCTTCAACTTGTAGGAAAATACAAATTTACAAAGTAGTAAATCACTGTAATGAATGACATATTCCAAACAACACTGTTATTGTATCGCGAAAATCCAGCCATTTTTATCGCATTCTATATTTAGAGGGCGTCATTCATACATTTTCGTATTAATATATGGAGTTTATTTGACTCACCTGTCCTGCTGGAACACCATTGCTGACAGGGCTGACAGTTTTGTGTAAAATATATCGCAAGTTCACTTTGAACTTGCACATTTTTAATTATTTTAACTTCTGCATTGAATTTGAATTGGTCACTTCCGAATAAAAAAGACAAAATCCGATAAGCTCACTTTTCAATGTTGATGAAAAAAAACTTTTTCAATTTTTATGGGAAACAGGACCGATGTTTGTTGTTCAATTAGCCAAAAACTAAAATAGGTATATTTAAATCAGTTGAAATTGCGTAATATAGACGTAACCACTCCTAACCATTGCATAAAATTGTGAAATTATTAAAGAAAAAAAACAGAAAGTATTCAATATTTAAGTAGATATATAAATTGAGATATGCCAAAATTGATATAGGAGAATAGGGATAATAAAAATTCCATAAAACCGTGTAGGCAAGTCTAGTGATAACCTTATATATAAATATTTAGTATACAAAAATATCCCGTCGATCCGGGTTACTAGTGGGCAGTTTTCGCTCGGATAATCCGAACTACCTAGGTACATTTTCATTTCGTTTTAAAATACCTATTACTAGGTATAAATTTCTAGAAGATTATTATTTAAACATGTTTCTTAACCATGTGGACTCCTAATGGAGATATCTCAACAGACTTTTTTTACGAGAACTGTTTGTTACGCAATTACTTAACATCTCTTTTTAGAAGAGGGATAGAAGGATAGTGCTAGGACAAGAGAAGTGGTTAGCAAGTCGCTTTTTCTACACTCCGTTTTTATATCGAATGGGTGGGGGGGGGGATTGAAGGCTTATTTTAGGGAATTTAACATTACAGACATTCATATATCGATTTAAAAATCAATGTATGTAAAAATAGTAACAATCAAAATTGTCTCAGAATACTGCAACTCTCGGTAGACATAAAAAAGTTCCTTCATAGAAAAAAAAACTTAGCATTCTTCAAGCGCAGTGAAATTGTACATAAGAAAGGAATTTGTCAGAGAGGTATATTATCCTGTGATAAAAAGATCACAATGCAATTAATGAAGGGGTTAACAAAATGGCATTGGTCATTCATTAGGGTATTATTGGGTACCAATTCTCGCTAAAATTACGGTGACCATATTGTTAATAATAAAGACAAAAACAGAAAGTATTTTATTAATATCAATCACTATTTGTATATTTATTATAGATCCCTCTCATGATGACTTTTGCATCTGAAAGAACATAATAAGTAAGCTTGTGCTGATATGTCAAAGCAAACCATACATTTAACTGGCCGATCATTGTACCTATGTAATGTTATTGTCAATTGGATTGAAATTTTCTTTATAGAACTCCATTATACCAGGGTAAAAAAACAAAGTATTAAATTCAGAACTATTATGTAAAGTTCTGACAATACATAATTCAAGGATGGCGAACCTATGGCACCTGTGGCACGCGACTGTTTTATTATTAAGAAAAAAACAAAGGTGATTACACAAAAAGTTTTAGAATTAGATAAATATAATATTCAAAAAAAATGACGACATAGCCATGTGTATTTCCAACCAATATGAATTGACAAAATTGTTTCTTGTCTTAAATTTTTTTTTTCGTTGACTTATTCTTGTGAATCATTATTTTCTTCAATGAACTTTATTAAATCAGACATAAGAAATAGACTAACAGACGAAAGCAGTACTGCTTGTATTAAAAGCTACAAACTATGAATCCGATATAAAACTTTTAGCATCTAGCATCCAACAACAAAATCTCACTAATAATGAAGTTTTGAGGGTTCTATTTCTAATATTTGATGCATTTTTATTTCCATTTCATGTGGCACACGACATATATTGCAAAAAAAAATTTTGGCACTCAGGCTCAAAAAGGTTCGCTACCACTAACATAGACAGTTACATACATAAATACTTACTTTATTTAATATTTTGTGAACTTATCGTTATTACCATGTACATATCCAGACATAATTTTACCAACTATAGAAGTTTGTAAGTATATCATATTTTAGTTTACAGGCAGTTGACTCATTTCTTATATTTTTTGCCGTTGCTTAAAACTTAAAAAATAATATAAAAAGGAGTCCCAGTCGGCGGATACTTTATGACTCTGGCTACTTCTGGACGGCCCATTTTGAATTCCTTGAGCTGTATAACACGTACGTAAATGCAATCTTTCGTATGGTAAGATTTTATCTCTAGTCAACGTCTATAAGGATTATTCATATGTTCCATACATTTAAACAAAAAACTACTATAGAATACTACCAAAAAATACCTATGTCAGTTTTAAATATTGTGTTCTGTGAGTAGATATTCATAATGCCAACATAATAGAATAATTTATCAAATATGTATTCGAATATCAAAAGTGCGTCAAATATAATATTCGTTTTGAATCTTTATTGGAAACGATATCAATTTGTTTCTTAATTAAAAATCACCATTGTTGGTAGTTATGAATAAGCAAAATAAAGAAATATTTCAAAACATCTCGCTATTCAAACTAGGTATGTAGGTTTATAACATAAATTAGCACGTCCTTGAAAGAATGTAAAACGACATTTGTCGGAATTTTTAAGGACACACTTTTATTGCAAGCTAGTAAAATTTTTAGTTCTGCGAAAAAGTGCCATCACATATGTTTATTTTTAAGATATCTCGGGAAGAAAGTATCCCTAATACCGTTGGAAAACGTTGTTACTTGTATCACGTCAAAATATCAATCTAAACTTTACAAAAATACATTTTAAATCCATAAAATGCATTTTACCTTATATTCCTATTTCAAAACATCTGACAGTTCGAATAGAACACATAATAATTAGGTACGTATTCAAATCAAATAATCGGTGTGGTGTTATTTTTGTTATTACGGATGGAAGGCGTTTTCTGTCATAAACGCGTTGATTAACAAGTTACTTACTTGTACATACCTACAATTTATCTATGTGTCGTGACTCAAACAATGACAGCAATTATATTCTATATCTATTATAATAATTCATAATTTAAAATATTGCTTCAAACTTTAATAGGTAATGTGTTTTGATTCTTTTTCAGAAAAATATTTTGGACTATGTCAGGACATGATTCAGCCATAAGGTAAAAACTATTCATAACAAAATGTTAATAACTTGGATAATTTATTTCACATTTGTTATGAAAATCGTTTGAAATATGGAAAAAATAACACCTAGGTATTACATATTTGGAAAGTATGTCGTCATCAAAATATTTCTTCGGGAACATAATTTTTTTGAGCTAAATGTCAATGTTTTCTCTATTCACGAATGACCAATATATATATGACGAATAACCAATATATATATTATTCGTTCTTACATAAATAAAGTGTAATTCGTCAACTTTCCAGTGCTTTTAGATGGTTAACAGTTTGATGTGCCAGAAAATTCTTTATTAATCAATAAAATTTATGTCGGACTCCGACCGGGTAATTTCATAAAATTTCGGCCCATGCAGACCTCTAATAGGTATGTATGTACCTACCTGTGTTTCTTATTAAATGGTTGAAAATTGACCGCTCTAAAATGAACAGTTAACAACTACCCTTCCTGATAAGGTCTACCTTTACCTACCAACAATATAAGTATAGTTACGATAATATTTAGTTGATCATTATCCCTATTCAGGTATCTAAATATGTACCTATCCTTCATTATTTATCGTCAAACAGCAATTCAAACAGAACATATCTGTAGGTACAAAAAGTTGGATTTTCTCAAAACTTCCTGATTGCCAAATAATCTGTAGAATGATTAACAACAGGGTATCTATACATTTTTATTTTTTACTCGAAGACGGTGATAAAGTAATATAAACTATTATGACATAATAGGTAGTAAGTTTTGATAGAAAGTAAGTATAGTTAGTAAGCCGAGTATTTTTGCAAATGTGCAATAAATACGACTATATATACATTACCTACCACTAGGTATATTAACGTATTTTTATTTATAATCCTAATTTAAGAACCCAACATAACCATCATAAAACAAAGTTTCTCTAAGAAACCTATTAAAATTACTTTATTGCAGTCATTTAGCAATATTCGGAAATGCGACGTAATTTTTCTTTTCATTCTTTTTGCATATGTTGCCATTGTGTTGTATATTGTTTAATAACGTTTTTTATGGCCAGTTTTTCGCACTAACTCAGTGTTTTCCAATGGGCGAGGTGCCAAAATTTTGTAATTAAAAAATAATCTTCAAAACATAATATCTACAAATAAATATAACTTCATATCATAACTTTACACTAAAATTTCAGTAACTGAATGTTTATTTTATTCATTGACAAAATATACTCTTGAAAGCAGCATTTTTGAACAGAAAATTTCGCAGGAAATAAAAAAATAAAAATCTTAAGGATACTCACGAAGCCTCAATGTCGAGGCAGAACGAAGAAATTGTTGTGAACAGTCACAAGATGCTGAATTATCATTTTGTGGTTGAAATTAATAAAAAAAACTATTTAACGTCCACAGTGAGCAATTCGCGATTATAAAATCTTGCAATTTTTTCAAGAGAACACCAACTGGCAGATAAAACAGATGTTGATAATGTTGCTGACGATTTTATTATATGATAAATAATTTTGTTATAATTTGTTGATGTTCTTTTTGCGAATAGTCAATGTTGTGTTAGTAGAATATGCTGAATAACTTGTCCTAAATAATTTTACAACTTTAATGTACAATATATTAATGGACTGTACATCAATAATTTCGTATTTTTTACATAAATAATAAATACAAAAATTACTTTAAAGATTAAATTTTTTGACATATTACCTATGTTAATATTAAATTTGTAAATTATAGATTGTAAAAATATACTACACATTTTTCAAGAAGTTATATTTACACCTAAAAATTTTGCGCTTGCGGCGCAATATTCTGTACCGTGATGGCTTATTCTGGTATTTAATTTGAAGAACAATTACACATAAATAGGAAAGGTAGGAAAAAACCTGACAAAATCAGACTTTTTTAATCATAATCTGAATCGGAGTAGCAATCGAAATCAGCTTGTTGCTGTTCTATCACAAATATTACACCGCTTGATAATTTTGTCAAAAATTTGTCATTCTGCTCAGAAGTATACACGACTCCATTCAGCCATTATTCCTGCTTCATCACAAATTTTAACGAGATATATTGTTTTTGTCAACCCACTCATAAACACATGCGATCCCATTGAACCACTTGCTGTAAGTGTTGTCTTGTCGTTATGATGACAGCTCATAATGTTCACTGATGACTCACCTATTGAGCACCAATGTAAAGACTGTCCAATCGTCTCGCCGAGCCGGTCAGACTTCATTTTTGCCTAATATTTCACATTGTGAATTATTCTGACTTGCAACTAAAATGCCTCTTATGAAGAAAGTTAGGACTCTAGCTAAGAGACAGAAAAAAATTATTCAAGGTTTTCCTGTATTAATCGATATTGATTACGAACATTTTTAAAAGACGTAACGCCAAAACTTTTGTTGTAACGAGTGTTTCAAGAACAAATATATTTATTAAATTTGGATTATTGAGATTTTGTATTTTGTCACTAACGACCCGGGTTTCGCCTTTCGGCATCTTCAGGCACACGAATGGACTCGAACTGAGAGACAGTAAACAGTGTCTAACGCTTATATAGAAGATACAAATGCGACAAATATTATTTACGAGGCAATACATATACGTCTGAGAGCCACACCGATACCTGAGTTAAAATTTCGGAAATCGCCCTAATCCTTATTTTGTAAACACCATATTACCAGAGTGGCGAATTACCGCTTTTCAACTTCTTTTAGAAATACCAGTGATTTTACAATTATAATAGTATTGTGGGTTTTGACCGGATGTAATTCGACGAATGGGTAAATATATACAACATTATTAAACAAATTGCCATTAATAATGGCTATGAGGCGTCTCTTATAGATAGTCTTGTATCAAAAAAACAACGTAAATTAGCAGAAAAGATGCTATATTTCGGGAACTTGTCTAAAGACATAGACCGCCCTAGAATCTGGCATAGAATAAGTTATTTAGGTTGTACAAGCTTTAAAATTAAAAAACAACTCGCTGATAGTGTTAGACCGGCGTTCTATTGCAAAAACTCTCTAGGCAAATTACTTATTAACAATAAAGATAGAGTAAACTTTAAGAACAAATCTGGTATTTATAAATTACAATGCAATGATTGCCAACATTTCTATGTGGGTAAAACCACACCTACATTAGATATAAGGGTATCAGAACATTTAGCTGCCTTTAGATTAAAAAAAGAAACTTCGACATTCGCAAATCACTTGCTAATGGAGAACCATACGTTTAATGCGGATGATGGGGTTAAACTGTTGCATAAAAACATGGGGGATCATAAATTATTTTATCAAGAAATTTTGGAAATTAATAGAGCCCAGTTAAATTCCTTGCCGATATTGAATGAGCAGCTGAACCTTCCTAATTCTCCGCTATTATATCCGATACGTTGAAACACCTAACAGATGTCACTAAATGTGGAATGATTGTGTATATTTACCCATTCGTCGAATTACATCCCGTCAAAACCCACAATACTATTATAATTGTAAAATCACTGGTATTTCTAAAAGAAGTTGAAAAGCGGCAATTCGCCACTCTGTTAATATGGTGTTTACAAAATAAGGATTAGGGCGATTTCCGAAATTTTAACTCAGGTATCGGTGTGGCTCTCAGACGTATATGTATTGCCTCGTAAATGATATTTGTCGCATTTGTATCTTCTATATAAGCGTTAGACACTGTTTACTGTCTCTCAGTTCGAGTCCATTCGTGTGCTCGAATGCCTGAAGATGCCGAAAGGCGAAACCCGGGTCGTTAGTGACAAAATACATGGAAGTGTACAAAATTTCAATAATCCAAATTTAATATTGAAATTCCATCAAGCACCCTCAGTCGATGTCTTAAATTATAAATATATTTATATTGAAAGTAACATTTTTTCAAGGAAAAGTAACTGCAGGTTTTGTGTGACAAGGAATTAACTTCTTATATCTATTGCACTACTGAAGAGCCACTTTGGTGCTATCACTGCTCATATTACGACTTCAATCCATCCCAACTTATGTTGTGTGTAATTAAACATAAAAACATCGATACAGTTGAACCCTCGAGAAGTGAAGTGAGCCAAGTGACAAAATGGTGAAACCTGTTTGTTAAAAGTTTTAGTTGTGATGATTTTCTTCCATTAATTTACATGTTATTTAACTTTTCAGAGAAAAGAATATTTTTGCAGCCTGGATTTACTTCGCTCTATGATACTTTTTAACATGTAAAATACCAAAATGTACCTAGCTAATTTTATTTGAAAATATCAGTTGGCTCAGTTTATTTTCTCACCATTGGTATGAGTTTCTGAGAACTTTTGAGGGAGGTCGGTTGGTTGCAACTTGAACGAAGATAAGCTATAAATTCCATTATTGCTGCCTTGACCAGATTCTTACATTTCTAGGCTCATAAAATTGTAGCTGCGATAGTCGCATGCATGCATATTTGGCATTATATAATAGCAATACTAATAAAAAAAATACCAATAATCAAACAATAAAATTTATTTTATTTTATGAATTAGTGTTAACTTGGTAGAACTCTATTGATGGGCCAGTTGCCGAGTATTCAATGTCATTGTCTCCGGCTGCACAACAGTTATCAACGATATTTGACGATCACTGTAGAATTGAATGCAATGTTATTTTTTACCCTCATAATAATACTCATAAAAACAAAAATTGCAATAACCGACACATTCACCTCAGATAGGTGGCTCATATATAATGATTTCGGGATCCTCACAACGCTATGAAAATATTAAAATTGTAAAGAAGTAAACAAATATCTGTGATTCACATCATGGAAACTTTATTGTTGATGAAAATTAATACAGAAACCAACAGTGCAATCGTTCTATTTTCTATAACACCTGCATAAATATAAATTCAAAGAAATCATGGCCAACTTGGTTGTTCTCCCTCTTTCAGCGTTCTACCATATAGAGCACTCGCGTCTCGGAAAAGGGTCATCCTTTCAGTTTCTTTGAGATCCAAATAGTGACCAATGCAGAATCCCATCATTGGGAAAGCGAACCACAAATGATTCTTAGTAAATCCAAATAGACCCATTTTATTGTTTGGCTAGTTTATTCTGTTTTTTCCACACGTAGGTGTGTCTGAGATCGGCAGCGATTGAAGCGGTCACAACGGTGGGGAACAATACAACGGCAGCGTATCTTTTGATTATATGTCCAACCCCCATATAGCTGAAACAAACAAGGATACAAATATATAAAGCTTGGAAGTTTTGTTTTGTTGGTGAATTAGTCGAGTGGGCAAAACTGTCGGCTTCAGTTAAAGTGCAAACTTGTTCAATTCCTAGTACAGCCAGATTGATTTTTAATCAAAGGCATCGATGTGTGCGATGTACGAAATTCTCTCCCATCTATCAGATCCTAAATCAGCGAACCACTGGTCCTACCCTAGCCTTCTATCTGTACTCACATAAAAAAATAGAAGTCGAACAACTGAGTAACAAGTAGTTCTTGTGGAAAAACTTTTTATGAGATAAGCAACGGGTCCATATACTCCACATTGGGGGCGGACATGATCACAAAAAATTACCCAACATTTTGAAGCTATTTGAAAGGAATGGGGTCTTTAAGCCTTGGATGATTACGACAAATCAAAGTGTCATCCTAAAATAATATCTATATACAGTGGAACCATGATACTCGCTTTCATCGTTTTCCAGCATTTATCCTTTATTTTGTACAGTACTGGCCAAAAACCCATAAGAACAATGTTAAATGATTCCGCATTTATGGCTTTCCTCTATATATTGGTTAAATATACCAGTTCTGTCACAAATATTACCCCAATTGATCGTTTTGGTACAGTTTGAACAGTTTTCATACTGCTCAGAGGTACACATAACTTCATTTGCTTATACTGTCTTGTCACAAATTTTATTACAATTTACTGTTTTTGACAAACATTCATCATAACACTCATAAGTATGTGCAACTCTATTCAAACTATCGTAAAAAAGACCAAACTGCAAGCGTTGTCTTATTGTGATGATGCCAGCTCATAACATTTCCGCTGATGACTCCCCTACCTATGTATAAGCTGTTCAGTAGTCTCACCGGGTCAGTCAGAGTTTGTATTTGCCTCATATTTCTTATCGTGAATTATTTAGACATGCAACAAAAAGGGTACCCTATGGAAAAGGTTTAATTCTAGCCGAGACATTTATAAAACTTTCCTGTACTTCTCGTTTCTTTCATGGTCCTTTGCGAAAACGAAGAATTGGGGTTACACCGTAGTAACAATTACTATATGTCCTTTTGTGCACACTAATGTAACATTATTAGTATATCTACAAGCTAAGAGTAATAAAGATAGAATTCCCTCAGATGAAAATTAAAATGGCAATAATAATTATTGCTTTCCATCGGTGGTTTTACAAAACTGTCTTAAGCCAGCTTTTGGTTGCCAAGAGTTGAAAATTGTATTTGATGTTTGCTATAGAAGAACAGACATTATGTCAAATCGGAACATCCAAAGACAGATTGATGTTTGAAAAAGGAATTCTAGAAAGAAAACAATCATTATGAAATCTATATTTGAAGGTTATAAATTCTTAGATTTTCTTTATAAATAAGTTACAAAATGCTATTCACTACAACTAATTATTAGCTAATTTGCTTAAATATCGATGTTTTCTTTACATCGATTATATACCCGAAGGATATTGAAGAATACCTACGACAGATATATTTACTAATTCAACATGTATATGATTTTTACGCAGTCATGCAGTATCAAGTTATGATGGAATAATAAAACAGTCGTAATAAAAAATATGTTATTCTTAGCAATCACATTAAAATTACAGCAATTCCATCGCAAAACTGTATCAAAATACCTGATTATGTCACAGCTAAGCCGCGAAGTTTCTGGACATGAAATTTACACAATTGAGAAACGTCAAAATTTCTAGGGCTACCTCACGGTTGAATAAAAAAATCTTTAAAATTTTACTGAAAATAGAGAAACGTTTAATTTTCCATTTCTATCTTCAACAAAAAAACTGAATACCTAGAAATTTAACCACACCTACTAAAATAAGTTTGAAAAATATTTTTTTATATACATACGTTTAAAAGTCACAGATTGGTTTTAATAATTAACTAGCGCTACACGATTGAGAAGAAAGGTATTGGATTTATTCATTTCCCCAAAGTAAAAACATTTGTAATATTTTTTATTGAATGGGCACACTCTTTGTCTATTTTTAGTATGCCACACTGATGCTACTAGACGCGTCATAGCCAAGTAGCCAAGCCAGCATTCTTTTGTCTTTGAACTAACATTTTATGCATTGTGGTGTGGCGTGTTTTGCTTTATGGAATAGTTGCCGTAGATAATCTTCTCTTTGGCGTTGAGGATCTCAAATTACTCTTTGCCACTTATCTGTCAAATTATGTTTTAGCGGTATTTCGAGTTGTTTTGATTAATTCGATTAAATCATGTCGAATATTAATGAAATGGCTGACTGGTCGAAATTGTGTCGAGGATGCATGGGTAAAACGCCTCTCGTCCGGATATTCGACGACAACACTAGTATCCGCGCCAAATATCACGAGATGACCACGATAATGGTTAGTAACGATATTATTTTTGGTTAATATTTTGAAATTTGTTTGTTTTTTCCAACTCGTGAATTAAAGGGTCAACGATCTTATTGATAACGACTTCAAGACACCTCGCCATTTGTGAAACGTGAACTAAATTTAAAAAATGTTACACATTTCCATTGAAACAATTCATTTTTGAAAATTTTCTCACATAAGAAAAAGTTTTCTTTTATAGAATCTAGTATTACAAAATCATTGTAGTTTCGCACCAATACATGGACGTTTGACACTTTAAATAAGCATTTAAATATAGTGATTTGTTACATAGAATAAGAATTTTATTGCTAGTCCACTTGCCTTCCTAAATTAAAAAGTATCTTTATAAACTTTATTGCGCAATCGTATTTTGTCCTGTTTTTATGTTTTTTAAAATAGTCATTAACACTGTTGTGGCTTATATTTCTTATTTGTTTTTAATGTAACTACCATAATTGTGCTTATCACTAGTGTAGCGTTTAGTGCATGTTTAAAACTGGCTTTTTTGTGCTTTCAGGTTACGGAAGGAGATGGCCTTCCAGAATACCTCTGCTTGGACTGTCTGGACACTTTAAATTATGCCCATCAATTCAAAAAGAAATGCCTGCAGGTTGAAGCGGAACTCAAAATTCGACTTTCAGCATTCAGAGCAAAGAAAAAAAAGAGATCCCTAGATGTGGACGATACCAGCTTAAAATTCAAGTCTAAGAAAAGAGCCATCCCGAATTCTCCCCCTGATATACACTTCCCGCTGCAGGCCGCGATTAAACTCGAAGATATGTCTGATGAAGACGATTACTATGTTGTAGTAATCGATGAAGAGAATGATGGTTCGAAAACTGTCAAAGCCATCAAAATGGAAGATGAAGCCGATATTTCTGAAGAATACGATCCGCTCGTAATTAAAACTGAGCAAGTGAAAGAAGACGAAGACATCTACGATAGTTATGACGTAGATCAGCCATTCTCCGGCACTGAAGCCTTTTTGCAAACCGAAGAAGTCATTCCTGTCAAAGATCAAACGCCCAAAAAAAATCCCTCCAAATTGAGAGCAATCGAAGTGACCCCGGAACAAGTATTTGTTGAAAACGGAAACAATATCGTGAACGCAAATCAGCTGGTTGATAATTCAAGCCCGACCACCGCTGACAAAATAAACTTTATTCAAGTACTGACGGATGCCGAAATAGTTGACGGAGATATCATCGAGTATGAAGACGAAAATGGTACTCTGATAAGCGACCCGGGCATCACTGGAGAGCTCGCAGTAATGGAAGACGGAGTGGCCTACACTCAGGAGGAAGTGGTCGTCAGCAACGGAGACGAGAATCTCGAACAGCTCACCTGCGATGCGACAGAATTCGTCATAGACTACGAGGGCGATGAAGAGGAAGCAATTACCGTGTATCAGCAAGAAGACGGAAGTTTCCTATGCTTCTGTGGAAACTCTTTCATGGATTTCTCCGAATATGAAAGACACAGAGCTACGCATAATTCATTCACATGTTTCGTGTGCAACAAAGGATTCGAATCGAAAGAAATTCTTACAGGGCACACTCTTCTGCATGAAAACTCGGATCCTCAATTGGCTTGTCCTTTTTGCAATCAGATAGTTCGCCGTAACGCCCTCACGTCACATATCAAAATCAACCATAATCAATTCAGGCCGACTTGTGACATCTGCAATAAGTCATTTGCCAGCGAAAACAATCTAAAACGTCATATGTTGATCCACGCCGGAGTTAAACATTACGAATGTGACATCTGTCCGAAGCGTTTCAATCAGAAGATCGCGATGCAAAATCATAGAGCTACCCACGGAGACTATTCCACTCTAAAGTGCTCGGACTGTCTCAAAGAGTTTGATTCGGAGGATCTTCTCGTCGCTCACAAAAAGGATTGGTGCGAAGGGCCGATTGAGAAAGAAGATACAGATAACAAACGCCACATCTGCAGCACTTGCGGCAAAGAATATGTCACGAGCGGCTCACTGCGCAGTCATATAGATTACATCCATAACACGCAGCAAACAGAGCTGCTCTGTTCGGAATGCGGCGAAGTTTTACCGACAAGAAAAGCCATGTATGCTCACTCTTACACCCACCGTCAGACTAAAACGAAGCATTTGAAAAGATTCTCCTGCAATACTTGCGGTAAAGGTTGCGCTAGTCATGCCATGCTGCTCATGCACGAGAGAGTGCACACTAATGAAAGGCCGTATAAATGTAACAACTGCTCTTTAGCCTTCAAGACTAAGACACATCTCACGACTCATCAGCTCACTCACACCCAGGAGAAACGCTTCGGTTGCTCTGTGTGCATGAAGTTCTTCGCTTTGAAAGGAAACTTGGTGGTTCATCTCAGAACGCATACAGGAGAACGACCGTACGTCTGTACGATATGCAACCAAGCGTTTATCGATTCAAAGTACTTGAAGAAACATAAACTTCGAAGACACGAAATCGGCAACATACCGTGGAATCACTATTACTAAAAACTCATATCTCTATTGGTATATTGCAGTAATATCTTTTCTTATAATTAGAGTACCACGCGAGTTCTCATTTATAAAATGAGGTGCGTACATTTGTTCAATGAATTGAAACAATTTATAAAATTTAACAGCCTTATATTACCTATAAAATAATATTAAAGATTACGCTTGTCTATGCTTATATGCGCACCGTTATTAAAAAACCGGGTCTTCGTTACCCAAGTTCCCGCAGTTGAAAATTTCGACAAAAAGCACAAAGATAATTCAAAAGTACTATGTTTGTATCAAATAATAAAATTATCAGCAATTTTGGTACAATATAAATTGTCCTCTGAACTGCATAGATTTTTTTTATCACCGAATAAAAACATCGCTTACTGCTGTTATATAGTTAATTTTGATAATAACTATTATTTGTATATTTTTAGTCTTAAATGTTAATAATAATTTCATGTTTTTATTTTTAAGAATAAGTTATGTATGTAAACATTTTCTTTCAACAATAATGCAACAATAATATTGTGAATAGAAAGATAATGTAAATTATATGCGTGAAAAATGAATTTTAAAAGAACATAAACCAATGGGTTAGTAACACAAAAACGTATCCACAAAGCGGTTTTCAGGAGAGAAGAAAACAACTTTTTCAGAAAAAGCTTTAAAAAAACAGAGTAATGAATTCACATGCCTATTTCTAGTCAGTCGAAAGGCATACCGTGAACTAAAAAATGTAACAGACTAAGTTGTTGTTTTTTTTTTTACATTTAAACTATAAAATACTTTTAGATTACTTCAGATTACTTAGTTGCATAAGATACGTCTTTGTGTTACAGGTAGAACTAACTATCGTGAACTACTTTGCATACCTTTAAAAAAGTATTTTTTGCAGATACGTTTCTGTGTTACTAACCAATTGAAACTATGTTACACATAAGCCAAGCTGATGTTGCACAATAATATCTACATTAGTACGTGTTCAACTGACAACTGTACATTTTGAACATTTCCAATGTACTTAATGAAACAGGATTCCGCAATGGCATGAAAGTGTAAATTTCATGTTTTCACCATTATATTTTGTCACAGGTGTTTTTAAATGTTTGTAAATTTGAACAAAATTGTATATCTAATTTGTAAATTTGTTTCAAGTTAACTGTTTATATTTTTCATCACAATGTAAATCAACTCAACGTACCATGTAATAATTTGCTTATTTTAATATATTTGATGAATTCGGTAGTTTGTGGAAATTATAATTGATAACTTTGTTATTTCATTTTGTGTAACTGAATCTGACAGGTGTTGCTTCTGAAAAAAATTAAAGACATGTCGCACTTAGTGTCACATTGATTTGAATAACAAAGTTATTGATATCAATTTTGTAATATTTGTTTTAAGTATAATTCAATAAAGGCAATTCTGTCTGAAAACTCAATGTTAATTCGCTGCGAGATTAGTCAACATTAAATACATAATTTACTATTATGTAGTACATGAGAATCTTGCTTTCTTTATTGGTAGACAACAATGATTGACAATTTATTCATGTTTGCTGATTTCAAGTGTTCATTGGGATACATAGTACACTCAAACTTATCTGGAATGCTTTAAAACTGCAACTTCCTGACGATTTTTTTGAACAAAGCAATGGTCAGGAAAGAAAAAAAACCATCTTTATTTTCGTCAAATTATTTGATATCATTTCTTTTTTCTTTTCACACTAAACTGGGATGAATTCTATTGTAATATGAGAAACAAACTCTTTTGTGTTGTTGAAATCACATGCTGGTACTCGTTTAACAATATGAAAGCACTTATCAATTAGTCACATATAATCATTAATGCACTATTATGAAATTGCTCAAAATGATAGATTTATCGATTGAATTAGTAGGTTTAATTACTTACTAAAAGAACTCTGTTATGATGAAGTAAGAAAAAACGGTAATGCATGGAATTAAATACATATCTATTGTTACAAATATGTTTATGATTCCACTATATTTTCAAAATATTGCTTCTTACATGATGGAAGGATCTTTCTATGTTGCCTTATTTACTGTAAATACTCGCATAGTATGCTCTAAATAAAAGTTCTCACCTAATTAATAATTTCCTTTGATATTTTTACTTTGCTTCTATGTAAATGCAGTATCTAACTGTATCTAAAGACAATGGATGTTCCTGAAATGTCACTTACCAATAACATTACTTTTTTGAATGAATAAAATGTTAACCTCATTGTGAGTAAATAAATGTGGCATATAAAATCTCAGGTACTTCTTAGCATCCGATAAATCTCTATTAATGGCATTTAAAACGATGTTTAACGCGTTGTATATTTTATTGCAAAATATGAAATTCGTTCCTAACAAAATCAAACAATAAAGTATATGTTATAATATAATAAGAACCATACACGTGAGAAATTAATTATTATACTATGTCGGTTATTTGTAATGTACAAAAAATTAACAAAATTTAACAGAATGCCATAGTTATAAAATTATTCAACTTTTCAGTTGGTATTTGTTTCTCAACATATCTAGCGTGAAAATTTATCAATATTTATTGAAGCAGTCGACTCTTGCTTATTCAAGATATATGATAAAAAAGGAGCAAATATATCAAATTAAATGGACGAATATGAAAATAAAGAAGATTGTTTTTTTTCTCTTTTACCGAACCTTGCTTATAATGGGGATATCATTTGCTGAAATGTTATAATCATAATTATAGTAGTTATTTATGTATAAGCTTTTAGTTTGTTATGTATTTGATACAGCTACATATGAGTTTTTTTTTTAATTTATGCTGCATATTAAATCTGCCTATTTTCATAGGCGCGATGAAAGAGTCATCAGCATATAAGTTTTATCATTCTAATTTTAAATTTCCTTGTGTTAGTTAGAATATGATTAACAATAGCCAAATTTTTTTCAATAGTCAAAATAATAAGTCTATTTTAAGAAACATTGTACAATTAATTAGTTGTGTTATTTATATCTTAATTTTGATTAAAGAATTTTATCCATACGAGTGACAATTTTATTTACTTTACTATCACACGTTGCAAAAAGAACAAAAAATACGAAATTATCACAATTGCAAAGTAATTTTGAAAGCAAAACTTTGCAAATTCAAATGCTTTGAATTACTTTTAATTTCAGTGCCATAATATCTAACGGATATACCTTGAAATCTTTTTGCACACTGGTGCTAGCATTGAGAAGTGAGTGAAGGTTTTGGAAACAGCTAATTCAATTGATTAACCTTTTGGCTGAACTTTGTTGGAAAACAAGATTACTTTCAGAAATATAATTTGATTGATGTTTCATATTATAAAAATATATCTGTTATTACAATATTATAAAGAACATTCGACTGAACGGGAATGGTAATAATTTACGCTTATCAATAATTAACAGATAAAAATACCCGGTAAACAGAGGGCACCGAATTATCAACCACATTACTGAGTACATATTTTTTCACAGCAGGCTGTGCGATTCGACAGTTAACGAGACTAGAAAATTTTCAATCGTGGTTATTAATTTACAAAAAATAACACGTTCAACATAACTATGTACTTCGTTTCGTTAAAATTATCTTCTTACTTTGAGTGTCATAGTATGATGCAAATATTTTTCTGAACGGTTGGGAATCAAGTTCCCTAGAAATTAAACAATATACTGTTTGCATTGTGTGTGTCAAATCACTGGAGGGCTTGATGAACCGCCCAGCCTCACTTTAGAACTTCAAATAGAGAAAAGATTATCAATGAAGTTTTTTTTGTATTTAGCATATGGACTGGTCCCAGAAATTTGTTGATAATATAATTATTGCAAAGAAAAAAGGTAACTAGGTAATGCGCAGTAGACTCTTGTTTAAATGGTTGCTTGCGTCTTAACTAGGATGTTTTAGAAATACAAAATACATCATTTTTTTTACTTTTGGCACATTTTGACTATATAACAGCATGATCAATGAATTCCACAAGGTTTTGGAGGCTTTGTAATAAAACTGTTGAACAAGTAGTAAAGACAAAAAAAAATTGTGCTGACATGATTTATTTTCCCTTATTTACCCTGGTTAACCTTTTCCAGTCCGTGGTAAAAAAATCACGTTACCAGCCGTGGTCGACGCAGGCTGTGTCACTTGGACTTGGTCATGTATTGAGCATCTTTAAAGCTAATTGATCGCTTTAAAAGGGTTATTCTGTTTTTAAATATTATATTGTTATCGTTTTACAGTTTATTTTGTGTCTAGAGCTTGCAATTTACATATTTTCATGTAATATAATCGAGATATGGACGACATGGAAAAAAGCACGTCATGTATGGTGCAGGCATGTCTCGCTTCTGCCTTATACAGTCCGTTTGAAATGTAAACGTGACGAGTTGACTCATATTATAACAAACACAAGCAAGCGAGTGACGTGCCGTTCTCTCTTTCTCGCTCAATCCCATGTAAAGTGAAGGGTGCGAGTGAGATACAAGGGCTTGCGGGCATACACTCTTGTATCCTACTTGCTCATAGACAAGTGAGGTTGTGCGATAGAGATAGTAACTCCATCACATGCCGCTGCATAAAAAATAACTACAAGCGAAGATGCATCCAGTCCTTTCTCCCTCTAACTAATACTATTTCTCGGTTTGTCTCAACTTAACAAATATATATCGTGCGTCACTCTTACGTATAGAATTTTATATATTGTTATCACTTTCATTGAGTTCGGAATAATATTGTCATCAGAGTTTTGTAATTTTATTAATTTAATGATGGAAACATTGAATCTAACCACTTATCTATTTTAATTTTATTACATAACTATTTTATCTACAAATAGCTAAAATCCAAAAATTTATATAAACCCTAACAAGCGAGATATTAATTTTTTCAACTCATATGGCAATCTTGATGCACCTATGGTAATGGGAAGGTTAAGCAAGAGTCAACTTTATAGATGCAATATCAATTTCAGCCTGCACTGCCGGATGTAGGCAGATCCCAATCAATCAATATTCCTATTTAATCTAGAACGACAGGGTTGCCATGCATCCAATTATTTATGATACCAATAGCAAAAACTGTACAATTAATTGCTAGAAATGTATGGCAACCATATGGAGGGGTAACAATAGCTCACCCATGAGCTAAATAACAAAAGAGAGAAATGAGGAAGAAAATATTTATTTCAAGTATTTAAGTATATTCTTTTGCCAATAGTAACTAAAGATATTTTTGGCAGGAGTATCAATTACAAGTGTATTTTATAATATCACGGACGCTAACGTTTGCTTAATTTTGAATTGCTACGTAAACTGTATGTGAGTTAAGTAAACTAACAGATGTGCAGCATACAGACGGTTTGCCTTTCATATTATGAATGTTATGTATTTTAAGTTGCTAATTTACTAAATATACAACATAATATATGAAGGATTCGTTTCATCGGTCCTATTGTTAGAACTGGCAGTGCCCGGTCAGTAAGGCTCAACATCTTTGAACCGAGTGTAACGGTTTTTGTATTTGCTCTATACATGTTTATTATGTCACATAACTTTTAACAAGAGCTAAATGAGTAAGAATATTTTTTTTCGCAAAATAGACATAATTTAATTAAAACATTTGAAATTAATCAGTCAAAATCATTACGTTCAGTGTTTTTATGTTGAGCCTTAATGACCGGGCACTGTTAGTGTCCAGACACTAATAAATCTGAGAAAAAGACTGCATGAGTGTATTCTAAAATATTCAAATTTGTGATTATTAAAAATATAGATTTTACATTAATATTATGTAATTTGCATTTTTACGGTATAATATATATCAAAACTGTTTAAAATACACATGAAATTCAAACTATGTTATTATATTGTTCTTCTGCCAAAAAACCTTAAATTGGAAATTACAAGTTTTGAGTTAACAATGTTGAATATTTGTACGCTCAATCACATAAGACTAAATTAAATATTGTAAAAACTGTTTAAAAATGAATGTATGTTAATCTAATAATGAGATTAAAATACTCGTATTGTTTCTACATAAAAAGAATTGGTGTATTTTGATGTGTGATATAACAAGAAAGAGGAACATTTTGGTACAATTTACTTAAAACGGAGTTTGTAAACACATTATGATTTTGTACTAATCAAAAGGTGTTACTCTTTATGAATATCTTATTGCTTATATGTCACTACCTGAATGGATAGTGATATCCTAGTTACATTTAATGAAATTTTACCCTTTATATTTATAATAATCCGACTACTGAACTTTTTAAGTAAAAGTCAGAAATCTAGCAACCTTAAGGCAGGTAAACATTTGTATAATGACATTAATTAGTGTTTAAGTGCACTATATGAATGACAAATTGAATTTGGAAAAATTTTCAATATCTAATTACGGGAAGTCTTTCTAATTACTTAGTAACAAAAAAATGTGAGCTTCCAAGTGAACGTGAAATTGTATATAATTGAACTGTTAAGAATATCTACAATATACCTGGAGTCGGAATGGTTCATTCTAAAGATTTCTATTTCTGGAAACTTACGTAGAAACTAAATTACATGATTCTTTACTGATCAATTGCATGATTGATGGGAGTTCAATTAAATATTTGAAAGATGTCAAATATTTACTGATATACTAATAGAACTTGATGTCAAACATAATATTGCTAGTTCAAGCTCCATGTTTTCAGCACATCTTGTATTTCAAATCTATGCTTAGCATTGGCCATAGTAAGTATTAGTATCGCAATAGTTTAATTAGAAATTTTTTTATCAGAAAATAAGATGAACATTTGCGAAAGTATTCATCCGAATGACTACTGCTTGCTAAGTTAAGGATGGGAGACTGCAGCTGTGAGGTCATGCGCTCCGTGTAAGTGATAATGAACAACTGAAGACGTTTGACACACATTGGTTTGATAAACAATTTGCTAATGAAAATATAACTAATAAATTGCCTATATGGCATTGTTAAAATGTCAAATTAATGTTTAAACAGATCTCAACCTGATGAAATTCATTTTAAATAGTGTCTGAAGTATTTCACTATTGTTGACGGTGTCAGTGTTTCTGGACATTTTGATCCATTTGGTGTTTTAAATTTCTTTTATTTTTAAATTTTTGTTGCTAAAATAAAGTCATAACTTATATTTGAATTAATACGGTAATTATCACATTTAGCTTTTTGCTTTGGCTGTTCAAATATTGAATTATGGTTTTATTGACAATGATAAATTTTCTGCAGGCATTTTGCAAAATGAAAAAGATTATCAATAGTTTTATTACAATGGCAAGTTTAATATACCTAAGTGTAGTAGTGAGATTTACTGAGCTGGTTTACAAGTACTGGTGTTTAAAATACATCTAAATGGAATACTTCTTTGGTGCACACAATAATGATAAAATTCACACACCATTCTTGGCATATTGATGGAGTTGTAATCCCTAAAATAACCGCTTTCATTACGAAATCGACTAAATCGCAAGATATTCTCAGTACCCACTGCAGTTAGTAACTACAGAGTTAGTAAAATTGTCTACATTGGTTACATTTTGTTCAGATGGAAGCCGTCACCTCACTATCGAAGGTGTGACGGATTCGACAGTCTTTAAATCGAATGCTTATGATTTCTGTCTCAATGTATGTTACGGAATTGAAGCCACAGCTGATGATCACAGGATTTAAAAATGAAACAAACCAATTGTTAAGCATTTAAAATCCCACCACTAATTACATGTGATGTATAAAATCAACCAGTATTAAATAGAAAATCTAAGAATAGATGTTTGTTAACCTTTTAATTGCATTATTTGGTTTGGATGCTAATCGCAGGAAACGAATTGAGTGATTGGAACTGGACTGGAATTTAATAGATACAGTATTTTTTTGAGTAGATTGCTAATACTTTCATAACGAAATTTTAATTTCTAATTACCTCACTATCAAAAATAACCTCGGCACAATTCCTATTCATCATATTTATACGGAACTGCATCTTTGAATTAATAATACGACCTATAGGATAACACTAACAACGAATTCACAGCATTCCATCAGTTCAATCGACAGATTTAGCATTGTTCGTTCGCCTTTTCTTTGCATTCTTGCTTCCTTCCTAGGAGATCGAAGTGCGGATGTGAGTGGTGATCCTGGAATCAGAAAACAAACATTATGGAATGATACCATAATTTTCAAGACAATTTTTTTACTGCTATTTCAAAAGACGCAAACGCAAAGAAAAATTTAATGTATCATCAGAATAAAAAAGGAAAATATCTAATTCTACAAGAATTGAGACATCTAAAAGCACATCCACATTTTCTAATATTTAAGCAAAAATACAAGGGTTCCCAACCAGTCGAGCAAATTTTACAAAGCAAATTTTAGTCGACTTACGATTGTGAATTTTGAAAATAATAATGATTTCCACATTTTAAATTTACAACCATGGATGATTCATGATACTCAAGTATAACTTATTTTATGGACTATTCGTACTGCATTTTTGTGTCGCTCAATATCGCATTCACTTAAGTATCATTAGAAATTTCACCTTAAACAAACTTATAAGGTTCCCATTAGAAGTCGATCCCCATGATAATTAATGTAAAAGTAGCTTCCAACCTCATAAAGGTTGGATACCTTTGCTTTTAGTCATTTCACAAAATATGTAATGATATATAACATGTGGATGTATTCGAAAAATAATCAGTCAACTCTTAATGACATGCAGAATTTGATGAAGTATGCATATCAATTATTTAAAGCCTGGATGATTTCAAGCAGATTCAATCACGCCTATCAGGAAGTGCATAAAAATTACAAACGGTGTCAGACGCTAATTGTTAGCTTTGTACATATTCTGTCACGGAAATCACATGGAAACCGATAAATTCAATAGTAACAAGGAAATGCTAATATGTCCAATTTTATTTGGTTTATATTTATTGCTATAAGCAGTTGACTGAATAATAAAAATAAGCATATCATTCTTAATTGGAAATACAATACGATGGCAAAAATAAACTATGGTAAAACTAATAATTTGAGCATGAAACACAAAAACATCATTTACTAACATTGCAGTGGACATGTCGGTTTTTGTTTTAAGACACCCCTATATGTAGTTAAAATATGTTATTCTATACTTGGTTTAGCTATATTTGAACTAAAATTCGTTTAAACATAGTCCTAACGATGGCGTGAAGACGAAACAGCGATCATTTATATGCTATAATTTATGTGAAGCCAAATACTTTGAGTTTTTAATTATAGTGTTTCATCGATTATAAGACCTTCGGGGTTTCTAAATTTTAGTGTCTCAAAAATCTGAAGGAACCGTAACCCTGAATCGAAATGTGATTCATAAGTTGTCACATATTACACCTTTATCTCAAGTGTCAAATAGTTGTAGTTTTGATTTTTTTAAGTATTTCAACTCCCAATATATGCCCCATATGTGTACTTCCGATGGAGCTTATCTCAACAGAAGTTTGTCTACTGGACATGCTTGTAACTCAGTTGTTCAACCTCTCCTTTTCGAAGAGAGAAGGGATAGAAGGATAGGCCTAGGACAGAACCAGTGATTACCCAATCGCCCTGTTTTCAAGATCGGATGGGTGGGAGTGAGTTTGAGACATCACGGATATCCATGCATTCGAACTATGATTTAACACCCAAGTATACACCAATTTTAAGGTTTGACATTACAACAATAATTATCATGGATAATCCTTTCAAAAGACAACATGTCCATCTCGAGTTTTTGAATGTATACAGATCAAAGTATCAAAGCTATTGCTGTCCAGAAAAAGAAGACTGGAGTTTTATTGCTTTGTTTAATATATAAGAAAAAGAATTCTTATTTCATAAGCAATCTGCATTTTTCAAGATTCTCCTCAATCACTCAAATGTGCAATGATATATTATAGATCAGTCATAAAAAAATTAAAAGAAATATTACAATTGATTAAAAACTTTGTATATTTTTATTAGACGATACATATTGCACTTATATATATAAATATTATATAATATAGATACCCCCAACGAACAAAGCAGTAAGTCACGTATGGTAATTTTGCAGGAGAGCGAAATACAAGCTTGAAAAATTAAAAGTGAATAAGTTGATACTCAGTTGATAATGCTCGTGATGAGCGAAACCAGTCCTGATCATTATAAACATGTGGAAGTAGTGCAAATGAATTGTGTTTTATTTTTTAAAATAAAAGTGAATGGTTTAGATTTGCACATAAATAACATATTTTTTGCTTTGTTCATCGGTCCGTCAATATGCCAAATAAATATTCTATCGATCTACCATGATAAATCGGCCACCGGCAGAAGTCGGAACTAAAATAGTCAATTTAGGGCAAGCTCACAAGTGTCATGATAGTTGATTTTATTAGTAATACTGTGGTAATAAGTACGATAGGTAATATCAAGTGTTTCGAAAACAATTTGTGAGAATGTGAGGGTGGTTATTCTAAAAGTTCAGAAAAGACAGCAAATCTCAAAAAAGAAGTGACAGATAAAGTAGGATGGTAAGATTATTCCCGTGGCACTAGCGCCATCTGTAAACAGACAACTTATAATGGTCGGTCTATACTTCATTATGTTACACCATTTTGTCGACTGAGAAATGTACTGAATTTTGACAGAATATTTTTTTTATCCTGTTAATCACAGCACTGACACTGTTAAAAACCCACAGCACTGATCTGATGGCGCAAACTTTTAAGCATCATATACAAAAGAAAACAGCGTGAATTTTTGATGTTTACTATGTCATTGACTTTCATTGATACATAAAAATCTTGGAGAACAGGTTGACTCTGTGAGGCTTTTGGCACAAGAGATGCTAAGAGACTCTGGGGGTCTATAAGAGATGAACCATTTTCCATTTAGTGTGTGTAAACTATCTTGGAAAAATTTCTATAGTAAGAGCTTCATTATCTTAAAATATTTTTTGAAATATCCCAATACAGTTTCTCAGACAACATCCAAATACCATATAATGGTAATATTTATTCGCAGTTACGCGATTATCAATTATCTGCTAAAATAGAGCTGATTTTTGTTTCTTACTGTTGTTAACAGTCAAGTGACTTTCACAATACTATTGATATAAATATAATATTATAATATATTTTATTCTATTAAATAAATATTTTTGATCAACATTTCCTCAGTTGATTGGATTTACATTTAATAAGTAGAACTTCACCCCAAAAGAATTATGTAATATAGTTAATAGGTATTTCAGCCATTGTTATAATAATATATTATAAAAAAAAATGATTTGACTAGAAGCATGATAAATTGTGTATGCCATTAAGTTACACTAGAACACAAATATGCAATTAATTAATAATTGCATAACGAAATTGAGAAATATTACTATATATCTACACTTTTAACCCCAAACTTTTATATTATCGTTGTCTTTCGTATGTATAAATATTCTATAGGGAATACACCGTTATGGCTGGTGGTAAATAATCTGGCATTTCAAATAGTTTACATATAGGTTGGGACAAAGAGGGTTAAGTTAAAAAATATTTGCACATTCGAAAATATTCCTATTGTAACTGAAAATTTTTAATACCCATATACTTATCGACATTTATAAATATTTTAATAATGAATGACAAATTATTCTAGCTTTATAGGTAGTACTATAAAATAAGATCTTAATGTTGATCTTTTGTTGTCTATTTTTCAATTGCCATTCTCATAATTTTTACTGAATTATTATAATTTCTTAGGGTAGGATACCATATGTATCGATCAGTGATTTTTGGCAGTCACATTATTTTTTTATTTGTTTCAAACGACTTAAAGAATTTTGTAAATAGTTAATATTTGGAAACAAATCTGTAGCCATATAATATGAAGTGTAAAGTTTCACATGTGAAAAATCGCACCCCTTTCTTGAATCAGTGACAGTAGAGAACCACATGCCCACAGAACGCAATAATGATCTAGGCCTGAATTGGGAGTAAGAGATTCTAGAGAATTATTTAAAAGTTACAATGAATTGATTCATTTACATTTTAAAATTATGATTTATTTACTGCTTGAAATAATAAGTAATTTTCTTTCTAATATTGTTAATAATAATAGTGAAATTAAAAAGTTTAGGAATAATAAATAAAGAAGCGCAGCATGGAAGATCACCAAAGGCATTCAGAAGTAAGATAAAATGCAGAAGGATGCAGTGCAAATGGAGTGTCAATTAAATAAATATGTAAATTAAGGATAGTTTATAACTAGGGTTCTTAAACGAACGATAATATCATGGTGACTAACAAACAAGTCAATTTACATCATCACTGTCTGAGGAGCACTCCGAGTCACTCGAGTCTCTGTACGGTCCAATTCCCGGTAGGATTCCGATGCAACGCATTCCAGCTTGGACTAGGACAGGGGCGGTGACTGCTACTGGGGTAACCGGAGCTGACGAATCACTCGAGGCTCTGGCACTGCAAAGACAACTGTTCAATATTTCAAATTTAAAATACTACACACTGAAGACCTTGATTTCGACCGAAGTGTCATGTTGTAAATTATCAAAATTATTAAGTGGACAATTGCATTATTGTCATATCTGTCAATTCCTGTGAGTGGAGCGCGTTTATTTCTTTGCGTCAATGTATCCGAGTTCTTCGGCATCAAAATCAGTGTAATTTAAATTGGCTCATATTTCATAAGTATAAACAATAGTGTAATTTTGAAATTTTGTTTTTATTTGAGGAGCGTAATAATCTATTGTGGTAAAGCTTAAGTAGAGTTAAGTAACATTAGTTTAACGCAATACATAGACAAGAATGTCCGGTAATAGAATGCTCGAACATTACATGTCATAGGTTTTATTTCCCGACAAAGTATTGTTTAAATTCGGGAAGAGCTTACTCGTCATCCGCACAGTGCCCATTTGAATCTGTAAGGTCTTTTGTGAGTCCATTACTAGAAGCTCCTCCATTCTTCGCGGGCGGTTGCTCTGAAGAAGATGAATCTGTGTCACTGATCTTTCGCTTCCTCACAATAACCTATAACATTTTAAAAGTCACTATCAAAGATATTTATAAGGCAAAAGGAAAGTAATTCATCCAAATATAATCATGATATATACAAAAACCATCAGAAAAAAGTGAAAATATTGTTTTCATGGTATGAACCCTAATAAAGCACTTTCTTGCACACACTTGTCAGCATAAAACAGGCAGTAATTTACTATTTCGCGTGAAACAATGCACTATGATTTTTAAAACATCTTAGTTCTTTTAACTACGGTACTCCCTATATAATATCACCACTAAAATATCAATCGAAATTGGATTCCTGGTACACAATTATGGTGACATTAATGACCGCGACAAACATCCATCGCTTCACAGTTTGCTCACAAAAGCACCATTCAAAAAAATATTGTTAAATCTTATTTATAGTGTTATAGAAAGTCCACTTACGCCTTGGAGTTTATTTCTAGTGCTATTAGTTGATGGTTTCTTTGCGCACGTTGGCTGTCTCACTCCACCGATTTGTTGGAGTCTTTCTCTTTCAGCTGTGTCTTGTACTGTGCTCACTCTCTCTCTACAATAGATACAATATGAAATGAAAATGCTTTACCAAAAAAACCTTACAAGCTCAAAAACTGATAATATTTATTGTTGAAAGTTACATACATCTTTTTTCGTAAAACTTTTAATAAGAAGTCAATTAAAAGAAGTGTACAATGTGGGTTGCATTACATTTTTTTAACAATGTCTGCTCCCAATGTGTTGCATCTCTACAGAACTTGTTGAAAGTCAAGTCGCAGGATGGAAGAATGGGTTTAGGAAAAGACTATTGGTTATTTAATTTCTATCTCAACGCCCCATTTTCAGAGTCGGAAAGGAGGTGGGTGAGGAGGGTTTGCCTTTGTTTACAAGTTCACAAATCAATTGAAAGTTTCCATTAAAAGATTTAAATGAGTAGCCCCTAGCAATATAGAGTAAAAACACCCAGGTTGATTGATCTGGGTATTTCACAAACTTCATAAAACAATAAATATAACTTGACAAAGTTTTTGTGACGAGATTTGACTTGAAAAATACCCAAAATCGTGTGACATTATTTATGAACGATCCAGCCCTTGAATGAATACAAGGAATAGTCTACCTGAATTCTCTCATTTCTCTCTGTTCCTCCAAGGATATTTGTCTAGCTACAGATGCCTTACTCTGTTCCACCAACTCTAGGAATCCAACTTCATCATCATCCAGTCCTCTTATCATATTCTCTGAAAATGAAGAGCATTGATATGAGTTTCTTATATTGATCGCGGTGTAACTGTGTTTCAAAATATTTAAACAAAATTAAATCTAATTTAAAGTGTTTTTAAAGATATCCATAACCATGTCTGTTTTTATATCTGAATACTGAAAGTGGGATATGTTCCAGAGAATTTGTTTATTGCTTTAGGAAGTAAAATCAATCGAAAAAAAACAGTGAATCTCGTAAAAGCCTAACACATTCAGTGCTGGAAACTTACCAAGCGCATTATCTACTACATATGGGTGCGCATGTCATACTGCGAGCATTATTTTGCCTGTTGCGATTGAACAATTTTACAAAACAGTTGAACATCATGTATCTGTGTTCCTTTAACCCTCAGCACAGAGCTAAATGTAATCTTATTGGTTTCTCAGTACATTTTAGTGCAAAATCAATGTAATCTGTGCAAAACACAAATAGGAAGAAAGTATTTCATTCAATCAGTCAAATTGTGGTCCTTATTTAATATTAGAATTCAAATATATAAATAGCTTACTAAGTTTATGGGCTTCTTCATAATCGGCATCTCGCTTGTTTTTTTGCTCTTCCAGCCGCGCATAAAGAGGCCGTGGATCGAACACCTCTTCGGGAGCCTCTGCAATACAAAGCATTCTTTACTAATGCAACTATGTCAACTAGATTTTTGTAAACCTTCATGTTGTGTTTTTAGAATTTTGTAATTCTAAACAATCTGCAATATACAACATCGGATTTGATGAAAACAAATTCCTTGACGATATAAATATTTTTTTGACAATATTACAACAACTTTACCTAATTATGAGGGAAAAAAGGCAATGTCAGAGTAGTAAAATAGTTCATAAATTGTTCACAAAACGTCAGAAGTGTATAGAAGAACACACTTTTAGATGCTTATTCCATATTAGGACATTTTCAACCTAAATTCATACTCATTTTCTTTGTTTAAATATGATCATGTTATGAGATATTGATAAAAGATAAGATTTTTTGATTAGTTCATTATTTTGCTGTAATTATGGTAATATACCTATATATATAAATAAAATATGTTTACATGTTATATTCAACTTCAAGAAATCTGTTTTTATTATGCAAAATATTCAGTCCTATAATTAGTTATTTAATCATTTGTAATGCTTTCAAATTATTTATGTTTATATTTATAGTCAGATTAAACTAAATTGCCGTGAAAAACGAAATGTCTTTATATTACTTGTTTCAAACTATAGTCAAATAGGAATGACAATGAAGTAAACATGGAGTAGATAAAATTGTTTTGTCACAGTATTCCGAGATTAGTACAATTTCTTGACAACGCATGGCCGTCGAAAGACTACGCAATTTCTACGAAATCATTCAGGGATTAATTTCAACCGATGGCGTAATAATCGCACAAAGAAAAACAATCTGCGAGAATGATGAGACGTGATGTGTGGAAAATTATTTTTATGGTGCAAAGATTTTTCACCTTCTGGTTGGTCGGCAGTCCTCACTTTTTCCCATTCTTCTTGGCGCCGTCTTTTAGCTTCAGCTATCTCCGTTTCGGAAATAAAACCCGAACTCATTTTCACGCACTCACAAAATCAGAATTTACAACAGGTTAATTAAAATGATTTACAGAAAAATATGACAGATCAGTCGTCTCATCGGTGTTGGCAGATATCATAGAGTACAATATGTTATTTTGTAAAGCTTCTCCAGAATAATATTTATCAGCTTTCTATCATAAATCGTAGCTCACGACGAAAAAAATGCGTGATTGTGATTTCTTTTTTCAGATTAAGAAAACGAATTCTTTAAACTACGTTTAAATAAGTAGATTTAATTCTAAGCTAATATTTAATTTGTGCCATTGTATGTAGGTAGATAGTTAATTGAGGATATATAATGGTATATTGATTGAATTGACGTTTACTTAGTAGAACTACATAAAAAATAGCAAACTATTGCAGCTGTTTAGGCACCACGGCATTGTCAGAGCAATTATACTTAAATAAATTTGTATTCATATTTGTACATATAGCTTAAAGTGCGTAAATTTACCTACTCTAACATATTTCATTTGAACTGTTAAAATTTTATACATTTTCATGTATTTCATTCCCACTGACTCGGAGTTCATCTTTCTGCATTATCAGACATTCGAGTTCACGAATGAACTCAAATTGACAGTAAATAAATAGTTTATACCTAATATCAATTATATAATATGAGATAAATTATTATCATCAAGTTTAGGAACAACATTGATATTTGAATTAATATTAATACTAACGTTGATAATATTATCAACGTTAATGACGAAATACATGGAAATGTACAACATTTGAACAATTCAAATTTGGTTGAAATTTCATCAAGCACCCTCAGTCAATATCTTAAATTACTCTAATATATTTTGTTTTATTTAATATGGTAATACATTAATATAAAGTAATATTGTCAATTAATTTGTTCATATTTTTCCCTCCTTTTTAATTTATCAGAATTATGAAAAGGTTCATACAAAAAAGTGTATATTATCAACAATATTAATAATTTTCTTGTACTCGTTAGTAAGTAACGGGTTAAGATATATTCATTGGTTACTTTATCCATTAACGATTAAAATGTATCGATTAACACTCAACACCATTTTCGTACTACATATATCATTCAGATTGCCATAGACTATTATACTTTTCAGATTGCAAATGAGAAGAACATGACACTTATGTGTTCGTCACACCTCAAATGATTACCTCTTGATTCCAACTAATTATGTAATGTTTACTTACACGTGTTAATTATGCCACTGTTGCGTATTATTGTCACAAGTTATTAGAAAAAAGCTAACAGACTGAGTAGGTTATTTTTTCATTAAATATTTTTTCGCCACTCAAATCAATGCAATTAACTATTCAAAATTAGAAAATACTTTTATTTCTTATTAATTTCTAGTCTTTATACCGATTTGTATCAAATTTATAGCGAGTACAAAAAGAGCGTATCGTTACTTTTTACTCCTCATTACTCTTGTCAACTTGTCATAGGAACGTCATGCTTTTGATAAAAATGTAAACAAATAAAGGTACGTTCATAGTTCCTAATACGTGTCAACGAAGTACGCCAAAATGCTGAAAGCTGTAATATTAATCGGCGGACCCGAGAAAGGTAAAATTCATCATTGTCAGTCAATGGCCACGGCACTAATAGATAGTTCCAATTTAAAAAAATTTATGGGTTTCCAGGGACTAGATTTCGCCCGTTATCACTAGATGTTCCGAAGCCACTTTTTCCGGTTGCTGGCGTGCCGCTGATACAGCATCATATTGAAGCCTGTGTGAAGCTCAAACAATGCAAGGAAATATTAATCATAGGGTCCTATCCGTCGGCGCTTATGGAAGAATTTCTGTCCGATATGCAGAAAGAATATCAGACAATAATCAGGTGATCATTATGACGAAAAAATCAATATTATTACAGTGTAGTTTCGATCTATTGTTTTATTAGAGATTAGCAACGACAGACGCAACAAAAATGAATTTCTTAAATATCACATATTCAAATTTTCGATGTTCTCTATGAAGTTTTTATAGTTTTTATGAGGAAGAAAGAAGTTTGATTGCATAAAACTATATTCGATACAATAAAAATACTGTGTCATGAGCCATGTGACCCACATTGGTCGCAGACATGATTTCAAAAAATATGTTGTCAATCTTTGAATTACATCACAATGCTATAAATAAGTTTGTGTTCATACTTTTATCAACGAATTTGAATTTCACACTGAACAATGTTTTACATAGATATCTTCAAGAGTTTACAGCCCTCGGAACGGCAGGAGGAATGTATCATTTCCGAGATCAAATTAGAGCTGGCGGACCGGCTGCTTTCTTTGTACTCAATGGAGATGTCTGTGCCGACTTTCCCCTGCAGCAGCTTTACGATTTTCACCTTGAAAGAGGAGCTGAGGCTCAGGTATAATATCACTGTTTTCACTGCCTTCTGTTACAACATCATAGAACCAATAATTTGTGCTGCTGTTGTCATGGGCTGAGTTGGCTTGAACGTATCAATTAATCTGCGACTGAGGGTGCTTGATGGAATTTCAATATCAAATTTGAGTTATTGAGATTTTGTACACTTCCATGTATTTTGTCACTAATGACCCGGGTTTCGCCTTTTGGCATCTTCAGGCATTCGAGCGCACGAATGAACTCGAACTGACAATTATTGAGATTTTGTACACTTCCATGTATTTTGTCACTAACAACCCGGGTTTCGCATTTCGGCGTCTTCAGGCATTCGAGCGCACGAATGAACTCGAACTGACAAGTCGAACTGAACAAGAACTGACTTGTCAGTTTGAGTTCATTCATGCGCTCGAATGCCTGAAGATGCCGAAAGGCGAAACCCGGGTCGTTAGTGACAAAATACACGGAAGTGTACAAAATCTCAATAACTCAAACTTTACTTTATTGTTTAGAAAAATTTAATTTGTTTCTCAATGGATAGTATTGCGAAGAATCCCAAAACTAACCTATTTTAATATGGAATAAACCATACTTTTATTGCTACCCACATACATTTGTAAATGTTGATTATAAGTCTGCTATAAACTGTATTGTGAAAGTACCTTTAACCCTCTGGGTACACTAGTTTAACCAAGTATCTTTTATATTTTTTGCTACTAATATTGTTCTTGTACTTGTGTGTAATGTTATTTAATAACTATGAATTTGTATTGACACTTCACATTCAATATGGAGAGAAAGTTGATCTATTCGTCAATCTAGATGTGCTGTAAAACAATATACACCTCTATTTTGTGCAGCAAGCATTTATATTTTTTATTTGTGTTTTATATTTACCACAAATTAGACGGAAGAAGCTCTATATAAATCATGTCATATGTAATCTTTCAGTATTAAAGATCATGGTTTAAAGTTAGCAATATCCTAAATGTATATTATTATTCGTTCACTATTTTTTTGCATTCATTGTTTCATTGCCCCTTTGATTTTAATCCGTTCTGTAGAAAACGGTTCATGGAGAGTACTGCACAGCGGCCATTGAGTATATGTTTTAAGTTATCTAATAATATTATTTATTTAAAGACAACAAATTGCTATTTATTATAGTAGTATGATGTATTTTTATTTCATGGTTACACAGTTTGTTGTTAAATTATTACAGCGTGGGAAAAAATAAATAGTTCAAAAGGAAGGAGAGGTTATCGCTATGGTTGCAAAAAAAATGGTAAATAGAGATTCGGACATTAATTGAAATGGGACATAACAATTGATAAACCTTGCATTTTTTGAGAAATGAAAATTAGTTCTCAGACAGTGATATCTAATAATGCTGGAAGTTTCTGGCTCAATGTAATAATAATGTGTCAGCTCCAGGAAAGATATCATTTACATTCTAATAGTTTTGTGTTTGTTTAAGATTACAATATTAGGCACAGAAGCAACTCGTCAGCAGTCTTTGAACTATGGTTGCATAGTTCTAACGAAACCGCTGTGTTCTGTCGATCATTATGTAGAGAAACCCAATAGCTATGTTTCCACTATTATCAACTGTGGAGTTTATGTGTGTTCGGTGGATGTGTTTCAAAATATGGCTACGGTATTTAACAAGAAACAGAATGACTATTACAAGTAAGTGTCTTCTTCATTAAGTAAGTTCATGCTGTCGAATTGCCGATAATTGTTGTCATATTATTTTGTTCTAATATATTTATTTTTCTTGTTCTTAATAATATTATACCATTTTTTTTTAGTGGATGCAATGGATCCGGACGTGATGTAGGATATATTGCATGGGAAAAAGAAATATTGGCACCCCTCGCTGGAACTAGAAAACTTTTTGCAATGCAGGTAAGAGATTACCATTATCTATCCTCGTTTTATATTAAACATATGTATGTTTTGTTTATCTGTCTGTCTGTAAATTATTTCTGTAATGCCATAGAGTAATGTTGATAGATAGCACTGCCATCTGATATATGTATATAGAATTAAAATAATAAAATTGATAACTTAGTTATTCCACTGGCTGTGTTACTAAATGTGAAGCGTTTTTCACTTCTTTAAGAAGCATCTTCAGAATGAAATCTGACACAGCCAGTGGCTCCTTAAGCTAACCTAACCTATCCCATGGTATCAGAATCATGTCATGAAAATTAAGACAAACAATTTTCAGGTAACCTCATGGTGGTCACAAGTGAAAACAGCTGGCTCCGCTATATATGCTAACCGGCACTATCTGGAGCTGTACAGAAAAAGGGCCCCCGAGAGACTGGTGTGCCCTTCGGATAGTGGAGATGCCGCATCGCAAACCATTATTGCTGATGTGTTTATACATTCCACTGCCAAAGTAGACCCCACTGCCGTTGTAAGTATGCAATCAATTATTGTCATTTTTATTTCACTAAAATTATATATTATTATACCGCGGAGACCCAAATAGGCCGTTTTGAAAACTTATTTAAATATATATTATACATTTTAAATGCAGTGCATGAGTGACCTCTATATCCAGACACAATATATCGATATTTTAAGCAATACCTTTGAAGAATTGACGTTATTTCCATTAACAATAGAGTAGAAAAAGTTTATGTCTATAATATAATGCCTCAGATTATCAAAAGGAACATAAAGTTTGTTCTCACAAACGGCAGAATTGTCATTTTTGCCCAGTCAGTATAAGCTGAAAGAAATTTGTGAAACTATTAAACTTTAGCAGCCTAAGAGAAAGTCAGTCGGATAAAAGCATGAGTAAAATAGCTGAATACTTTAAATATTGTTTTAAGTTTTGCCAATGGAATGATTATATATTGCCGGTCCTGTTGCTGAATGGCCAGCATCGAATGGTTTCGAATCCCAATAAGGATACATTCATAAATAGATATCTAAAACTCCCTCCCACTCATCCAATTTTAAAACAGGGCGTAATGAGAGTGACTAGGTAACTACTGATCCTGTTCTAGCCCCATATTTCTATCCTTACTTTCTCTGAAAATAAAAGGTTGAACAACTGAATAACAAGCAGTTTTCGCAGAACGGCGTCTGGTGAGATGTGTCCATTAAGAGTTCATAAGTTCCACATGGTTATATAATATATACGTTTATATAAAGCAACAAGTCTTCCATCTCTGTACTGCCAAATTGCTTTCATTATTGTATTTTAAAAATTCAGATTGGTCCAAACGTATCGATAGGCCCCTCGGTGGTAATCGAGGCTGGAGTTCGTCTGAAGGAGTCCATAGTCTTGGCCAACGCCACAATACACGAGCATGCTCTGGTTATGCATTCAATAGGTAATTTATTGTTACTCTTTTTTTTGTTTATTAATACAATTATTTTACTTTATCATTAATCATATATTTTGTCATGACCCTGTTTGTATTTGTGGCGGAACCTCCATTAGGTGCCTCTGTTTCTTTGCGACTGAAGCGATAGAGCTTGCACCTTTCTGTCAACTCGTCTGATTTTTGTTTCTCCAACTCTAGGCGCACTCGCTGCACATTATTTTGTTGCTTATTTAGGCAGTCGTCTCACGTATTCCATTAAAAAAAATATCCTAGAAAATTACAATTTATATATTCGATTACAGTCGGTAGGTTCTCGGAAGTGGGAGCTTGGGCACGTGTAGAAGGAACTCCGTCTGATCCTGATCCAAATAAGCCCTTCGCCAAGATGGACAATCCTACTCTGTTCAATACAGACGGTAGGTTGAATCCCTCCATCACAATATTAGGTGAGTTGTCATTGATTTGTTAAAATGGCATTATTTAGATATAAATATTTGGATCTAATGCTTAAGTATTTGAGAAATATTTTGAAACAAGGCCTTGACGCGTAATGTGTAGGGGAAGACTATTTTTACTGTGTAAGTAGACTGGATTGTCAGATAAAGTGGTGAAAACACTGGTCTACTTTAGTTGTTGACATTAAATATTATATTTCCGAATGGCTTAGAGTCAACATGAAATCTATTGTTTTTTTGCAAGTACAGTGGAACCTCGATCTACTTTCTTACATTCATCGTTGTTTTGGAGACTATCCCGTATTCATCGATTTTTTTTGAGTGGCCTTGAAAAATGATAAATCGAGGTTCCACTCTATTATAAAAAATCTGTTTGTAACAAAAGAGCATGTAATATCTGGTGTATACTTTTGTGTTTCAGGACGAAGTGTAACAGTGCCTGCTGAGATGATTGTTTTAAATTCAATTGTTCTTCCGCACAAGCTTTTATCGAGAAGTTTCAAACATGAAATAATCCTATAGTCAAAACTAAAGACTAGCCATTTTTGATTTGAAAACTAAAGACTTAGCCATATATTGATTGTGTATTTTTTTATTACCCACCATGAGAAACAGTGGTTTTTTTGTTCTTTCTTAATCCTACTCGAGAGACTATAATTTGTTTGTTCAATGTTAATAAACATTCATTTTATTTGGAGAGACGCGGATACTAAAACAAAAATGAGATGTGCGATTCTAACATTAAACATACATTTTTTTTCAAAAGTAAATTTCAACTTTATCAATATTTGTTTTTTTTAAAGCTTTTAACACCACTATTGTGTATTTTTTTTATGTTTGGTATTTCCATTTATTTTAATATTGTGTTCAATTTTAATATCATATTTGTATTAGTCTATTGCTACATTATTAATTAATTACCTCAGAAAGCACAAATGTATTTTTGTATATTTTGTATTTATTTTTATGAAAACTTCCATAATTGTTTTTTTTTCTGTAAATAAAATTTGAAACAGTGAGAATGTGAAGTTTACTTATACCAAAATTTTATTTCTGCAAAAAGCTAGAGACTCCTTAGTTCCTGGATTAAAAAATGCAGTACCCGTTCACGTTATATTTACTGTTTTCGAGTAGTCGATAACTCTGATTATTTTGCATGACTAAATTTTGTGCAGTTGATAAGGGGTTAACTATTTTTGTGTAATCAACTTCAATTGCTACCTGTTGTATGTCTTGGAAATGGCTCAATAATATGACTTGTGAGGCTTGGATAAGATGTTTTCAATTATTTTAGTCTTCAGCTAAGTGGTTAACATCGTTGGCTTCGGTTATATTGCACACAGGTACGAATCCCAGTGCAGGCAGCCTTATAAATAATTTTTGTCAATCGATTTATGAATTTGCGCTTAAACGCTTGTTTGTGGTGCTTAAAATCCCCTTCCACCACATCCGATCTATAAAAATAGGGTGTAACAAAAGCGATTAGCTAGTCCTACCCTAATCTTATCCTTCTATCCTTACTCGAACAAAGAGAGGTTGAGCAACTGAGTGACAAGTAGTTATTGTAGAAAATATTCTGTTGAGATAAATTCCATTAGACATCCATAATATATGCTCCATGGTAGGAGCGGACGTGTTTTAAAAAAAATATCTATATAATGTATATGACCCTATAATAAACAATAGACATCTGTCTTAGAAAATATTTTTTGGAAAACAATGAACCTTCGTAAAGCTATATAATCATTGATTGGACAAAACCTCACCTTGACATGCTAATGTATTCAGTTTTTTTTTTAAATATATTTATCTGCAATGCTGACATGGAAAACTTACGTGAAAGTCTGTGCTTTTTGTATTTACTGAGGGATTCGACAAACAAAGCTATTTGAAAATAAATATTAAACATTATGTCCAACTCTTATATTTAGTCAAACTCGTTTACGACTTGTGCAAGATTTGGTATTTATTTTAAATCAGGATATATTAAGAAATAAAGAAAACGTTGGTTCAGGTTTTGTTCTTTTATGACTAAATTTCCAAGAATTCGTCGTCCTATAGCAGAATGTAAGATTCTAGGGTGTACGTCCCACTTACTCCCAAATGGACATTTTGATAATGTGATGTCTCAAGTGATTTATGGATTTGCGACCAAAAACGTGGATTACTATAACATTTAAATGCTTTCTTAAGCTCCCTGTCCGATCCTGGGCCGAGGCGTACAGAGATCAAGTAGCTAAATAATAATAAAACTGTGGAATTAGTTAAAGAAAACCTACCGATACTGCTAACGTTCCATTATAAAGTTGCTTATTCAGGGATTGATCATGAAAGTAAATAAGTGGGACGTAAACTCTTATTATATACCAATATATTCTGCTATGGTTTCAACGAATTCTTCTAAATTCGGTAGAGAAAATAACTAGATAACTATTCTTCCTTTCATAACCTCACATTTTTATCATTACCATAATTAAAGATGGTTGAGCAACTGACTTACATCCAGTACTCGTCAAATAACTCCAGTTAGGATGTTCTCCGTATACTTGACACTGCGAGCAGACGTACCTTAAAACGATGCTTAGCTCAATTCATTTTTATTATTAAGGGTGTGATATGATTCAAATTTAAATATTCTTATTTCTTGAATAATATATTTATCTCTTTATTACTTTATTATATGAAGCGAAATAATCCCGACCTTACTCAAAGGAAAAGATCTAAAAATACTCATATTAGACTTTGTCTATTTGATTAAATGTCTTTTATTAAAAACAATGAAACTATTTTTAGCATAATATTGAATAACTCTATTAATAAATTTGATTCACACATCCTGTGCTGATATCAGTAATAATGTTTTTCATATTAATAAAGTGTTTATTTTTGTTATTTTACCCTATTCTTCTTTGACCATATTCACTCCCTAGGTAGAGCATATGGGCACTATGCTGTGCCTCCATGATTCCCTGCCACTCGTCAATTGCTTTGCTTCCTCCTATAGCCAGCATCCTACAGCTTCGCCGAGTACATCCTATGTTAGTACCCGACAGCAGTCTAGAATGCCGGAATCCCACAAGTCGGAAGGACAGGCAAGCAGGATTGAGTTTCATCTGAAGCATCCATAGCACGTGACCTTACCAGTTCCAACGTCTCTCCATGACCGCTGAACAGTTTGTTGAGATGTAAGTTCTCTAATCTCCGAGCTTTTAATAACCAAGATCCACAGTTTTCACAAAAAACAGAATTTCATCGCCACATATCCAATACACAGCTATTTTGAAAAACGATTTTAAAAAAATTATATTTTGACATTCTCATGTTATACTGTAGTTTTGCACTCTTAGTCGACATGTCATTATTAAAATATTGTTGATTCAAATGTGTGGAGACTGCAAACAAATAAGACGAACGTTTGAGAGTGTTGACCACTCGGTTACAGGGCCGGCAAAATATACTACGTTACATCCTACATAATTTACATGTTCATACAAAATATACTACGTTACATCATACATAATTTACATGTTCGTGGAAGGATAAAGCGTAGTCACCCAAGCAAATACGATAGCAAAATTCTCAGATACAACATGTCTTCAATGCCAAATTTCGTAAACTACCGTCATTAATATTCCTTAGTAAAACCAATATGTTGTACTTACAACCGAGATACGAAGGATTTGTAAATACATAAGATGTACATAAACACAATTTTCGATCTCCATTTTTTGAAAAAGAAGTGTTTGATAACCGCGAATGAGTAGAAAGCACTAAAAATAACATTGTTTACACAATTAATGACAGAATGTTAATTGATGTTAATTTATTTCCCGAAATTGCAAATGAGTTGAATAAATAAATTCGAGTGGTAGTTAAATAGAGAAACGCTCGATTTTTATTTGCCTATGGATTTTGCATGAAAGTATTACGCGTTATTGTTAGAAAATAAATCTTTTTCGTTGTATATAGCAGGAGATGTTCAAATTAAATCTTGTTGAGTGAAAAAGCCGGCTTTATGGTAGAGGTAGCTACATAAGATAACATTTGTTAAATCCACAGTTTAATGAGGGAATGTATGACTTTATAGCTAATTTGCAACAATACAATGAACGAATTTATTAATCATGCTTGACTTTAAAAGTAGGTATATAGAAAAAATAATTGTGTCTGATTTACCTATCTCTGGTAGAGTTTGGGATTGCAGCAGAGTTGCGAAATCTTAAACATCAGATTTTCGTTGTAAAACAGATATCGCAAAACCGCTTTTGGTTTTCTAAATATTAACAAACACAATTTTCTCAGCGCATTATATTGTGTATTTGAAGTGAAAAATATGTTATTCATATTTACGTTTTAAGAAAATATTAAAAGAAATAATAATTGAAAAAAGTGAAAGAAAAAAAACAGTACACAAGAAAGAAGAAAATGCATTACATAACAAGTAGCATCATTGTCCTGAAAGCCCACATTGGCCATTGACCTGGTCTATTCTGGAATTTTATTTTAATAAAAATGACATTTGCGAAGTTAACTGATGTTTGTACATCAGCATTACAGATTTTCCTCAATTTAAAAATGATTTTACTAACTACTGTAACCTTGCGATACAACACTTCTTCATGTGGTTTGTCCATTATAAGTTTTCCGTTTAAAGAGGGTGCTAGTGTCACGGAAGTACTGTTGTCTTACGACTTTACCTGTCCGCAATCCGCAGTGGTATATTATTATATTATATTATTTTTTGAGACTCGGAAGAACCTCACTCACATTCTCCAAGTGTTTTCGAAACACTTGATATCGTGTTTATTTACTGAGGATTAAAAATAAAAAAAAACAGCTTTTATAGCACTCGTGATCTTATGTTAGTTTGACAGCTACAAGACTTGGATTGACTCATGACTATTTTAGTTCAGACTTCTGCCAGCGGCCAAGTTTTAATAGTATATCAATAATATGGTGATTTTTTTAAACAACGATTCGCTAACAAATTAAAATCTTCATTAACATTTTTCATAGGTACACCAAATTGTTTCGAGTTGTCAAGTGTGTGTGCGATTTGTTTTTAAATGTTATTTAGATTCCTAACGAAATGTGTACAATTTTGATTAATCTTACCAAAGTCAATAAAATTTATTTTTTTGGGAATTGACAAAAAAATAATGACATTATTTATATTGAAAAGTCGCCAAGAATTGACAGTAGTTAACACTTTTAAGGAAAACAGTTAAAAATATTACGTAATAAATAGAAAAAAGATAACATATTTTTGGAATGGCACACAATATGATATTTCAGTTGGTTCAACGAAGTTAATTAAATATTAAATAAATAAGCAGTGGTGTAATTTATGAGGATCCAAGGCATAATATGTCAGGGATGGTTAACCTTTGAAGTTCGGCGTGTCAAAATTCTGAAAAATCCTAGCATAACTTGGATGCCGTGTCACAGCTAAGAATGTCAATAATTTTGCAGCCCAAGTAAATGAAAGACTTGTTTTTGTACTATTTATTTATTATTAAACAGCGAAAACAAATAATAATTTATAGTAGTGAGTTTTTTGTTGCTGAATGAATGCATTTGATAAATCTTCAATTGAAGGTTTTTATTTCATACATTTCAAGCACACGCAAACTTCATTAGTCAGCTGGATTCTTTTATTAGTTTTTATTAGTTTACTAGATTTATTATATTATTTAACACCGGTAATAAGGTCTCATAAGAGTACATAGAGGGGAAACATGTGAGTGAAGAGATCGCTAGAGTGCTAAAAGTGTTCTGTTCCAAGACTGCAAATATCTTGTTCACAGTGGCACTCTTCTTCATTCTCCAAACTATTTCTTTCTAGGTTCATGAGTTTGGACCTCAAGCAGACAATTCAAGTATACATTTTTTTTTCTTTAATACAGCAAACTCGAAAGAAGCTTATAATGGTTGATTATTCAGTTTGAATTTATTTGGAAACCATTGATTTTGTCGTTTCAAGAAAAGCATTCTTTGAAAAAGCTTGTAATCTGGACGAATGGTAACACACCAGTTTTCCTGGTTTCATATATTCGTTCGATAATTATTGATTCATACGAATTGCACATACAGACGTCTCTCCATTATTTAGTAGTGAAGAAATAAAGACGTCATTTTGCAAGGATTTACTTTTATAAGGAAATCTATCACGGAGAGGAAAATCAAACTATCCAATCGTTTTCCAATTAATGTTTGTGGTAATATTTTTTCACATTTTCTTATAAAATCGGAATATTCTGTGCGTATTGAGATATTAGGCTGCAACAGGAATATATTACTTACTGTTAGACTTCGTACACCTGGTATGGAAGAGTTTCAGAGTTTTCGCGCCCCACCTCAGAGCACCTGAGGCCCCCCGAAGGGCCGCGACCCATGAGTTTGGGAAGTACTGCCGTAGGCTACTACATCCGGATATTTAATTATTTTAATTGTCTTGTCCAGGCTTCTAAATTGATTCAATCTTTCTCGTTGAATGCTCTTTGGTTAATATCATCCGTAAACGATGCGTGTCACCAAAAATGTCACCTCTGACACGCGTGTCATAGGTTAGCTATCCCTGGTATGGGTGGATGGCGCAGATATACATGGAGACGATTTTAGTCGAAAATAAATAGTATCAGATACTGTCAAGTACGACACTGTAAAAACACAAACGTCAGGTGATGTATTATTAATAGCTAGATATTAAAACATCTCTATGTAAATATATTATTATTTAATTAGCACTGAATCAAGAAGCGTGAATCACAATTTTATGATGACACTGAAAAATTAGCATATTTGATTTCTATTCAATATTTTCTTTTGCTAAGTGAAAATATTGATTGAATTAAAATAAAATTCAACAAAAACGTAGACGAAATGCTTAAATTAAATACTTAAAGTATTATTAAACAAAGCAAGCTATTTGAAGTATGTAGGTACTTTAGTAGAATATGAATATTTAATACTTACCGGTTTCCGCTTTCTGTTTCCATAAAATCTGTAGATTGTTATCGTAAAAAGTTAATTACTAGACACCAGCTTACTACAAAATGGGAGCAGAAGAATATGAATCTATGTTAAACTCATCCTGAAGAACAACATACTTGCTCTATTTAAAACCTGTTTTCCAAATATATTTTTTACTAAGATTTGTAAATAAAACAAAAATAAGCGATGTAGGTAATGATGTGATGATTATAATATATCGTGAAAGCTTTTCCACATTTCACAGAAGTGACATCTGTTGAAATTTTTCTCAGAATTCATTTGTATGTGAAAAAAATCTTCAATGTTTTGATATGTGATCATTGACCAGTATAGAAAATAATAATCTCTTGATAATTGACGTACTTGTTATGCTATTACATGCAAGGCGGTTCGTATTTTAATATTTTCATATTACGTATATTTTTTTAAATTATTGTTTACTGTTAGTTAGGCCTGTAGCCGTGTCATTAACGTAAGCTTTTCGGTCAGCGATACCGATAAGCGAATTTACAGCTCCAGCCCCATCTTCATATTATCTTTATTCATTTCGTAACAACGAGAGCTTAATAACAAACAGCACTAAGAAAAATAGTCTGAAGATACTTCTCAAAGACGCGAAACACGCGTCACAACTCATAACTCAAACAAGCGGAGTAACAAATCGATCAGTGTTATATCAAAAATGATTTCAATAAGTTTACTGCCGATTCCGTTGAAAAAGAATAACTAGAAGCCTAGTAGGGCAATTTCTTTTGAGATGCCTCCATTACGAGTTCAGTTGCAGCGGGAATTGTTATTCCATCACAAAAAAGTTAGTCCGCTGTAGAAAGACATACAAGTCAGTGGCATACTTTCAAAACTGGACGTGTCCACAATTCAAACTTCCGAGATAAATATACTTTTATGTTATTTGATTTACTTGCAATAATAATAATAAAGATTTATTTATTATCAATGATCTACTCATCTACTCATTATAAACATTAATATCAATTTTACATTTCGTTTCAAAAATGTTGGACGTGTCCAAATTTGAATGTCAACTCATTTTCTGAAACTCTTTACTACATGAGATGCTCTTTGGCCATTTTTAATAGTCAACAAAATGTATGTGTGAGCTTAGAATTATATTCCGCTAACAACTTATATGACGTATATACCAGCGGCGTGTCATCCATACATGCGGTAGATGCGGCACATGCCTTAAAATTCTAAACAAAAAGTCTTTTTCCTGTGTTTTTTTAAGTTATTTAATATTTATTTTAGGTAGCGATGAAACAAAACTACTTCAAAGTTCAACATTCAAACACTAAAATCTAATAGTTGTTGCAACCTGAGTGACGTGTTTTTGGATCTAATCGCCCGTGCAACGGTTACCATAAAATCGCGTAACCGTTACCGGTTACCGAAATTCGTTCGAAATGCGTTCGGCGGTTTGCATTTTTCGCGCATTCGTAAATGATGAAAGTACAATCTGCACTATGGATCGCGCATACCTATGTGTTTATGGCAGTTTGTATAAGACGCCATGCGCTTTCAATTCTGTTTTCGTATCGATATTTTTTCGTTAGTATTCTGATTCGAATTATCAGATAAATCGTATTTTATTTGTCGCTACCTTTAATAGGGATACACAAGAAAACAGTGAAAGGGATTTTAATAATCTCGAAAATCTTAATTGAATCTTTGCTGAAAAAAACATTTTGTTTCTTCCATTTATTGTAAAGGTAATTATTATTAAAATACCGAAGCCTACTTCTCGATTGAATATTTAAACTAAATCAAGGACAGTCACTAGATAATTGAAAATTATGAAGTGTATGAAAAAAATACGTGGACTTGTGGATGTCTTCAGTTATCGGAGTTATTTTGCTGGTCATGTTTATTATTTTGGCAAAACACTTATGGAAACTTTTATGACTTCATGAGGCTTACGGGTGAACTTATTTATATTTATTCATCAGCAGAATTTTGTTTTAAGTCTACAAGTTCTATTAAAAATTCATTGTTAATAATTTATTAAAAGATGTTTTAGTGGAAGCATACAATTAAATTAATTTTTACAAAACCCTTCACCAACGCTTTTGTAGCGCTTCGAGAGATCAGTTTCTTCAATGAAACGAATTCAAAATGTACTAACAATAATCAAATTGAGACTTTCTTTCTTGTGATAATATCAATTGAAAAAACTTTTGTCAAATTTAAAACAGGAAAATAAGTTGCGTTTATTGATGAATTCAGAAAAAGTAGCGAATAAAATTGAATTTCAAAAGCTAGATAAATTTTACTTATTTTTCACCGTCACAGCATGTCTTGTATCAAAAGTCACCATGTGTAAATTATTCTACAAGTCAAATATATTATTATGCCGCCACTGCATGTCATATCGACTCTATATAAAGTTCATGGAGGAGTAACTCGTCTAATCAGTCAATATCGCGCAGTTGGACGGGGAGCATCGTCCGCCATTTTGTATTGTTAAATTTCAAGGAAAAGCGGGAAGCCACGAGGCGTCGGGAAACGTGCGCGTTCCCTTTTTTAAAAATAGTGTTGCCAGTGAAAAATGACAATGAAGTTTTTCGTTCTATCGGCGTGCTTCTTTGCCGCGTTTTTTGGGCAAGTTGAGCTGAAAGGTAAGATTTTTCTTTATTAGACAGCTATGCCATTATACTTATTTACCTGTATTATATTTTTACTGGGATAAAAACTGTACCCAATACATTTTTTGCTGACTTATATTCGATAATTTATACCAGACAAAATATGCCCACTGTATGTGTAAATCAGTAATGGCGTTAATTATTTAATGGTTTCTGAAGCTCGTTTAGAATTTTCATATCTATGATGTGTGTTTAAATACTAAAATTAAATATCTGCGATACTTAATTTCTTTTGTCTAACGTAATTTTTATTTTCTGATTACTGCCATCATATATGGTACCAAAACTATGAACAAAATTCAATATTTCAAAGCTAATTAGGAAATATTTATTTAACAACAAAAAGTAAATCTATGTCATCTTAGTTCGTTTATAGGTGCGCGGAGATCAATAGTTGTTAGTATATCCTTTTTATGAAAAAATACATTAAAAAATTTCCTACGGCGCATAATTTTTTGTCTGATTTATCATTAAATCGACATTTTTCACTGGAGGTCTTATTGACATAATTAGAGCAATCAATGTGTACGCTCTCCTTAATAATCCGTTAATTCATTTTATAAAAATATTTTTAGTGATTATAATTATTTTGAGTGATCAGGTTCAAATATTCATGAGCTTTCAATGATTTTTAAATGATCAAAATCAACGGAAAGTTTAAATGATTGTAACAGTCCACGAAAACTTGTAAAGTTGTGCTTTAAATTGAAATTAATTTTTCGAATAATAGAATTAATTTTTAACTTTCTTTTATTTTAAGTACATATCTTCGATGTTCTGGAAGAAGACACTAATTAGAAAATACTAGTTTTGAGTAATTGGACTTTGAAGTTTGCCAAATGCTTGAAATGCCATACGTTTTTCATTTTGTTTGTTTGTACAAGACTATTTTTACGTAAAAGTGTAATTTATAAAAATAAGTGTGTTCTGTCATACTGGAGAGTTTGAAATGAGGAACATTGGTATAGCTAACTCAATATGTAATTTTTTCGATTTAGTGTTGTCTTCCAGAACAACGACGATATCTAAAGTAGAGCTATTTAAATAAAACAAATTCTGTTGAGATTGATATAAATAATAATTATATAATTAAAAATAGCATTATAATACGCTCTTTTAAATGGTCTCGCATTAATAATCATTAACAAATATTATAATTAACTTTTAAGGAGTTAACTGTCAATTATTGGTGGAAAGACTGGAAAGACATTATATTTCTAAAAAAAACATTTCGTTTTGTACTACTTTCACATTTTTACAATGATCAGGACCAAATTCGTTCATCCAAATAATAATTTAGATTTGTTTGATTGGAAAACAAATGTCTCTAATATCCAATTATCTTTCTCAACGCATGTAATTCTTTTATAGAGTATATATATATATATATTCCATGTCCGCTCCCAATGTGGAGCATATGGTCTCCTAATGGAGGTATCTTAACAGAATTTTCATACGAGAACTGCTTGTTGCTCAGTTTTTTTTAATGCCCCAGGGTACTCAACGTTGTACCCACCACCACCCACTACGGCTTCGCACTCTTACAGAGTGTATTCCGCAGCGTAACAACGTTATGCGTGTTTCAAATGTTTGCCAGGAATGTCCGACGAGAAATTCCTCAAAACTTGCCGGAGGTTACGTTTAAAATAAGTGTTAAAAAAAAAGAAAAGGAAAAATAAGGGGTTTAATGTCTTGCCAGCGACGCTACCAACTGCGCCACGGACGCCAACTTAAAATTATTATTTAATCCTATTTCTGTATATAATGCATACCCCTTTATGTATGTATGTTCTACTTGTGGTGTGTCGCGGAAATCTGCGGAACATTTTGGTGTGCCGTGCCAGAGATAAGGTTGCGGACACTGATGTAGCTGACGAAAGTAGCACAAAAAAAAATGTTCTTAAATAATTATTAATTATGTTCGGCAATAAGTTTTAAGTCACAGCATGTGAGTTTCTTTCAAAACTAATTATCATAAATGTTTTTGATGAATACATACAATATTTTAATTTCGTTAATAAGATAACAATACCAATCGTTTTTACACTGAATACGATTATTTTCGTTCGGTTCGGGTTATCTGATATTGCGAATATGCAAACTTTTTATTTCCAGTGGCGGAGAGCTTGGGGCCTCCGAATATGAGGGGTCTCAAAAATAAAATATTATATAGTATAATCCATATATTTTTAATTCGGTTTTCAATATTTATTTTATTTTAGAGATTGATTAATTCTCAATTAATATTTAAATATTCTATTATTATTGTCGGAAATTTGAATTGAAAATTCTAAATTCCATAGAGGTGGAATAACAATTTAACCGAGAGCGTATCTTTTAAACATAATTACATAAATAGTAAAAATTTTAATATTTATGTTTTACTACCAATTTTTTAAAAAAGTGGATTGATTGTTTGAGAAGACCCGAATCGAAGAGAAGCGAGTGGCTGGTTATCAACGTCCTGGAAGGGCTGGGACCTCAAACAAACACCATTTCAAATCCGGTTCAAAACTTAAAGAACAAAGATGCAGTGGTTTAACATACACAAAAATAATATTGAATCTACATTTACATTTACTTTACACATAAATTTATTTTTAAGTTATGATGCAAGTGACACGACAACGATTTTAAATTACGTCCAATTTCAAAACTAACACAGACAATCCACAACGTCAATGGTGCCGACCACGCTGGCCGGCAGCTCACCTCCACTCGAAAGATCGTAATCGACTACTCACACATAAAATTAAAAGGACTCCCGCATCGTCGGAGCCACCCCTTTCCGTCAAAAATGGACTCGTCTTACGAACGTATCCGCAGGCGATGACCGCGCGTCCCTGACGACAGTTGGGTCGATTTCTCCGAATCATTGTCATTACCGCTGGGCGATTTCATTTATGGACCCTAATAAAACTTAAACTTAACAAAAAAGCCAGGGTATGTCATGTTATTGTATTATAATTTGTTGATGAATACAGTGATAATTTATTCAATTCTTTTCAATCTGTGCTTTTATTGGAACCCTTTCGACATTAATAATTAAATACTTGTGATTAGACGAGATTACAAAATTAAATTTATTTTATTTATATACGTAATATGAAAATCTCGAATAAATTTTGTGGCACTTTTTTGTTATCTGAAGACAGAGGGCCTTCCAAGTGCTTAATCTGCTACTGGTTATTTTTGTAGTATGACAAATATATTGAATGCTCTTTTAACATTGATACTATCAATGGATATTTTGAATAATTGCTTTGGTTCCGAATCAAAATATGCATTATTTCAAACGATAACTTTGTAAACGTGAAATGCATACGTTTCAGTTATTGTACAATTTGTATCGCTTTTAATTACCGCATTATAATTTAATTATTATATTAAACGAAACGTAACAATCAAATCGCTTTATATTCAAATAAAGTTACTCGCAGAATTTGTAGAAACTGTCAATTTTTAGCATATTTTATAAAAAAGATATAGAATGTTGCAGTTGTTTATATGTATTAAAAAGAAAATGAGGAAAAAAAGAACCGTTGAATTTACGCTGCAAAGTAAAACAGAAACTGACAAAAATAACTAATGCCTAAATATTTTCCCTGTTTTAAAACCTTGCACATTAGTTATTTCGACGTACCACTATCACCTCAGCGAGTCTTGCTCTAATATAATACATTTTAATATTGATTGAATTGGTAGAGCTTCATTATAATTAGGTGAAAATATCAAAGTATTTAGTTCTATTAGAATTACATATATGAATTGATTGATAGCTATTCCGGCTTCACGTCGTCCGTTTTTTGAACTGTTTTTTAACTGATTTTAGTTTATCTATATACATATGGATAAAAAAGTCAGGCCCGTGGTATAGTGGTCTACGACGTTGGGTTTGGTTAAGTCGTTGCTTCGGTTTGAATCGCAGTACGGACAGTTTCACAAATTGATTTTTCAATCGATTTCTTTTCGAAGGTGTGTTTGTTTGCGATGTCTAAAATCCCACTTATACTATCCCAAAATTGAGGCGTAGCGAGAGCGATTAGCTAACCACTAATCCTGCCCTGCACCTATCCGTCTACCCCTATTACTCTCTTCGAAAAAGAGAGGTTGAGCAACTGAGTACAAGACAATTGTAGGAAAACTTCTGTTGAGATACCTCCATTAGGAAGCCAAATGCTCCACATTGGGATAGGAAATGGTAAAAAATATACTCGATTAGAAGGTATGTCTATCTCTTTTAAACTAAAATCGGTTTAAATTTAGTTTTGACGATGGCGTTAAGCTGAAAAAGCTATCAACTAATTCATATAATTATGCTACAACTAAATACTTTAATGTTTACTTATTGATTTTCACAAAATTTCTTCACAGCTTATATGTCCTTTCATATAAGAGGTCTGGACCTTCCTAATCACCCTTCTTTACGTGCGGGTGAATATCTGTTTGGAAATCACGTCGTTACTAAATAACACAACATTTCTCCTGCGTCGCCCTTTTCTTCTTTTCACTATATCAGTATTTTTGTAAGTAAGGATAGTATTCAAAAACTCCAAATCAAAAGAATGTTTTAACGATCACACGCTCGCCTTCTACATTTTATTTAATATTCCGGTTATATAATAAAAATACAAAATATCCAATTGTAAATAGTATTCAACTCAAAAAACCGTTACTTGTTTTTTTATACGTTATGCATTGAAAACAAGTGACTATTAATTTATAATATGGTAGTTTTATATAATAAGCATTACGTAAGCAATTTTAGTTCTCCTTGTATTTAAAAAAAATCTGTTTGACCTTCAAGTTATGTAAGGATTTCATAATGGAAGACGTTAATTTTAAAGACAAATTTTCTCAGCCTCAGCTGTGAATTAATGTCCCACATTTGTTTCTTTGTTTTGTAAACATCAAACTATTTACATACACTACACAAAGTCGATGATATCATCGCGATCACAGCATTACTTGTTATTTTAAATAATTAATTGAATAGTGCAACAATAACAATAATATTTGATAACATTTTCCTTAACGCGCGCAATACATACGTAAATAATATATTATTATGATGGTGCGATAAAATACAATCAATATAATTGGTCAAACCCATAGGTATTTAGCTTTTTTCAACTGAGTATGCAGTGGGAAACTCTGGTATACCATCTAAATTCTTCAGAAATAATTTAACAAACTTGAAAAATTCAATGAAAAGCGCAAATCAAATTTTTTTTTCGTATTAAACCTAGTTGAATCTGAATTGGCCAACCACATTCACCAACAATGTCACATGACCAAGGCTTGGTTCATAATAATCAACAGTAATGGCTGACGAGTTGTAGTGGGTAAGTAAATACTTTGTATCAAATATAAACAAATTCCCGTTATTTTGTTTCCAAATATCACACGAATACAGCTTCTTATTTACTTCTATAGGGTGGCAACATCTGACAACTCACAGTTGCTGTAAAACGTTTGAAACGCTGTGGACATATCATTTTCAAAGTTTATATTAATTTCTTCTCCTGTAAAGTAAAGTAAAACTGACATCAATTTCTGCCTTACGCCACAAATTTAACACTGTTCTTATAGGTACTTGGCCGGGATTATACAAAATGAACGATACACGTGAGAACAATATTGTGACATTTAAGTTCTTATATTCGATGCCTCTAAAAGTCAATGTTTAATTTTCTTTCAAGTATTTACGTGTATTAATTACTTATTGTTATGTCTGAGTATGTTTAACGACATTGACAATCTTTGACGGAATCACTATGTACTTGCCTAAATTTGTTGATCGTATGACGAAAGCCAAACGAATGGTAAATGTCAAATTCCAAATATACTATATCTCATTCGTTTTGAAGAGGACAACCTCCACATTTGTTTGCGTTATAGCGTTTATTTACCTAAAAACAAGAAATTATTAACAGATTATCGCGTAGTAATTGATTGCCCTTGGTTGCGCAAGCCTGGTTCAAACATTCGTATCCGGTTTTACCGAAACCTTCCCAACTGGCAATCAAGTCAGATTTCCAGTAATTTCTGACAGTGTTTACATAGGCGTGTTCAAATATTTTGTGACTCCATTGACAAATAGATAATACGAGTCGATTATAATAAATTTTGTCATAATGAATGACAGTGCGTCAAAATAAATACACACCATCCCAATTTTGTACAAATCATGCACCCAATGAACAATCGCTATTATTTGTATACCGCGACGTGAGATTTGATAAAGGGAGTTGAAATAATAATAATACTATGAATTGTCATTGTGCGGTGGCTTTTCCTGTTAATTATTTACAAAATTTGACAAGCATACGTGACCATTCATTAAATTTATTATCAACTATTTATTTATTAAAATTACCAATTGTCGATCGCCGGGGTCGAGTTGAAATGGGATATTTAAAGTCACATGCGAGTAGTGCTGGATTGAGCACCTGGGAGACAGCAAAAAAACGTTGCAAAATTTACTCGAGATTTTTATACAACGTATATTTTTTTTATTTTGTATTCACTTCTACATTATTACTAACATTACTTGAAAGGCACCGAATTTGGAACTAGAATTGTCAGTCTAGAATAAATTTCTTCAATTGCTATTTTATGCAAAATAAATATGTTGTGTACTTTTAATAATCGTCGCTAAAGTATCGGTTTTGAAATTTATTGAAATTTCAGTTCTTGTTGAGAATGGTAACATTCTTAACGCGACGGTGGCATCCTCACTAACGGCCAAGTTAAATTGGTACATCAATGATCATAAATATCTTAATAGTAATTTTGAAATATTCCAATGAAAACATACATTGAAAAAATATTTCATTAGGTACAAAAACAATTGTTGCGATACTTTAAGAACTCCTAGTAGAATAAAAATAAATATCTACACCCGAATTAATCTGGGTTAAATATAATTAAATTTTCTTAAGATCCCTAAGACTCGGAAGCCCCGAGCGCGCGCCCCACGCGCTTACGGGGTAATCCGCCATTGCACGCGAGATTTTGGTTATTTGCGGAGACTACGTTTTCATTTTTAACACTTTATTTTAAGAATAAAACACAATTTTCAAGCGATCAGTTGATGGCCAGTTGATAATGCTCGCTAAGAGCGATGCCGGTCCTGAGCATTATAAACATGTGCAAAAAAAACGACCAGGGTTTCGCCTTTCGGCATCTTCAGGCATTCGAGTGTTTCGTTAGTGACGAAATACATGGAAATGTACAAAAATTCAAATTTGTTATTGAAATTAAATCAAGCACAGTCGGTCGATGTCTTAAATTGTGTTTTATTTTAAAAATATAATGCCTTTCCCCCAAGAATTGATAGTTAACACCTTAAAAGTGATTATATATACAAACTTGTATAATAATATGTCTTTGTGTATGAAAAAAATCAAATCTAGTCTTATCTGTAGAAAAAAACTATGTCCGTAACTTTCAAGCAGAAATTGAAAAAAGTCAGCAATTTGGAATTTCGTGGAATTCTCGCAAGCGACTTTGATATTCGATTTCAGGGATTGGATCGTTGTCGATTTGAATTTTAATCACATTTATATTCATTTTAATACACTATTGTTATTAAATTATTGAATATTCTCTATAAATCATTTGCGAAGGGTCAATATGAACCAAAAATTATATTTAGTTACTTTAAATATCAGTCAGAAAAAGTGGAGAAAACGAACTTTTCGGTATTTTTCAAAAATCTTTAAGCAACCGTTGTATTCAATAAATTGCAAATTTCACATCGGTCACTATATAAAACAAGCCTTTTTCTACGATTTTGTCTCCAAAATCAAATCTCAGCAACTTAGAATAAACTCTAAAGTAGTCACGGCGTAAAGCAGTTAAAAACATATCTGAACAACTGGTGTCAACTGTTTGCTAAGCAGGCTTGAAAACTTTACTATTTCCATGGAAGTAAAAATGCAATAGTGTAAAGAAATACTCTGAAAATGCAATTATGAAAATATTTTTTTCGTTCCATGACGCTTAAGTGACGGTAAACGATTAACGATTTTCGCCAAAGTGGAAAAATATCTACTAGGGTCGTTTCGCCAGTGCTCAGCCAGTTAAGCGACAGGTGTATTTTGAAAAGGGATTTTGAGTCAATGAATGATAAATGCATATTTTTTCGCTGTTATTCCATTAAACACGGATTAAGCAAAGTAGCCAACTTAAAATAAAATAGTTAATATTGTACCAATCATAAAATAATAGAAGTTTACAAAAAAATTCCAATTGTCCCAGTCGTCGGCCTTTCGTTTCCCAGTGTTCGGCCATCACTATTAATCTTCATGAACATCGCAAAATAATCTACTCATAGTAAACAAAACAATAAAAAACATAATGATGCAAAGCATGACAATATAAAGTATATTTTGTTAGCGATCCCCATACAACATGAATCTGTCGAAACTTGAGAAGTAAAAATGTGCTTTTTTTGATTGCGTATTGCATCATATAGGTCAGTATAGTGCAAATATACATTGACAAGTGACAAGACTACCAACACGCATTTAAAAAATCTGTTTTTTTTTTTTAATATATCCACTATTATTTAAGTTTTAAGCTCAAAAAGCCGACTTCTGGCGACGGCTGACTTTAGGAACAAGCACCCTATATACTCTTAAATGTGTGATCGATTCTTTATTATTTGTTCAACGTATGTACTGTCATTTGGATTTGCTTTTGTTTTTTGGACATAGTCATTACACTCGGCTTGATATATGTTTAAAACCATGAATCACGTTTTCTCGAAACATCTTAAAAACCACGCAAGCGATAAATATGGTATGATAATAATTATTGCGAAAGTGATTTTACACAAAAATATTTGCCGACGATTTGTCGTAATAAATTATGTTTAAAAATATGTATATTTAATCGTCTTTTGAATTAAATTTAATTTGATAAAAAGCGGTGTCTTCTATGTACTCGTACGTTCAATATTTTAAAATATTGTTAATCATTATGACCCATTTAATTATCACCTCTTGTTGGAAGATTATTTTTTTGTGCGCCCAGAATTTTAACATCGAGCCGACGGCGAGATAAATGAAGAAACTCAGAACATTGACTAAGAATTATGGTTGAAAGTTTCATTGAAAACTATCAAATATTGTCAAGATCATTTTCCTCACATTTGAAAAGATTGGCCATTCATATTGGAATGAAAAAAACAATTTTCGACAGCAAGAATTTCTCTATTTTGTCAAATTAACGTTCAATTTTTGTGTAGATTTATCTAAAATTATTTTATTTGAAAAAAAAGTAACTTGTGTAATTATAAACTAAAATTCGATTCTATTTTTTTTCTATGGATTCGGCTGTAACTTTGTGGAAGTTCATTTTTAATAAAAAAATAAATTAAAATTTGATAACTTAGTTATTCCACTTGGTTTATCACTAATGTGACGCGTTTCGCATCTTTAAGAGGCATCTTCAGACTAACCGTATCGCAAGGTTATTTATTTCTAAGGTAAACAATCTTTAAAGGGTGGGGGTGGGTTTTATTACATTCTACTGGACGTGTGGAGGGGGGTAAGGTATAAACACTGTTACACTATATACAAATCAATTACTGACACCTGGATGTGAAAAACCCAAGGGGAATAAATTTAATAATGGTTAGCCGCCTGTTCTGCTTAAAACCTGTTCTGTTCTGTTGCCATAAATAAATATTCGATTCACATATGGCAAAACAGATTTGATTTAGCCTAAATATTGTAAGATTAAACCTATAATACACCTATTTAAGCATATTTAATTTGTTTTTAAAGTAATGCAATTTTTTAAGCGAGAGAAGAAATTTAAAACCATGTGAAATTTTGACTTAAATGCGACTTAAAACCTCTTAAAACTCCTAATTTGAAAGATTATAAAAAAAATAAAAATTGTATTTTAATCTTTGAATAATAAGTCATATGTGATCCAATTTTCATTTCAAAATACTAAGAAATAGCTTTAACACGACTTGTTTTCACTCTAAAAACTATTAAAATGCGTTTTTCTCAAAACTCAATTTTTGCACAAGTTCCCTTTTGCTTTCGGGGCCACCGTTTTTGGTGTCGGCCTCGTAGATTAAAATCGGGGGAATGTAAGTTTAAAGTCTCGAGACATGGTGTAAGAAGTACAAGGTGAGCTGGATAAACATGTCATAGTCGCCATTTTTGTATTTGTTGACGTCACTACGTGCTTATCCAATTACAATGTACTATGTTTACAACGGTGTTTTGGTGACAATAAAAATTTGGTTCATAAAAGTGACGTCACACATAATACAAAAACAACGATCTAGCTCACCTTGTACTTCCTTACACTATGGTCTTGAGAAGTTTACGATTGTAAGCCCAGTCATGTAGAAGAGGGGAATATTAAAGACAACGCTTTGTTTTACCCCTTTTAATTATCTGTCATTTTTTGTGGTCAATCGTGAATATTGAATCGAATGAAGCCGCGTCGGCTTGTCTGGTGACAATATTAATTTAATTTTGTTATTTATTACGCACTCGATGCCCTTTGAACGGGTTTGCAAGATTACTTCAATACGTCCGTATTCAAGAATGTTTTATTTGCTCGCCAAAGAGATTTCTGTTTGACCCCATCTGGTAAAGTGAAGTCGTGCTCCAAAATTGATATTCGCAATATCGTTGGCTATATTATGTTGACTGTGACAAATGAAATTTAATATACACTCGATTCTCTTTTTGCACGGGGGATACGTTCCAGAGACTACCGTGCAAAATAAAACCATACAAAAAGCGATAAGGTGATAAGGCAGTATCGCATATAAAAATAGGAGTGTTCCATTACTCAAAAGTTCCATTACAAAAATAGTCAAATATCTTAAATGGAATTATTATATATTGAAATATCAATTCTAAGACACTCCTCCTCAATATCTTATACATAATAGCCCAGACCGCTCTGTAGACGTTTTATCATTACCACATATCTCATGTAGGTAGGAAATTTTCTCATGACGTAAGCGTTCGCGGTATATATAAAATAAAATGTTATGCAATGAAAACACAGTTCCGACGTACTAGCTACTTTAGACATTCAGTATTTCAATTTCAATACCGTCATCTATGACGGGTACGGTTATAATTGTTATGTAATAATATTAAATTGTATAGTTTCGTGCGTCTTTCCAATAAACGAAAACTTTCAAAAATTTAGTACCGAAAAGGTGTACAAAATGATCAGATCTTATGGTGAGAAATAATACACGTTTGTTTGCTTCGATTGTTTATCGAAGTGCTCCGAAACCGGTGTGCCACGGCACACCGGTGCACCGCGAGATGATCCCAGGTGTGCTGTGGTGCCGTGCGTCCAAAATGAGAAAAAAACGAGTATTTTTATATTAGATAAAATTAAAGCCACTCACTTGCTAAGATCTCCGTTTAAATTATTCTCCTTGAAACAAATATTATAGTATTTTGATATTTAACGGAATAATTGTATTAGTGTTTGCACGGGTAGTGCAACTCCAGTGATGAGGGATAAATTGGGGGTTGTCTCGTGGGTAAAACGAAAAAACCTACCACACGAATTACACATTGCTACATATATTGGGAAGCATTGGTAGCGAAAATTTTCCTAGTGAAGGTATTGCAAACAATGAATGAATGTATCAAAATAAAAACAAATTGTAAGTTTTCTTTATAAAATTTACATATTTTGGCTTGTAGTGTGTCGCAAAATATTCATGAGTGTTTAGGTGTGCCGTAGGTGAGGAAAGGTTGCGGAGCACTGGTTTATCGTATAAGAATGGTTATTTATTTGACTTGAATATGCGACAGAGACTAGAAATACTCAACAGTTTTATACAAATATCAGAATCGGTTCCATTCAGCGAGTAAGTATTTAATATTTAAGGCATTGAATTGAAAATAAACCCATGCTTTATTGTACGTCAGAGGATTTTGATACAGAATGGATCCCTGCGAAATTTACCTTCTAAAATATCATTTCAAAAAATAGATCTGAATAAATAACTATAAAAAGAAAACGAGTTTGGTAAATGGTTATTAATTTATTTTTATAATTCAAATGTTGATTGTTGATAAATTGCGTTTTATTGTAGTGATCGATCTGCTATTATTAACTAGTCAAGTAAAAATGAAAGAACTCTCTAGTTTTGTTTTGTGCTTGGTGTTGTAAGTAGCATTGCCAAAATCGACAGGGATCATTATTTTACCCCGTGGTATCAGTTTAGTACTAATTCCTCGTACTTTAAATTATTGTAACATCAATTATACTTCACCTTCGGGGGTGGTATAACTCCACTACTTTTATCATGTAATATTAAAATTGTTCTGATAATTATTTGCACCGATTATCTTATCAACTAGAAAGGTTATATTATTAATAATCGTAAATTCAATATATTAAGTCCACATATTTTGTCGTACATCATAACAAATATTGAAAAATGAATGGTTGTAGGATGACATCACTTTTTGTATTTCGTCATTGACCTATTATGGGATAAAAATCAGGTTAATGTATTATTGACAGCTCTGCCTGGATGGCAACATGAGATTGTGGAATTCTTATATTCTTGATCATTGAATTTGACGTTGATTGTGCATCGGTCGAATTATAAAGACTGAAACATTCTTAAACTCTTGGATGAAACTATTTCATACTTTTAGATCATAGGGACTCTATATATTCTTTAAGTTGGTCATTGAGAGAATGTATGCTAGAGTTTTACTATTTCCGATGATTACTAACTTATTCTCCAAACTAATTCTTTAGCTTCTACTAAGTTAATACGAAACAAAATCATTTTTAAACATATGTAATAAATTATTTATGTTTTCAATGGATTCAGTTGTAATTCATTTATGATATAAAATTAAAGTTTGCTATTCCACTGGCCGTGTTACTAAATGTGACGCGTGTTTCGCCTCTTTAAGAAGAATCTTCCGACTAACTGTATAGCAAGGTTATTTATTTCTAATGTAAACAATGATTTTAATTCATAGCTTTAAAATTAAGAGTGGGGTGAGACTATTTTCTAATACTGGAAGTAGGGAGATTTATGATTGAAATTAAGATCACTCACTTATAATACTTATTATGAATTATTTAGTTTGGTGAGATATACATGCACACAAGTTAATTGTATTCTTGCGTAGGTCGTATATTTTGACAACCGTTGAGAAGACAACAAAACATCAGCAGGCATTTCGTGGATGAGCAGGCAATGGCTAGGATATTATGTCGTATTGTGACGATCTGCCCCGCTATCTTTCGACATCTTGACCCTGTCGGCCATTTTGAGTCCGTAGCAAATGGCTGAACTTGACGACCCGTGACTATCGCGGGGGCATTTCCAAGTTTCCACACAAGTTATGTACATTATTAAATTTATTATTATTGCAATATTTTTACAGCGGTACTGCATGTCGCGATTATCGAAAATAACGTATTTTTTGACCTTATAACACATTGACGGTGAATTTCTCTAAACAAGAAAGTTTTTTTATAGGACACGCAAAATGGGTTTTTCGGGATGGAAAGTAGCAGCGATGATAAATTCCGGGATGGCTTAATAGTCGAATTTTCCATTACCCTAATTATGGCCATTCATAATTAATTGTCGAGACGTCTTAAAACAAAAACTGATAATTCCACATTTTGTCAAAATCTAAACAAAAATACTTCCATATACTATAAGTTCAAAATATCTAATGATATATCACTTGCACAAGTAGACGAAACGACTAGCATGTCATGGAAGTCACACAGAAACCGATAAACTCAATTCCGCTCTGTTAATATTATTTATTGCCAGGGTTTCCTTTGCCATGTAGCGTAGTGGAACGGCGTTCCGGCACCTTTTTCACGGTATTTTTACTGTACGAAATTAGACGAAACAATTTTTCTACTTGCATATAATTTGTCGTCAAAATTAGCATTTCCAAAACAAAAAAAAATGTTCTTTTATATGCTTCGTGGTATAGGAAAAGCTGCCGTAAATTTTTTTTAAATGATATTTGGATATAATTTTCTTTAGCAAAAAGCTTGACAAGAAAGTAAGTTCTGGCACCTTTTTTTTCTAAAAAATTCCTATTTATTGAAATTAGTGGTTGACAGGTTAATAAAGATATGTATATTCTTCTCAGCTGGAAATACGATACGATGGAAAAAGAATCTATCGATAAAATAAACAATGATATTAGCGCGACACTCAAAAAAGTCATTCACTGGAAACTGTCAACATTGGAAAATTGATGTTTTGGTTTTAACTTCTAGATGCCTCAATTTATAAGCTGATAGTTATTCAATTTTCTATTAAATTCTACCAATCGCTTTCAATACGTCAAACAATAATCAATCTGAGTAGTTTGTCATAAAATACAACATTGTAATTCAGTCTTTCGAAGAAGCGATCTTCCGATGCCACCCAGATATTAAAACGATTTAAGTTTAGGAAAAGCTCTAGGAAAAGTCTCACCATAGTGGGTGGTGGCTTTGTATTGCTAGAAAAAACATCTTATATAATATTTTAATATATTTCTTACAGGATGTTTTTCGTAGCTTAATGACGTTATTCGTATTTTCGATAGCTTAGATTAGTGATGATTAACCCATGACACGCGAAGACATTTTAGGTGACACGCATTGTTTACGGACAATATTCGCCATTCGTCAAGTTGATTCAAACTACAGTGGACTGTTGATGTATAATAATGTGAGGTGGCTGAAGAAAAGTACTTGAGCGATTTGTGGAATTCTTTGTGGAGATTAAGGTGTTTCTTGAAGATAAGGATCTGGCAAACTTTTCTCAGTTCAGTGATCATAAATGGGTCAACACACACAACAGTGGGTCTTTTAGAGATCTCTCTATTCATATGAATGAACTGAACCAAAAATTACAAGCTTTCGGCAAAGATATTGATGTTATGTTTGGATACGTAAAAGATTTTCAAAGTAAACTTAGCGATTAAAACTTATAATTAATTTCCTCGAGTAAAAAAAATATTTCGAGGAGGCCAGCACAACTCTACAAAAAGAAATTAAGCCCATGAATATAAAGTACCAGTATATTGTGAAATCTTAACCAGTTGGATGGATGTAATTCAATAATTTGGAGATGCAGCTTGCATAATTTCAAGACACTATCTGGGCTCAAGAGTTCGTCGACTTGAGGTCCAAACTCATGAACCTAGAAAGAAGTCGTTTGGAGAATGAAGAAGAGTGCCACTATGAACAAGAAATTTGTAGTGCTTGGAACAGATTACCGAACACTTTTGGCACTTTGCACAAAATCTGGCGATCTCTTTACTCACAATATTTCCCTCTACGTCGTTACGTAGTTTTATGATACCTCATTCTCGGTGTTAAATTATATTAAAGCTGATAAAAGAACACCGACTGCCTGATGAAGTTAGTAACGCTTGCGAATCTTGAAAGAAATCGTTCGGAGAATGAAGAATTGCACGAAATACCAACCTTCAATTGATGATTTATCAAATCCAATTCTGCAACAAAAGAGTCACTAATGTAAATCATTATTTGAATTTGTTTTTTGATAATAGTAAATAAATACTTCAAAGAGTCTTTCTTTTACTAGGGCTGCAAAATTATTGATGTTCTTAGTTGTGATACGGCACCCGAATTAAGCTAGGTTTAGCTAGGTTTAGACAGTTAACCATCACTGGCTCAGGCGGTGACTTTGTGAATATTCATTTTTAATCCTGTATAACGTTATTCGTGTTTCAAATCAGAGGATCGAAGCAGACGATCTTTAAAATGATGACCCAATGTCCTGATCATTGTAAAAAAGCGTTATACTAGAAACGTGGTTTTAGACTAGTAAACTAATCATAAAACATAGATAAGGGACTAAGGATATGTATAATAAATGTATCAATACGCAGACACATATTATTTTTATTTTCAGCGAAAATCAATAATTTTGGCGTAAGCTGACTCACTAATTTGGAATTATGTTGATATTGTGGAATGCAAAAAAAAATCATTTTATGAATCGCATGATCCTGAATACAACGCGACTTATAGGGCGAGTGTTCCTAAAGTCGGCCGTCGCCAATGGTCAGCCTTTTGAGCTTAAAACTTAAATAATAGTGGATACATTTAAAAAAAACAGATTTTTTAAATGCGTGTAGGTAGTCTTGCCACTTGCCAATGTATATCTGCACTATACTGACGTATATGATGCAATTCGCAATTAAAAAAAGCACATTGTAACTCGGCAAGTTTCAACAAATTCATCTTGTATGGGGATCGTTGACAAAATATACTTTATATTGTCATGCTTTGCATCATTATGTTTTTTATTGTTCTGTCTACTATCAGTAAATTATTTCGCGATATTCATAAAGTTTCATAGTGATGGTCGAACACTGGGCAACGAAAGGGCGACCATTGGATTTTGGGAGCCGACCACTGGGAGAATTGGCATTTTTTTGTAAACTTCTATTATTTTATGCTTGTTACAATATTAACTATTTTATTTTTAGTTGGTTACATTACTTAATCCCTGTTTAATGGAATAACAGCGAAAAAAATATGTATTTATCATTCATTGACTCAAAATCCCTTTTGAAAGCACACCTGTCGCTTAACTGGACGACCACTGGCGAAATGATTCTAGTTTAGTTTAGTAAAGGTTGAAAGTAAAAATTCAAGTAGAAAGTAAATGTTAATGAGAAGTTTTTTTTTATTCAGACATGCCTGAATTATTCCTGTGTTGCTTGTTGATGAATCTTAATATCTTATCAGTGTTAGGCATATTTAGGTGCAGTGGGTAACGGCCCGTAATGGCTAATGGAAAACGTCCATACTCTATTCTATTGTGGTGAGTGAAAATACTAGCAAAGCGTCTGGCGCTGGCCGGGCTGGCCTTGCATATAAAGTCTCTTCCTCTTCACATAAAATATCACTCTTACCTTATCCCACAGTGATGGATGGAAATGCTAAACCTTTCATAAGCCAACCGCCGCCGACTGCCACTTTACCCAAACGCGTCAGGTAGGTGTTGATATGAATATGTAATACGGTATTTGAAGGGAAGGGAAACACAGTACATTCATTCGTTTCTACTTGCTTTAACAGTCTTAACACAAATAATAAGGTATTTCGTATTTATACGTCAAATGCAGACTTTTCCTGAAACATATTGTGAGTAAAATTGTTTAAATTTCAAATATTAGTTTTCCATTAATAGATGCCACTGGTCACAAAGTGCTTGAAATAAAGACGTTTCAGTTAGGGTTTCCAATCCCGGGATACCGGTCAATTATTCAATCCCGTAATTCAAAAATTGTTTAAATATCAATCGCGGGATTTCGGGATTCACTGTGAATGTTAAAAAATATATCAAATAAACTCTTCCTGGTCAGTTACAACGTGTACCTCGGTTTGTTCATAATTAATATAAATTTAATGTTTTGTGGTCTCCTCCTTCTAATATTTCTTAATTCAGCCATTCTTAACCAATTTGAAATGGAGGACAATATTTTAAAGTCGAATTTAAGAACATGTCCTCTTTTTGGATACCATAATACATTTTAATAATGAAATAAATAAAATAAAATATAAAACTATATTTATTACGTTTATTTTTTAAATTTCTTTCTCTTTTTTGCAAGGAATAATAGACACAAATGAAATTTTAAATATACAATTTAACACATGAAATTACACTTAAGCCTTTGCACTCATTAGTTAATTTAAAGATTTTAATAATTTTCGAATGTTATTGAATCAAACGGGCGATATACATCCAATAATTAATTAATAACATATTTTATAAATATTTCATGATTGTTTTTTTTTTTAAATAAAACAATTCATTTGTACTACTTCCACATATTTTCAACTGATCATCAGTTGATAATGCTCGTGACATGCTCGAGCGAAGCCGGTCCTGATCGTTATAAATATGTGGAAGTAGTACAAATGAATTGTGTTTAATTTTTTAAAATATAATGTCTTTTCACCAAGAATTGACAGTTAACACCTTAAAAGTGATTGCATGATTGCTAAGTTGTAAGGTATCAAATTAAAAAATGTAGCATTTCAAAGTGTGATATTAAAAAAAATATATGTACTATTTAAAATATTTCTAAGCGTGATATTCTCTCTTTTCTTCCTCTTGGAACCTTCCTGTCGGAACATACCATACAGTCCTTTTTAGTCCTAGTGTTTTTTTTGCGAAAGTTTGAAATGGATGCGTCCATTCAAGCCCTGGTCAGTGTCACCTGGTATATAATGCTCCATTAATTTGCTTATTTATTACTATTATATTAATAATGTTTTCTTATACCTAATGTTGAAATTGAACAAAAAATACGCTGCGCAATAACAATAAATGGTTCTTGAAAGAAAAAAAGGCAATAAAATAATCGTTATTTCATTTTCAAAGTGTGCTGTAAAATGTCGAGTCCAGCTTGACACAGGAGTTGTAAGGTTTAATGACCAATTCGGGAATCCCGGGATCATAAAAAATATCCGGGATTGAATGCCCTAGTTTCAGTGTTGTCAACTATAAAATATATTCTCAACGTCAAAGTTGACATCTTAAATACCGAATTAATAATGCGTAGTTGATTTTCAATGTCTAATGAAATAAGTGGTAACGTCCGTTCATATAGGAACGCTTATTAAATCATTTTATTTGGTCGAACAGGAATGTACCGTTTAAATACGACGGAAATCTGCCAGGGGTGAATTTACATTAGTGGTATATTTAAAGTCTACATATTATCGCACCCTCAGTTCAATAGTGTCGTAAGTTTGAACATGTATCTTTTGAGATATTGATATGGTTAGATTAATGATGTCTTACGCTCTAAAATAGTCTAATATCTTGAACTCAAATAGTGTCGGAAGATTAGACTAGATTAAAAGATTATTCTTCATGATGTACCAAAAAATCTTTTTAAATCACCAACAATTGCACTAGAGAAACAGTACTTAAAAAAATAAATATCTCCAAACTTGGTTTTATGCCTTAATGCCTTCTGTCAGTATACCATCGATACTGCCTACTAGGTCCTCAAATGCAACCCTTCAGCTAATTAATGTTTTACATTTTATTCAGTTTGGTCTATAAATCTAATACAACTTTCTTTTGTGCGGTATTATTAGATTACAGAGGCCTCCAAAGCGCGGCAGTTGGTGCTAAATGAGCTGTTTTATTGCTTTATATATCGGTTTTTCTCGACCTAATTAAAAACAAAGACAATATTTTGGTCCATAGATTTTTTGAGCTACAAAACTGAGTAATCTTGAGGTCAATATTTTAGTATTAATCAATATACTTTAGGAACGGAAGTGTCCAATGTGATGATAACGGAACGTTTTGACACATTTTTTCTGTAGCTTTAAACTGGTTTTTGTCAGACCGACACTACTGAAATGTCAATTATTTTTAATATCATCTTACTTATATCGTTTCTTATCTGTCACTTTCAAATCAATAGATATGTATATGAGAGTTTGGCATAGTTTATTTTAATCATTCCATTCCCAATTTGGAGCATATAGACTTCTAATCGGGCTTATATCAATTGCAGTTTTTCTACTAGAGCTGCTTATTGCTCAATATATTTTTCCAAAGAGAGAAAGGATAGAAGTAAAAAAACTTGGACAGGGTTGATGATTAGCTTATCGCTTTCGATACATCCTATTTTGGAACGGATCGGTTCGGTGGAAGGGTATTTTATACATCGCAGACATCCATACCTTCGAAAACAAATCCATAAACCGATTAAAGATAAATTTATGAAATTTTCCGTACTGTGCCCGTGAACACCCTGATCGAGGTCTACGACGTTGATCACAAACTCGACGTATTATTTTTTACAATATTTACATTATGTTAATCATCATCAGGCCATATACTATTAAAGGGAGTGGACAAGGCAGCAACCGTGGAACTCTCAATTCCACTAACCTCAATTTTTCAGTGTGACGTTCGGTTTTACAATAAAGACAGCTTTTCTTAAATAGTGTAGCTGAGTGATCAACGCTATCCTTCATAAATTGAATTTTTATTCGATTTATATATTTGTGCTCAAATATATATATCTACGTGACTATATTCTTACCACTCTTCTGATCTTTAAAACTTGACATAACCAGAGTTATTCACTGGGTACTAGTCCTGTTCTAGCCCCATCTTAACTCTCTCCAAAAAATAGGTTGACTGAATAATTAAACAGTTCTCGTAGAAAAACTTTCGTTGGGATACTTTTTTTCTGAGAAGTCACGATCTTTACTAAATATTTATTTATTTCTCGTTTCCTCGAAGGTGAGAACTTCCAAATTGCTTAATTGCCAGGACAAGACATTGAAAAAAAAACTTACCTTCAATACCTGGTAACTATAGAGCAAGGCTTCTCAAACTTTATTAAACCAATGCCTGTTTTGAGTTTTCTAGTATAAGGCAAACCTCCGCTTCGTAAATCGTTATTTTTTGATTCTTGAAACGTAGAAAAGGCATACAATTAAATTTGATGACTTTGTGAAACTATTGTTTGAAGTGGAAAAACACAGTTATTAATTTAATTTTTTTTCCATGTCCGCTCCCAATGTGGAGCATATGGTCTCCTAGTAGAGGTATCTTGACAGAATTTTTCTACGAGAACTGCTTGTCACTCAGTTGCTGAACCTCTCTTTTCTTTTTCGAAGAGACTAGGGATAGAAGGATAGGGCTATGACAGGACTAGTGGTTAGCTAATCGCTCTCGTTACGCCCCGTGAGGATGGGATTGGTGGGAGGGAGGGCTCAGACTACGAACAGAAATCCATAAATCGATTGAAAGATCAATCTATGAAAAACCGTCCGCACCGGGAATTGAACCCGAGACATCCGTAATCGTAGCCAGCGACGAAACCAACTGCGCCACGAACGCCGACAATTTAAAATTTTTATGTAATGTATTTCGACAAGAAAAGAAGTGAGATCAATTAAAGGCGAGTGAAATGGTTCAGAGTGACACCTATGGATGAAAATAAAATGTTAAATATTTTTTTCACAAACGAATGATATTACGAATAATAATGATTATGAAGAAGTCCCAGATCATCATCTGTCACCTTTTTACTAGATATATTCGTCTATCACTTAAGAAAAGGGAATAAATTATTCTGAACATCGCTCGGAAATTTCATAAAATATAGCAAAAACCACTATCTGGTCTGTCCACCAAAATCAATTCATGTTAATTTGTTTTTTTTTTATCTGCTTAAATATGGTGGGTAACGCCATCTGTTGTCATTTTTTTAATTAATAAAAATGGGGTCAAATGTTATCATCTGTATCACTATGTCTTTTGCTAATTACAAATATTATGAAAAGATGGCTTATTTACTATATAATTTAAAATACCTACATAAGTAAATTAAAAAAAAATACTATAACTCTTAAGGAGGTGAGTAGGTAATGTTGAAGCTTCCATGATAGTGACATCTATCAAATAGTCTAATAAATAATCTTGTTGGATATAATGTGGGAAATGTTCTTGGTTGTTGATTTAGTTGTCATATATATATATATTTTAAATGTCGAATTTGAACTGTTGAAACTTTGTACATTTACATGTATTTCGTTACTAACGACCCGGGTTTCGAATTTCGCCATCTTCAGGCATTCGAGTACACAGATAAACTCGAACTAACTGATCGGATCGTTAGTGACGACACACATGGATATGTACAAAATTACAACAATTCAAATTTAATATTGATATTTCAGTCCATATCTTAAATTATTTTCAAATATCATTGTAAAAATATTTTTTTTTTCAGATTCTCAACGTTTCGCTTCATTGTATGACACGCCACAGGTATGTGAATATATTTAAAAAAAAAAAAAAAAAACTATAATATTTCTTATATTTTGTGGTGGTTTGACTTTATACAAATCTTCTATTCTATGTGGGACCTTGAAAGTGTTAATTATTTTGTTAAATATGCTATTCTGTTAAAAACAATGCCATTCTATAGGAAATTTAATTGCAGATAGGAAATTGACAAAAAGTCAAACATTAAAATCACGGAAACTAAAAGAAAATGCAAAATACTATGAAAAATCGTCGCAATACTAAAAAAATATGTTTTTCCTAAGAAGTTCCATTTGACATAATATAATGGTGACTTTTTCATACTGGTATTATGTTTGTATTTCACATAAATTATCAGTTTCCCCGATTACCATGTATGTACCTTAGCATTTTCTTATTGATAAACAAATTTTCTGCATAACTTCATCGTAAGTAGCTGAATTTAGTAAAATTTTCGGGTAGTAAAAGAGTAGCATGGTGTATTAGCATAGCATATTTATCATTATTTTTTTCACAATAAAAAATATCCATAATCAACGATTTAATTTTGAATGTATATAAACTCTTTTTATAAATTTGTAAGATTTTCAGAAATGATATATTTTTGTGCATTAAGACCTGATAATGTTGTTTTGACAAAATAGATCAAAGTAAACCGTTCACCCCTCATTCTTTTGCCCGCTCTGAAGATAGAGGATTAATAACTGACTTACAACCAGTGTTCGCTTAATCACCTCTGTCCATATAACCGATATTGAGAGCGCATTGGGAAGTGAAGGGAAAATACAAACCGTAATTTTTTCTATTGTATTTTTTAATACTGCATTTTTACGTTACGGTTTATGAATCTTTTATATGGCGCAAACAAAAACATTTTACTTCAATCGAAAACTGTTGACGTCTATGGTTATTTCTCGGTATTTTCGGTATCTACTTTCAACTAATTGTTATATTATTATAGAATTATTGCAGAAACGATTCATTTACACAGTTCATGTATACTTTACTTAACTTTCTGGTGTTTGGTGAAAAAAAAAACAATGTATAAATAAAAATTAAGGTAAGTGGTAAAGATTCCTTATTTAATAATTATTTAAAATTTTCAATCTTCTAACAATCTAAATATTTTCTTTTTATTATTTTATTTTTATGTTTGTATATTCTTTACACTTACGTTAATTTTACAAAAGGAGTTTCAGCAATATATTACTTTATATAATTATATATTTTTTAGCATTCATCGCTTATGTTTGTAGAAATATTGTTTTGGTATAAGACATCGTGTCATCATTAGTGCTAATCATAAAAACCAAGTTTAATTTGGAGGGTTATCATCAAACACTGACATATGAATGATCGAAAAATAAATTACTTTATAATTAGCATTGTAATCAGGAATTTTAATGTCTTGATTTTAATGAACGAATTTACAACTGAACTTTTTAAAATCTCTAATATTATGTACTTCTAATGAGACATTATAAAATAACAGATACAATAAATGTTTGCACAAAAGAGATGCTGTCAAATACAAGGAAAACTGTACAATAATGTTTAGTATAATGTAATAAATGAGCCTATTTTTGATTGCTATAATTATTGATTTAATGGCAATACTTTACAATAAGTCTTTAAATGTCAGTGAGAAGAACAACCAAACACTCTTACTGTGATTTCTGTAAGGTTCTTTCAGCCACCTCGCGTTGCTGTCATTAGGTACACGAATGACAACAGATGGTTGAACACGTTTATGATAGGAAAAAGCATATATAGGATAGGATGCAAACTTTAAAAATGGTACGGGCTAGTAAATTAATGTTAACTGTTGCGCAAATAGTTTGAATGAAGCAATGACAGCTGACATGGATCATTGGGTGTTCCCTTATGGAAAATGATGTCTGTAATTAAAACTAAATCATTGTTAATTGAACTTTTTTAAACAAAAAAATGATTGGAATAAGGATATGCAAGCATAAGGATACTCCATAAAGCCATAACATAAATACACACTTATATATAGTTATTATAAAAATATAATATTTTGTTGAAACTGTCTAGCAATAGTTATTACTGTATATTTTTAGATATTAGCTGATTACTTTTTTGGATTATGCCAATTCACATTATAAGTCACAATTTAAATTTGAAATATGATTTACCTAGTGTGTTAAATTAAAGTTGTTTCATAAACTACTGGTTTTATTTTCCATACACAAACCATTAATGTTTTCTTGTAAATGCAATGAAACGAAATTACATCAGAAGATAACTTTGTTTAATGTGAAAAAACGTTTCACATTTCAGTGACCCTTAAAGTTTTCACTTTTAAAGTGCTAACTGTCAATTCCTGTGAAAAGACATTCCTTAGAGTTTTACTTAAATATATGTTTATTTATTCATACAAAAGAATAATTTAGAAATTGGCTTACATCCAATAAAGATTATCACAAGCTATTTATAATTATAAATAATTATTAATAAGGTTACAAAAGTATTAATTTAAAATGAAATAACAACATTTTTTGTGGATATGCATTTTTTTATATGTAATTTTTGATAAATTTTTCAGGTGTCGTCAATCAGAGCATCGAGGAGTGCCCACAACCATGGTGATGGTGGAACACTTACTGGTGACGGAGGCGCTCTGTCTCCGGATAACGGTGCATTGTCTCCTGACAATGGTGCTTTGTCTCCTGACAATGGTGCTTTGACAACAAAGCCACTATTTGAAAGAGGTCAAGCGAAGAAAACAAGACGATCTCCTCATCATCATCATGGTGATGGTGGAGCTTTGACTCCGGATCATGGAGCATTGACCCCTGATAATGGTGCATTGTCTTCTGACAATGGTGCACTCACCACAAAGCCATTATTTGAAAGAGGTCAAACAAAGAAAACAAAACGATCACCACATCACCATAATGGTCATGGAGATGGTGAAGCCTTAACTCCGGATCATGGAGCTTTGACTCCTGACAATGGTGCTCTTTCTCCAGATAATGGTGCTTTGACAACAAAGCCATTATTTGAAAGAGGTCAAACAAAGAAAACAAAACGATCACCACATCACCATAATGGTCATGGAGATGGTGGAGCCTTAACGCCGGATCATGGAGCTTTGACTCCTGACAATGGTGCTCTGTCTCCGGATAATGGTGCTTTGACAACAAAGCCATTATTTGAAAGAGGTCAAACAAAGAAAACAAAACGATCACCGCATCACCATACTGGTCATGGAGATGGTGGAGCATTAACTCCGGATCATGGAGCTTTGACTCCTGACAATGGTGCTCTGTCTCCGGATAATGGTGCTTTGACAACAAAGCCATTATTTGAAAGAGGTCAAACAAAGAAAACAAAACGATCACCGCATCACCATACTGGTCATGGAGATGGTGGAGCCTTAACACCGGATCATGGAGCTTTGACTCCTGACAATGGTGCTCTGTCTCCGGATAATGGTGCTTTGACAACAAAACCTTTATTTGAAAGAGGTCAAACAAAGAAAACAAAACGATCACCACATCACCATAATGGTCATGGAGATGGTGGAGCCTTAACTCCGGATCATGGAGCTTTGACTCCTGACAATGGTGCTCTGTCTCCGGATAATGGTGCTTTGACAACAAAGCCATTATTTGAAAGAGGTCAAACAAAGAAAACAAAACGATCACCGCATCACCATACTGGTCATGGAGATGGTGGAGCCTTAACACCGGATCATGGAGCTTTGACTCCTGATAATGGTGCTCTGTCTCCGGATAATGGTGCTTTGACAACAAAGCCATTATTTGAAAGAGGTCAAACAAAGAAAACAAAACGATCACCGCATCACCATACTGGTCATGGAGATGGTGGAGCCTTAACACCGGATCATGGAGCTTTGACTCCTGACAATGGTGCTCTGTCTCCGGATAATGGTGCTTTGACAACAAAACCTTTATTTGAAAGAGGTCAAACAAAGAAAACAAAACGATCACCACATCACCATAATGGTCACGGAGATGGTGGAGCCTTAACTCCGGATCATGGAGCTTTGACTCCTGACAATGGTGCTCTGTCTCCGGATAATGGTGCTTTGACAACAAAGCCATTATTTGAAAGAGGTCAAACAAAGAAAACAAAACGATCACCACATCACCATACTGGTCATGGAGATGGTGGAGCCTTGACTTCGGATAATGGTGCTTTGTCACCTGATAATGGTGCTCTATCTCCTGACAATGGTGCTTTGTCAACAAAACCTTTATTTGAAAGAGGTCAAACAAAGAAAACAAAACGATCACCACATCACCATAATGGTCATGGAGATGGTGGAGCCTTAACTCCGGATCATGGAGCTTTGACTCCTGACAATGGTGCTCTGTCTCCGGATAATGGTGCTTTGTCAACAAAACCTTTATTTGAAAGGGGTCAAACAACAAAAAGTCGAAGGTTTGTCAGGAATGCTCCAGTTAATGGTGATGGTGGAGCATTAACTCCAGATAATGGAGCTCTCACAGTCGACAGTGGTGTTCCAACTGATAAAAGTCCAGCTTTGAAACCTGATAATGGAGCTTTGACACCTGACAATGGTGCTTTGACTCCAGACAATGGTGCTCTAACCGTGGTGAATAATCCCACAACAATAAAGAGATGTGTTGCAGGCAAAGAATTCAATGTTGGTTGTAATTCATGTTTCTGTGATGAGAAAGGAAATGATTTCTTCTGCAGCAAGAAGAAATGTCCAGAAGGAGATCTCAACAAGGAAGATATCAAATGCATTGCTGGACAAGACTTCAAAGTAGACTGTAACATCTGTTTCTGCAACGAAAAGGGCACAGAATATTTCTGTAGCAAGAATAAATGTCCCGGAACTGACGCTGGAAATCAAGGAAGCCTATGCAAACCTAAACAGATGTTCAAAAAGGATTGTAACATTTGCCACTGTAATGCTGATGGAAATGATTTCTTCTGTACGAGAAGGGCGTGTCCTCCTGAAGAAAGCAAACCTGCTTTTGAGAGGGGTTCTGCTTAGGTTAGTATAACAAATTATCAAAGTACAATAATTTTTTTACTCTTCTTTTATTTTGAAAGCTACAATTTAAGTTAATACTACAATTTGGCTCTGAACAAAGCTAAATGTTATCGATATTTTGTTCAGTAAGTAAATAATTAGTCAAAAAAATAGATGGTGTTATTTTAAATATCTAGCAATATTTTTTCTTTAACCTAACCAAGGTCTTCAATAAATGAAGCACAAACAACGAATATCATATGGAGGCATCCCTAAATAGCTTCTCACATTTTTTTTGTAATAATTCATCACAAAATCTTTTACCTTCCTCACTAAATTACATTTTTGACACTTTTTTTGACTTCTTTTTTATAAATACTGTTTTTGGATTGAAGAAACGATTGTCAATGAAGATAGTGGCTGTGGTATTTTAAAAAGCTGTTGAATTTGTGATATAGAATTTTAAACATCCGCTCCTGTACTTTCGTTAACGTTACGCTCACTCATTCGGGTGGAAGTACCCGTGTGTAAAACCCGCCAATGTATAGAATGGTAGAATTTTGAAATGATAAATTGAAACCAAAATCAAATTTGAATAAGAAGTTCATACTTCAAGGATCTTCAGGCATTCGAGTGCATGAATAAAATCGAACTAACTGAGTTTATTCGTGTACTCAAATACCCAAAGATGTCAAAAGGCAGAAATCGGATCTTCGGAGACAAAATGCATGGAAATGTACAAAATTTGAGTGATTTAAATTTGATATCGAAATTATATCTAGCACCCTCAGTGAAAATTTTAAATTAAATGAAACAAAAGTATTCGGGCTCTGTTGAAATCGATCATGTTAAATAAAAAATAAAAAAATTGTCGAATATTTACCATCTATAGATCTTAAAAAGATAATACATCTAGCTTTTTTGTTGTTTCATTTTATAGATCTGGAACTCTGCAATCAAGAAGCTTCGCTGCAGTGAGGCCTCATTTTGTTGTTCAATCAGCAAAACCAGCAGAATGTCTACTTAGTAAATCCAGTACTTTTAAACAGCTTATAAACTCGAATTCGTAATTGCTTTTTATTTTAAAGTATTTGCATATTTTATCTGCCTTTTCTATATTTCTTTGCTATAAGTTAATTATGTTTATGCCCATTTCGTGGCAATACTTATTAATAATTTTGTTTAAAGCCTAATGATCAAATTCAGACTGTTATTTGTTTTGTTATTTTTGTGTTTACACTCGTTATTATTTCTGTTGAATAAATGTAATATGTTTCATAATCTTGCTGTATGACTTTTAATTAATTATTCAATACAACCTTGATTCAAATATTAAAATCTTAATCTGGATATTATATCTATCGATTTAATATATCGTCGCTCTCAAACCAAAAGGTCACTTGTGACATTTTGACGGTTTAGAGTTATGAATGCATTTTTAAGAGTATTTTTTTTCTACGTAATGGGCGTACAGACATTTTCGAAACAGAAGCTATGAAATCACAATTAAAAAAGAAAAAAAAAACTTTTGTATGTATAAACTAATCATGTATGGCAAAATAAACATTTTTTTACTTAAATATTTGAGTTTATAAACCTTTATACAGATTAAATTATATTTAATTTGGTTTTAAAGTAATAAACCTTCCTAGGTGAAAGAATAAATGTGAAATTATGTTAAACTTCATAAATCTATCTTAAAATCTGTTGAAAATAAAATTTCATTGCAATTTTTGGGTAATAAACTATTATCCAATTTTCGTTTCAAAATAAAGTAAATGTACCAGTAGTTGACCGTTTAAGAGAAAAATTCAACAAAAATAACGATTAACATTTAGCATTAGACTGAATGATGACAAAGCAAGTGTATTCATAATGGACCAAATGTCTTAATTAATATGATAAGACAAAACTTGAAAAAGGTCTGTTACAAAAAAAATGTGTGTCACTAGTTGACCATCTAAAAAATTGAAAGTTCCAATAGTTGACCACTTTTTTTTCCAGTAGTTGACCATGCCTAATCAGAGAGTTTCATGGCAATCTTTCATCAGAGCTTCTTGTAAGACCACTCAAGTAAAGAAATTCAAAATAAAATACTTAATGCGTAAGGTGTTGTTTTCAAATGGCCGCTATCATAACCCAATGACATGTATGGTGATGTGTTAGCTCCTCAATCCGGTAAAAGATGGTTACACTTGTCTGAACTCTACAATTTAGAGCAATTTATTGAAAAAGATCAACTACTGGTACCTTACTAAGAAATAATCTCCACAAGATTTTTTTACTCTGAAAACTTTTGAAATGCATTTTTAAAATTCTATTTTTGCCCAAGTGTCCTTTTTGCTTTTGGGTTGACGTTCAGCATAAAGTAGTCCATGTTTTTAAAACCATGATTGCTCGCAATGTGAGTATTTCAACTAAGTGTGTTCTCAAGAATGGTTGTAAGTTTGGAAGTTATTACCTTGACCTTCTCTTGCAGAAAAAGTAAATATAAAAGGATATGGTTTAGTAGTAAACAAATCAATCTGTCAAATTCTCCGTTTTCAAGATTAGATATGATACTTGGGAAAGGATGAAAATATATCAATGGTTTGGTCACAAATTACAAATAAATGTACGTATGAGATCAATCGAATATTTGAGCTCTTGACCATGCAAACAATTGAGACAAAAGACCTGAATGAAGCACTATCACTCGGCTATAGTTTGGCGTACAATATCGTTTGCGATTCATAATAAATACCTCACAATTAGGGCTGCCAGGTGTCCCGGATTCAAGCCTCTTGTCCCGGCGTCCTTAAAGGAACATTTCGGAACAGCCAAAAATCCCGGATTGAGATAAAATCGTATTGGTCTGAAATACTGAGTCCCGCAGTTACAAAGTTGCAAACAAAATGAAAAAATAAAACAAAACTTGTGCAATAGTAAATATAGTTACCAAGTCATTAAAAAAAAAAAATCTTTTACGTCCTATAAACGACTTTAATACGAAATAAATGACGAGATACTAATTTACTTTTTATCAGTGTTGTAATGTTTGTAGCAATGTACCTTATTTAATTGTTGTTTTTTTGTTATATTTATATGTTTATGTTAATTTATTCAATAATAACTAAAAAGCGCCTACACGCAAAATCAGCGCCTAAATCTTTTGTAAAATGTAAATAATCTACGTAAAATAAAAAAAGTAAAAAGATAGTCTAGCAAGCAAATCATCGAATAGGTTTCGGATGACATCTGGGGGCAGGGGAGTACAATTTAAATTAAATGTCCCGGTTTGGATGTCAATAAATCTGACAGCCCTATTTACAATTTGTACGTGAAAATAAGAATTAAAAAGAACTGTTTTAAAAGAAAGGTAAGTATTAAGTATTTCATTTTTTTTTCGTTTAAGATAGATTGAATTTATGGTAATTTGGATCTAAAAGAAATGCCCCAGTTGTCCTGTGAGTGTTTTACTATTTATTGAAAGTGGGGCGCGGCATATTCATAAAAGTATTATCATTCATGTAAGTAATGAATTGCGTCAGAAATATTATTCAAAATAACTTCATTTGAACAGGGTATTGAGGTTAAGTTTCATATAGCTGCCATCACACGCGTGGATATTATATACAAAAATAAATAGTTAAGAAAATTGATTTCCAAGCAAAAATCTTTCATAAAAACGTATGGCACTTCTGCAGTTATACTATATAATCCATAAAGCGATTTAAAATTATTATAAACTAGAAATTATTACCAACATTTGCTTAATACATTCGATGCAATAGACATAGATAAAGAGAGATTTTGCGTGTGTTTTTTTACCCAACACTTACACACACGCACTTTGTCTGCGCATACGCTAAAAAAACAGAAAGATTGTGTGTATGTGTGTGCTGCGCTCAATTTAGACTGATAAAACAATGCAAATATATATAATGCAATGTACAACAATTCTATCAGAAAACAATGCAAGTATAGAGTTTTCATTTTAGGGAGACCAGCCTGTCGCACCAACGCCGAAAAAATGCACTCCGGGAGAAGACTTCCGAGTTGACTGCAACTATTGCCTGTGTACCAGTGACGGAAGCGACTTCGCATGCACCAGGCTTGATTGCGTCAAATCGGAAACTCAAAAGAGAGGTAATAGTGTTATATAATGTTTCAAACAATGAAAGAGTTAAGTTTTTAATCACATGACGTTTTAAAATTCAGAAATTATTTTAGAATCTTAATAATGCAAATTAATTAAGAAAGAACTGTGGATAAAATGATTATTAAATGCCGTATAATTTAGTTATCAAATCACTGATCTAAAAATAATAATGAAACAAAAAGTTCTTGAACAATAACAAAACCAAAACACAGAATAATCTTAAAATAGCGAGAAAAAAATATCAAATTGGAGCCCCGATTTATCGGTTTTTAAGGTGTTATTCAAAAAAAGATAAGTGTGGGAAAACGATGAATGCGAGGATTAAAGATCGTTACTCCACTGTATACTAAAACCAGGGACCAGAACCGTTATTTTTTTAGCTCCGATTCGGTAAAAAATATGTATATCGGTTCAGTTCCACTTTTCGGTTTCGGCTCGTATTTAAATTACTTGTAATGTGTTAGTGGAAAGGCATTATGTTTTAAAAATAAAACACAATTTTTTGTACTACTTCTACACGTTTATAATGATCAGGATCGGTTTCGCTCATCGCGAGCATTATTACCTGATAAAAAATACAATTTATTATTTAAATCTAGCTTATATCTATATCTATAAAACTATTTCATAATTAGAATCTTCATTAATGTAATATTTTAAAAGTATTACCTAAATAGTCGTATTTATTTAATGCTAAATTTGAATGAAGAAATATTGCATTTTACCGAACTAAACTTTTGTTTTAATTCAAGTACCTTTTTAAACGATTTCCTCCTAAATCATGCCCTTAATTAATCCCGTAAGTGGCTTTTTAAAATTTGACAGGAGGCTAAAAGAAACTGAATATGTACGTTAATATGTATATTAGACTCTTTTTTTTTATTCTAAGTATTAAATGGATAGTATGTTAGAGTACTTGTAAATCATTAAAAAGTTTAAATACTTCGTATTATTTTAAATAAACGAGTTACGGTTTACAGTCATTTTCGTCAAAATATCAGATATGGGTTTATAACACTAGGTCAGGGGTCGGCAAAGTGCGGCTCCAGAGCCGCATGCTGCTCTTTGGCCCCTTAAGTGCGGCTCTGACATAAAAAATGATAAAAATGTTCCGAGCTAGCGCGCAAGTCACGCCCAGGGTAACATTGTTTCACTTTCCGAGCTGCTGAAGCATCGCTAAGAAAATAATTTCTCTATTGACAAACCCTATTTCAAAACAACCATTTTAATTCTGCGGGAAGCATTTTTTAGCAGGTTTCAGGAATTTAAAAACAGCAAAGCGATCTTAGCATTCTTCAAAAACCCTCTCAATGTTACGAAAACAGGTTTAAAATTTTCTCCTTTCGGCATTGACATTGGTAACTTTGAAATACAATTGCTGGATTTAAAAAACAAGGAAACATGAAGGTCAAAATTTAAACGTTTTTATTTTGATTTGGAAATACTGGAGAAGAACAAATGTGAACTTAGTTTACAACACAGGTGGTCTGCTGCGAAAGACCTAGAGAAGGTAGACATGATCATATTCAACGCCTGGAATAGTATTCCTGAAAAATGATTACTTTACATACAATAACAAAAATTAAACAATATTAAAGTTTAATTTTCTTTTTTGATAAATACATGATGAGCGTGTTTTTTTGTCTTTTCTAGACTATATTTTTTCACCTGCCCTCAACCTCACTGTGCCATCTCAACGCCCGCTAATTTTCTCTGGGTCTTCTACTGCCCCCCTGAAAGTCTAAAACGCCCACTTTGAGAACCTATGCCATAGAGAGATAGCGGTTATTTAATGCTTCTAATATATTTCTAATATTCATTATTCTTTCCTACAATCGTTGAAAATTGGTGCTAATGCTGAGACAGTTTCCATTAAGCATCTGTTGTAATATGTTCTATTACGAGTGTGGATGTTTTCATTTGGTTGTGGAATTTTGTATAAAGACAACAAATGCATTGTTTTGATACTGAAATTCTTCTGGTTTTCATATATATATTTATACACAATATTATTGTTTTAGAGGCGGAATGCTCTGATGGTGAGACAAAGAAATTGGACTGTAACAATTGTTTCTGCAGTGGCGGAAGATGGGCATGCACATTAATGGGATGTTTATCAAAGCGAGAGAAACGAGGTAACTTAGCATGATAGAGCATCTCAGTACTAAAATTAGAATATCATTTTATTTATATGAACGTTTTTATAAATTTCTAAGAATTCTGAGCAATTCTTTTCAAATCTTTATTTTGCTATCCTGTCCAAGCCTGACTTACCATTTTATTCGTTTAGGGTGTCTTTACACACACACATTACACATACGTATTAAACAATAACTGATCAATGTACTATCTGAGCTTTTCTCAATGAAACTAGCAATAATAATTTAATTCAAATCATTTGAATTTGTTACCATTCTTTTCAGCCACGGCACACCTAGTTATCTTCTCCACCTAGTGTGACGCGGTACAACAGTATTTGCAGAGCACTGTTTTAAATCAATCAAGACAATAGCGATATTGTTGCTGCACAACTAAAAATGAAAAAGTGGCGAATTAGTATCAATGAAATAATAATGGACTTAATGTGTCTTATTTTGGGTTTTTGTCTATATTATTTTAGAGGAGCACTGCTCTGACGGTGAGACCAAGAAGTTGGACTGTAACACTTGTGTCTGCAGGAGTGGAAGATGGGCATGCACAGAAATGGGGTGTTTGTCAAAACGAGAGAAACGAGGTAACTTAGCATGATAAAGCATCTAACTAAACTAAAAAGTATACTAATTCAAAAACTATACAGTCAGTAACAATATTTTTTTGGTAATTTAAGCCAGTGCGGCGCAACATTTTCTCTCCCACGGCATACCAAAGTTTCCCTCATAATTCTGTGACACTCGACATGAAATAGGCACTCACAGAAACTGAATTAAGTTATACTTTTCATTTGAGAAATATAGATATACAAATAAATATTTGCATATATTAACTTTTATTTAAGTCTAAATAGATGTAATATTATTAATATAAGAATACTTTCCACCAAAAAGGAATACAATTTCGAGATAAATATGCAATTACACGTATTTTTTCTCTAACTTTAAGTGCATTATCAAACTATGAAATTATCTTCAAATTTTATAATAAACAATAAAATAGTATAATTATTAATTTTTTTTTTCAATATCGTACATATATATACACTTCCAACAAATGAAGTTTAACTTAATTTTGGTAATTTTGGTAATTTTGAAGAAGTTCGGAGTTTATAGTGATTATATATCACATAAAGTGGTTGCGGAGCACTGTTTTAAACCAATTAAGACACTAGCAATATTGTTGCTGCATAAGTAAAGATGCCAAAGTGACGAATTAGGATCAATGCAATAATAATGGCTCAATGTGTCTCATTTTGGGATTTTGTATATATTATTTTAGAGGAGCAATGTTCCGACGGTGAGACAAAACGGTTGGAATGTAACAATTGTTTTTGCACTGGTGGAAGATGGGCATGCACATTAATTGAGTGTGTTAAAACTAAAAACAATGAACTAAAAAGTAATCTAATTAAAAAAATATGACATATTTAAATCAATCATCACAATCGACCAGTGGTTGTCTAGCAATTCACTAGAGCCCACTAGTAGATGATTTGACGAGTAATATTTTAATAAATTCATATGTAACTTCCCAAAGTACACTTGTGGATGAGGGAGCGACGAATGATCTCGGTAACTAAAGGTACCAGTTTAGTGCATACGACGATTAAATTTAGCAGATATTTTTTCCAAGCCCTCTTCTAAGCAATATTTTGCGCTCGCGTTAAGCCGAATAACTGCAACATCAGTGATCTGCAAGTAAATTCAAAAGAGAGGTTGGGCAACTAAGTAACAAGCAGTTCTCATAGAAAAATTATATTGAGATACCTCCATTAGGAAAACATATGCTCCACGTTGGGAGCGGATATGGAAAAAAAATACAAAAGCAGGAATCTTTGAGTTGTATTCCTCTTCATACAATTTAGTCCATGGTGTTGAAAGTAGTTAATATTTACAAAGACAATATTGTTCACAAAGATCTGGAAAATAATCATACTATACCATAGAGAGATAGCGATTATTTAATGCTTCTAATCTATTTCTAAAATTCATTATTCTTTCCTACAATCGCTGTAAATTGGTGCTAATGCTGAGACAGTTTCCGTTAAGCACCTGTTGTAATACGCTCTATTACGAGTGTGGATGTTTTAATTTGGTTGTGGAATTTTGTATAAAGACAACAAATGCATTGTTTTGATACTGAAGTTCTTCTGGTTTATATATATATATATTTATACACAATATTATTGTTTTAGAGGCGGAATGCTCTGATGGTGAGTCAAAGAAATTGGACTGTAACACTTGTGTCTGCAGGAGTGGAAGATGGGCATGCACAGAAATGGGGTGTTTGTCAAAACGAGAGAAACGAGGTAAGTTAACATGATAAAGCATCTAACTAAAATAAAAAGTGTTCTAATTCAAAAACTATACAATCAGTAAAATTTTTTTTGGTAATTTAAGCCAGTGCGGCGCAACATTTTCTCTCCCGCGACACACTAAAGTTTTCCCCATAATTCTGTGGCACTCAACATGAAAAAAGGCGCTCACAGAAACTAAATTAAGTTATACTTTTCATATGAGAAATATACACATACAAATAACTATTTGCATATATTAACTTTTATTTAAGTCTAAATAGATGTAATATTATTAATATAAGAATACTTCCCACCAAAAAGGAATACAATTTCGAGATAAATATGCAATTACACGTATTTTTTCTCTAACTTTAAGTGCATTATCAAACTATGAAATTATCTTCAAATTTTATAATAAACAATAAAATAATATAATTATTAAATTTTTTTTCAATATCGTACATATAAATACACTTCCAACAAATGAAGTTTAACTTAATTTTAACTAGTAATAATTATTTAATTCAAATCATTTGAATTTGTTACCATTCTTTTCAGCCGCGGCACACCTAGTTATCTTCTCTATCTAGTGTGACGCGGTACAACAGTATTTGCAGGGCACTGTTTTAAACCAATTAAGACACTAGCAATATTGTTGCTGCATAAGTAAAGATGCCAAAGTGACGAATTATGATCATTACAATAATAATGGCCCAATGTGTCTCATTTTGGGATTTTGTATATATTATTTTAGAGGAGCAATGTTCTGACGGTGAGACAAAACGGTTGGAATGTCGAACAATCGACCGGTGGTTGTCTAGCAATTCACTAGAGCCCCGCGAATAGACGATTTGACCTTTAATCTTGGACAGCAGGGTGTTTTGCCACTTGCATCAAATTTTATTTTACCTTTATATTTATATCGAATATAATTACATTTCTAAAAACAAGTAAGACTTTTGAAAATAAGATTTTGCAGTAATATTTTAATAAATTCATATGTAACTTCCCAAAGTACACTTGTCGATGATAGAGCGGCGAATGATCTCGGTAACTAAAGGTACCAGTTTAGTGCAGACGGCGATTAAATTTAGCAAATATATATTGTAAACAATATTTTGCGCTTGCGTTAAGCCGAGTAACTGCAACACCAGTGATCTGCAAGTAAATTTTACCGATGGTTAATACAGAGATCCAAAAGATCATCGATCCCGGTATTAGAAATATTGGCACGACTAAAAATGCTATTGTGGGAAATAAGGGTTACTATAATACTTTCATTATTTTTTTTTCATTTTAGGAACAGAGTGTACTGATGGTGAGACAAAGCAGTTGGATTGTAACACTTGTTTTTGCAGCCGTGGAAATTGGGCGTGTACATTAAAGGGGTGTTTTACAAAACGAGAGAAACGAGGTAATTTATAGCAGAATATAAGCGCGACTAAAAATGGTGTTGTGGCAAATGAGGTGAGAATACCCGGTGGTGCGAATGATTACCGTCGTCCAGCATCAATTGAAAAGTCTCAATGTAAACGTCACTTTGGTCAGGTTAATCTCTTTTTATTTAAGATGCTGTGGCTTAATACTCAAAAAATATTAAATTACAACATACACTGAGACTCCATTTACATTTACTAAACACATGTATTTACATTTAAATTTTAATAGAATTGACATAACAAACGATTTTAAGTTTTAAATTAACTACAATTCAAAGAAAACGAATTTAAAACAACGAGCAAAGCGTCATTGTGGCCAACGCCATTGTCGTCGACCGCCGGCTTCTCCTTTGCATAAAATAAAAATTCAAAAATGTAGCCCTTCTGCCTTTTGTCGATGACTTCTGACCAAGAATCCATTGCATTATAAAAAGTGTCCGAACACCCGTTCTGGATCATCCCAAATCTTCCAAGAGAACAAACAAATATTCACAAAAATATCAGGGCGTGTCAAAGGGTTATTAAAATACATTCTTGATATTTTATTTTATTTTAGGAACAGAGTGTACTGATGGTGAGACAAAGGAGTTAGAATGTTGTTTTTGCTACCGCGGAAATTGGGCGTGTACATTAAGGGGGTGTTTGACAAAACGAGAGAAACGAGGTAATTTATGGCAGAGAGTATAAGCGCACTTGGTGGCCGTATGCTACACATAGGTAGTGAATATATTGTAAGGACACTGCAACCAAAGAGGAGGACGTTGACCACTAGGCTTAAGGTCCAGTTCTCCTCTATCTTGTATGAATCAATTCTCAGTAGTAACGACATTCCTCATTAGCTCCAATAGATCCAATGCAAGCTTGAATAAAGGACAAGAGCAATGTATTGGATTGGAAAATATATTTCACAATAATATGAAAAGACCCGAATCGAAGAGAGGCGAATGGTTGATTATCAACGTCCTGGAAGGTCTGGGATCTCAAGCAAACATCATTTCAAATCCAGTTCATCACTTGCGAACGAAGATGCAGTGGGTTAAAATACACAAAAATATAACTAACACATAAAATTGAGTCTATATTTACATTTACTTAACACATGAATTTACCTTTAAGTTATAATGCAATTGACACAACAGCGATTTTAAATTAAGTCCAATTTCAAAACAAACAAAAACAATTTATAATTACTTACTTGCGAAGACGAAGGGCTCCGACTGCCGACCTCTAGGTTCTACCTTTTTTGTCAAAAATGGACTCTTCCGGACACTTTATTATGGTTAGAAACCGATAGCTTTCAACGACAGCAATCGGTTGGAATACCACGAATCATTTCCATTAACGCTGGGCGCTGTCAGTTAGGGACCCAGATAAAACTTAAGTTTAACAAAAAAGCCAGGGTGTGTGAAATAATTATTATCGTTTTGCGAGTACATATATTATTGCAGGTTAGGCATTAATTATTATTGTCACTTTGTATCTTACAGCAGCCAAATGTACCCCGGGAGTGAGGTTTCGCGATGAATGTAATATATGCGTTTGCTTAGCAGATGGATCAGCAGATTGCACTAATTGGGAGTGCGGGGATTTTAAAAGAATAAGACGAGGTACTTTATTTAATATTCCCCATCCATGGGAATCCAGCGTTGAACTGACCACCACCCGCTACAGCTTCACACTCTTTTTACAGTTACCGTTATTATCAGGCTCATACATTTGTGTTTCTTGGTGGTTGTTGTGTTATATATTTATTACGGCTTCACAGATGACATCAATTCGCCATGTATTGCTCAAATATATTACATAATTATACACAATTCAGGTTTAGAAACAAAAAATAAATCAGAAAAAAATAATCATATTTAGTTAAAATGTAAAAACGATTAACAAAACTTATTCAATATGTATATAGCTATAAAAGGTGGTGGTGGTACAAGTTGGTTTCACCCTAAAACCCATTGTGTACCTATATACATCACTATACATGACCCAAGTACAGCTGTACAGGGTTAACTTTGAATCATGCTTTAGCTTACTTGAAGATAATAGAATAGAAAAGAAAAGGAATACGACTAGTTCAGTCACTTAATTCAAGTTAATATAAAGAATCCCATCAACCAGATATTTTGCCAGAGCAAAGAGCAAAATAGTGATTTCGTGCAGGGCAGCGTAGCTCCAAAATATCAATCGTTCTCCGCTAATGGGAGTGTCCTACGTGAGAGGTGACGAAAACCAAACGCCAAACGTTGTCTCGCCGCCTCACGCTCGCAAAACTTCGTCACCTCTCACGTTTTCCTCATTGCTCACGTAGGACACTCCTGTTGGCGGATAACGATTGACATTTTCGAGCTACGCCGCGCCGCCGCGCTCACGCTTGCAAACACTTCGTCTACCTAAGACCAGTAAGACACGGTGTTACTCGTATTGAAATATAACATTTTTATAGAAAATCTATATCGTTTTATATTGCTATTTCATGTATGCGAGAAAACGGGCAAATAGCATTTTTAGATGCCGTTTGTAAACAATCAATTTCATTTTATAATTCCTTTCAATCAGAAAAAAATATCGATGATAACATTGTCCATATATACTGTATATAATTTCTTTACTGGGAACCAGCCATTACAGGTGAGGATTCAAGGTAATGGTGATATAAATAAACAATTTTCTGTGCCTCGAGTACGCTTTGGTTTCAATCGAGTTAATGTGGTAATTGGACCAACGTTAAGACGGTCTGCAGCAAATGGTTATGCTTATTCGTAATTCATCCCTGGGAAGTCGTATAAGACGTGATGGTCGTCTTGTTACAGATATAATGATATGGCACAGTAATAATAAGACCTCAAATTTGTATTACAGAAATCGATGTGAACGATCCAAGCTTCACCTGTCAGCCTGGTGAAGTATTCAAGAATGATTGTAACAGTTGCAGATGTGGTAAAGATGGAAAGGGCGCCGCTTGTACTCGCAAAATATGCAATCGTAGGAAGCGTGGTAAAGATAATATAAACCATTTTACTTAACAAGTATAATAAGAGTGAACATACTAAACAATACATTTATTTATTTTTAATTCATTTATCTAAATATAGCTATATACCAGGCGCATTCGGTTGCTTTATTTCTTTCTCGCTCAATCACATGAAAAGTGAAGGTGCAAGCGAGATGCAAGGGCATGCGGTGCATGCTCTTGTATCCTTCTTACTCATACCCAAATTAGGCTGTGCGATAGGGATAGTGATAAGTCCACTGCACGCCGATGCTATATACATATATAAACGAATGTTTGTTTGTTTGTTCCATATGCGTTCTTATACTATTCATCCGATTGCGATGAAACTTTGGTGGGTTGTTGTACTCATACCCGAAAAAACTGAAATCTAAAAAAAATAATCAAATAGATACAAACAACAACATTTCAGTTCGTGTGTAACATAACAAGTGGTGTTAATTATTAAATTCCATAGCCGGCCTTTTAAAGGAGAATATGTACTGTTGCCATGCATCCCAATGATTCCAACAGATAGGCCAGTCGAATTCAAACGTCTGCAGTTTCTGGTGTGACTAGCATTTGCAATGACCATCAACAAAGCACAGGGACAATCGTTACAAGTGTGTGGACTAAATTTGAAAAATCCATGCTTCTCATATGGACAGCTATGTGGACTAATCACGCGTCGAAAATCCTCCTGATTTATTCGTGTATGCACCAGACTGAAAACAAAAAACATTGTGTATAAAAAAGCACTTCAATTCACAGAATTAAAACGCAAACACTTTCTTTTTTTGAGTGGTATTGCAACGCATGTCGGGTATTCGCTAGTTGTAAATAAAATGGCAATACACGGGATTACAACTGACGCTAATGCGGTATGGATTTGAAAAATAAAATGCTGACAGTACACAAACAATTTAACAATTTTACTCGGTCACTTGGTGCATGGTGAAATAATATGTCCCCTACTCTGAGATAGCGATTGTAGTTAATTTATTTGAAAACGTTAAGATGTACTTGAATTAATGAAGTTATGGTACCCAGGTACTTGCAGTACAAAATGTGGCATCTGTCTTGAAGTACTTAATATACTCCCTCTGCGTCCATCATTGATTACCATACGAAATTAAAGTCAGATCAATATTCTTCAGCTGCAGACTGCTACCCCGGTGAAAGATATAAGGACGAATGCAATTACTGCGTTTGCAACAATTCTGGAAATTTCTCATGCACTTCACTTGAGTGCTATTTTCGCCAAAAAACTAAACGAGGTAATAAAATTGTTTCGGTGCAGTGAAGTTTTTGTAAACATTACATACTTAGTGCTATTAATATTGAGTCAAGGTCAACGACAAGTTGATTCGATTTATTTTATCGTATTAAAATTAGACAATCTCTCGCCTGGTTTTCTTGTCCTAAAATTCCAGTCTTGGAAATTTAACATCTTTAGGTTTTCAGCAGTCACATCGCAAAAAAAATATTTAATAATTCAAACTAAAGTTTGAATAGTCTTCTTGTGATCAAGAATTATATGAAAAAGTTCTAATCGCATTGACTCCTTGTTGATAATAGTTTATGAACTTTGGTGAGGATATTAAAGAGAGGGTATGACATTTGTGTACTGTATATAAAACTACTGAAAGAAGACGTGGGTAAAATATACGATTCTGCCAGATCTGTAGCCGATTCTTTAACGGTCAGTTAAATTGTCCACAGTTTTAAATCCTCGAACGAACACTCTCATTTATGGATTTTTGTTGAAAGGTATGAACACCTTTGATGTTTAAATTTCCTTCCCGCCCGATTGATCTTAAAACAGGGGAGTGTAGGGAGAACGATAAGCTAACTACGAGTCTTTTCCAAGCTCCACTCTTGTAGCCTTATCATCTACCGAATAGAAGTTGAGCGACTGAATAAAATGCAGTTCTCATGAAATCAACTTATGTTAAGATGCTCTATTAGGAGTTCACACGCTCCATGTTGGTAGTGGGCATCGCTTAAAAAAATAAAAATTCCATGTAAGATGTCACTAAGCTACGTATGAAAATTGATTTGTCATGATATTTGAAAATAGTGACAATAAAGGTTAGATATTGTATTTTGTTGAAATCACCAAAAACTTATTATATGTATAAATTATTATTGCATATCAATATTCATGTCACATCAACCTTAATATGGATTGCTCAGCCGTAGAAATATTTATTCAAGAGAAAACAAACGAAATACAATGGCGACTATTCTTAAAGTAAATTCTACAGCATTCTGGTTTATTTCATATGGTATTATATTACAGAAATTGATGTGAATGATCCGAGCTTCACATGCGAACCTGGACACGTATTCAAGAACGACTGTAACAGCTGCAGATGTGGCCAGGATGGAAGAGGCGCCATCTGTACTCGTAAAATTTGCAACCGTAAGAAACGAGGTGATTATGCAAAGATCTATTTTAAAGCGTGTCGCTTCTATTTATATTTAGTGCCATTAGCGATTTTTAATTGCAAATTCAATACGATTAAAAAAATTAAACTTGAAACACCAACATGTTCTTAACTGCTATCATTGCAAATTGGACACATCGGTTTTTGCTTTTAAACACCTCATATAAAGTTCTGAGACCATCGCATTTGAAGCATTATTTTTTTCAAAGTAATCCCACTTACAATTGGTAGTGATTGAAAAAGATTTTTTGTACATTATGAAGAATTATCTTTTTGGCATACATATCATAAGATTTGGTATCGATAGTCATATCATGCTTTCTACCGGAATAAAAATTAAACAATATTATTTCACACAATTTTTTTCAAAGCCATTTAATATGACTTCACGCGTTCTACCAGTATAAAGAGCGTGAAATTTGAATACAATTTTACATTTACAACAGAAAACCATCAAAAACTGATTTGATGCGTTCTGTCAGTATGGCTTCAATATGTATATACTATCAGTGGTGACCCATAAGAATTTGTAATTGTGAGGCTGTAATAATAAACGTAAAACTAGTCAGCATGTATTGAAATGATTAAAGTGTATTTCATATTTGTCGATTATAAATCAGGAACAATGATTTTATACTGGAGGGACTGCAACCCAGCAACCCTTATGGACATGCCTCCACTGTACTAAAGATCTGACTTGATCATTATTTCCACGATTTTTAAATGAAATTGATCATCGTTGGTAGACGAAAAATTAGGCGTAAAACAGAAAATGTATTAGTCATTGAGGGGCTAGAAATAAATCTTCCATGAATAAGTAATTATAAATTCATATTTCAGAGATTGATGTAAATGATCCGAGCTTCACCTGCGAACCTGGACTAGTATTCAAGAACGATTGCAACAGCTGCAGATGCGGCCAGGACGGGAGGGGCGCCATCTGTACTCGTAAAATTTGCAATCGTAGAAAACGAGGTAATATCAGTTATATTATGATTCATAAACAAGAAAAAATATCTGATAAAAAAGTTCAACAATTTAATAATGCTCGAGATGTACGAGATGTCCATCTACGTAGATGTAGATCTATGTAGATCCTGGATGGACTCTTAGATTCAATTTCCATGTCAGTGAATCAAAAAGATTTTGGAGAGTAATACAACCTCACAATACGATTAGGGATAGTACTCCGTCAGAACCAAAAGCCAGTCAGCTAATTCATGAGCTTTGAAAACAGATACTGGCGGTGAATATTAGGACTGTATTATATGTCAGAAATTTTGAGGTAAGAAAGTAGATTCATCAGTCTTTTACCCCAGTCCCAGTCCCAGGGTAGCCTGATTCTTGCACACATCTTCTTTTAATGATATAAGCCGCTGATCATTATCCATAGGATGTACTCGCTGAGGCTACAAAGTTGGGATGACTTGGGAGGAAGCATCTTGGCTGGGATAGAGAATATTGGAGGCACGGTGTAGTGGTCATCTGTTCTGGATGTTCAATAGTCAACGAAGATGGCGAGAAAAAATACACGTTAATTGTGCCTGTGACTGTGTAGTGGTTATTTATATTGTTTTAAATGAATTTTGCAGAAGTGGATGTAAACGACCCTAGCTTCACTTGCACTCCTGGACAAGTGTTTAAAAATGACTGTAATAGCTGTAGATGTGGTCAAGATGGACGAGGCGCTATCTGCACTCGCAAAATCTGCAATCGCAGAAAACGCCGTAAGTAGAAAAACAACAGCACTTTATGTGTAATTTAATTTTTTTAATGATAGCAGTAAATATAATAATTGACGTTGGATAATTCTTCCAAATTATTCACAAACAAAGTTTTGACTCCTGATTTCTGGATCAGCTCATTCAAAATTGGCCATGATTACTTCACTGCTAAGCTCTTTTCCAGCTTCGAATGGAAAATTTGCAGAAAAAAATTCTCAAAACAAATCGTTGGCCTTGGTGACTTGCATCTTTGGAAAATTACAGGACATTCAAATAATTCACATTTTATGGAGAGTGACTGGATGTCAACTATTATAAGCACTTCCATATCCTATTTTACATTCTGTACACTCTAGTGCACGCGACCAAGTCTTGAGAAATTTTTCCTTGAATGTTTCAGGCAAAAAACTGTAGAGTGAATAACATTGTTATACTGCGGAATACACCCTGTAAGAAGGGTGTGAAGGCATAAAAAATGTAGGTGTATAATAACAGTTGTTGTATCAGTTAATGGTTGACACGATGAATGGAAAATGTAACAATATGTGCATGAAATGTCTGTCTGCTATTTCAATATAAAGTGTGTAAAGAAAAGCTTCTCGAGTATTTCTCTATATACTTTTGTGTATACTGTGCTTTTTTTATCGTATACTAATATAATTAAAATTAAACAAAGCAGTGGAGTAAATTGATCATATAAGGATTACCCATGTCATTTGATCAACATTTTCTATCTTTGCACTTCAACGATTTTCGTGTCAATACTGTGTTTTTGAAAAATGACAATATTTATCAATCGATTTTCTTCAGAGGTAAACTATCCTGGTTTTACATGCAAGGCTGGTTTGCGCTTCAAGGATGACTGCAATACTTGTTTCTGTTCAGCTGATGGAACTTCTGCTGCTTGTACTTACATGAGATGTCCACCAAAGGAAGAAGGTACACAAAAATATTTATGATGCCAATACTGTAGTTATTCCAGGCAGGCGATATTGCCACTTTTCTACCGAGGATGTACACTTAAGGGCGCGCCATCAAGTGGTAGGTAGTTGCTCTTAAGACACTTCCAGTAAAGGAATTAAAATGTAGATATGCTTAACGTTCGCTACGCCACCAGATACTGCTGTATAAAATTAACAGATGCAAAAGTAGTGGTGGGTAGAGGAGGAAAAGTAAAGTTGTTGCCAGTTGTTCTTGTTATTCTTTTCAAATATAAAATGGCAATCGGAAATAATCAGAGTTCTGACAATTAATTTTCACGCCAGTCGATTCATAACTGGACACAGTGGCATTGCTGCCTAGTTCTTTGAACATACCCTATTAGTGGATAGGCCAACATGCAAATGTGGCACTATAAAAAGCAGGATGCTGAAAAATACTATGGGAATGTCACTCAATGCACAAGGAAAGGAAAAAGCTGCACAAGTTGATCGATAGGATATTTTATATATATGATTTCACTATTCATACTTCATATATATTTGTGTTACTGATAAAGCGATAATAGTGAATAACTTAACTATGATGTATAATTTTTGAAGATACAAACATGTGTTGCAAACCCATCGAATCTATAGCACTATTTCACCAAAGTGATTAAATTTAATATTTTTTATCAATTTGTTTCAGTTAATAATGAAATATTCTGCACATACGGCGACATAATGTTAGATGGTGACCAGTTATGTGTATGTAACAAGGACAATAGATCACTTAACTGCGACCATGCGATTGTAGAGATGCCACCGGCAGAGAGAACAAGGAGAGGTAATCTTAATCAACTAGCAAGACTGGCTAGTCCTTTTTATAGCTATGCGAAATATGTCTAATAATGTCCTGTGTGCTAAGTATGAAAAACGGTAACAGCTCTAGTTTACTTATGTGATTTAAATGTTACTAAGTATGTAAACTTTGTATTTATGTATATAATATCAATATTAAGTAAAAGATTTCCTTCTCTATTTTTAGCTGTGAACTATCCTGGATTTACTTGCACCCCTGGACAAAGTTTTAAAGACGACTGCAACACGTGCCACTGCGGTCCTGATGGAAGAACAGCTGCTTGTACTTTCATGTACTGCATTAAAGATAGGAGGAAAAGAGGTATTAGTTTTAATTAAGGCGTCAAACATAAATGATGTCGTATGTTTTCATATATTTTTCGACCATTCCTCTTCCGATTGTCAAATTTCCACAATCCTATCTAAATTTACTTAACTCGCATCTTTGACCTAACCCCTTTAAAAACTAGTATGTAAATATTTGGACTCCTAATGGAGCATGTCAAAATGAGTTGTTTAATAACTAAAGATAGTAATGCTAGAAGAATTAGGCTAGGAGAAGATTAGTGCTTAACTAATTGCTGTCGCTATGCCCCTTTCATAGGATAGGATGGGTGGGATGGAAGTGTAAACATAATCAACGTCTTCGAACACATATCATTAAACCCATTTATGAAATTGTCGATATGAAATTTGAGCCTGTAGTAATTAATAAAGTTGCCAAATAAGTAATAAGTTTTAATTTATTTTCAGACGTACAAACATCAATGGAATCCCTTACAAATACTTTAAGCAGAACAACAAGAGGTGAGAAAAAGCAGCTTTATAAAACAGTCATTCCTTGACTCATGATTCTAAATAAATAGCTACTTACAATAATTGTCCAATAATTTGAAATGTCAATGACTTCAAATTGGGTTATCACTTTGCAAAAAGTTGAGTCCGACCACTTACAAGTAACGTATGAAGCTTATTGCGAAAAATTAGCAAGGAATTGTTCACATAACCCTGAGAAATTTTGATAGAATTTTGTTAGAAGCTCAGAATCTATAATATAAAACATGTCTGTCTACAACAAGAAGTTTCGTTATATTTATTTTCGAATTTAGAAGTCTATTTTATTTAGAATCTTTTGAATATCTTTTTTTAGCTGTCAACTATCCAGGATTCTCATGTGCTCCAAAATCAACATTCCAAGAAGATTGCAATACGTGCAGATGCAGTGAAGATGGAAAATCAGCATTTTGCACATTCAAACTCTGTATTGAAGACAGAAAAAGGAGAGGTAAATTTGTTTTTATACCTAGCTATCTTGAGGGAGAGTAAAATGTTTTGAGATTGAGTTAAAATGAGATTTCAATACGGCAACATCTATTTTAAAAATAAAATAAAATTTGTTTGTACTACTTCCACATGTTTATAATGATCAGGATCGGTTTCGCTCATCACAAGCATTATCAACTGATAAACTGAGCATCAAAATATACACAGTGACATCTATTAATGAGAAAAATTATTTTATTTTTAACAGTCCTGTAATTGATAGAATTCAGCTAACTATAATTTTAAATAACATGTCAGTTGATTTAGGCATTACTTATTATTATTCTGTTCTACTAACTGCCTACTGCAGTGCTTCCCAACTGATCATGCGCGGACCGGTGCCAGTACACCAAACTTTTCTAAAGGTTTACCAAAAAATTTGCATTCCGACTGTTTTTTACCAGTGTGCAGGTGTAAAAATGTTGGGAAATACTGTATAGGGTGGATAAAGCGTCAGCGGCATGATGAAACAGAGACCTATTATTTATTTTCAACAAATTAATTCATCTCAACTAAGATGCCCTATTATGTTTTGTTTTCAGCCGTAAACGGTCCCTCATTTCGGTGCACACCTGGAGATCAATTCAAAGATGAGTGCAATGATTGCACATGTTCTGCTGATGGGAAAAGCGCATTCTGCTCATTAAAAATATGCACTTAACGAAAATTTACAAACCTTAATGACTATTATGCATTATATTTAATTTATGGTTAGTTGTTGCACATTCCTAAGATTATCTTAGATAAAAAAAACTCTATAGAAAATATTGTCCCACCTGAAATGTCAAAAATTAAAAGAATAATGATTGAATTTAAGTATATACACTAAAATAAATTATTGGTATTTGATATAAACATAAAAGAAGAAAAAGATGTCACCAAAACAGTCTGCAATGTTACACAAATCTGATTTGAATTTTAAAAGAACAATTACCTTTTCATTGGTGGCATGCGTGCCAATCAACATCTTCTAAATTGAACAGAACACTGTTTTAAGCAGGGTTTTGTTCCTTTTTTAAATATCTTTCAAATAACTAGGTAATTAAGAATTTTAAAATGACCTTTATTTTGTTTGACAGTTGTATTATAATACAAATAACAATCTTCACCTATCCTGCAAGTTTATTAATTTACACTATTGAGAAAAATATAAAGGACCCAAGGCATTTCAATCATATATATATATATTCGTATGATTTGCTACAAATAAAAACGAAATATCAGTCATCAATACATTACATAGATATTTAAAAATGTCTATATTGCAGCATGTGTAAAAATAAAAATACCTCTTGCCATATGTAGTAAAAAGGAATATGAAAAATGTACATTTTTAGATAAATTTTCCGATTAATCTAGTTTTAAGGAATATTTTTGTAATAATTGAATTTGCACAATTTATTATGTAATAATAAAATGTCTTATTTTTAAAATGTTTTTATTACAACAGGAATAATTCTCTTTAGGAACATTCCTAATGATTCTGTCAAAAAAATTATAGCATGCAGAAGGTAAAGAATTTAAAGTTATTAAATATTTTCTATTTATAACGATGATGCTGTCATTTTTCACACATCTGTAAAAGGCATCCAGTAGACTATTGACGGGTTAGGAACTAATTCCTGTCCCTTTGGTCTGAAAATAAATGCAAGTAAGACTAATGTGATGTGTAACTAAACCTGACATAATTCTGATAAGACTCTGATCAGTGCGGGACAGATCATCGGGAAGATCGACAGCTTCAGGTACAGAGGTTTACATATCTAAGAAGATGGTAGCCCATAGAAATTCGCTTAAGAATATCCATATTTATCTCAATGCAGACTGTCTGGAACACGCAGCTGTACACAATTACAATCTTGCATTCTATCAGCTAAATACTCCACATAGGGAGCGAATATGGTCAAATAAGAAAGAACTAATATTTTCGATGGATTCGGCTGTAACTTTGTGGAAATTCATTTTTATTATAAAATTAAAATTAGCACAACCAGTGGAATAAATAAGTTATCAATTTCAATTTTATTTTAAGAAAGAACTATTTCATGAGGTCAGTCAACATGACATGTGATGAATCTTAAAATTTTACTCATGTATAAGTAAGATTAGCTAATCACTAAACGAATATCTGTATTTTTCTGCCCTTTCCATCTCTGAAAAGAAAGGTTGAGCAATTGAATTACGACTACCTAGTTCTTTCAAAACAACTTCTGTTGAGATGTTCCATTAAGAGTTCATATATTGCATATTGAAAATAAATTAATTGATTACCATTAGCAAAAAATAGATTTGTAATCTATTTTTGTAATCTTTAATCTAACTTGATGACTTAAATTTTGTTTTGAAACCAAAATAAAAAAGATGGAAAGGTTTATTTTATTGCAAGAAAAATGTTCTATAAATAATTTATTATTAGTAATAAAATATACTTGATGGGGTACGTAAAAATAAGAAAAACATCAAAAGCAGGCTTAATCTAAATTATTTCTTCAAACAAATAAGTCTTGATAATAAAATATGAGATAGGTATGTAAACTTTAAAAGTGACCATACATACATGTTTCAGATATATTTAGGTAAAAAATGGAATTGGGTGTTAACGATTATTTTCTATCAAATAATTGCATGTGGTACATGACAGGGATGTCATTTCAGCAAAGGATAAGCCTATGTTTCTTTAAATTCAGGGTGGATCGAATGAACTTTGTCAACAGGGACTTAAGGGCAGCCGGTGTTACCAACTTAAGATCATTGGACAGCGGGAGATGGATTAGATGGAAGTATTCTTCGTCGACACTTGGACCTGCCTAGGGTTGTTGGGCTAGTGATGATGATGGTTGATATTTTCAACAATCCTTAATAATATGCCTGAAATGAATAGAAGTAGTCTTTAAAGTAATACAAGCGCCAGCACGGAGTAGCAGCATGTAAAATTTAAGTAGATGGAAAAGCTTTTTCAATTTAGTCGATGCCCATTATTATTCCGTCATCCGCGGCGCAGTTGGTAGCGTCGTGGGCTACAGCTACAGATGTCTCGGGTTCAATTCCCGGTGCGGACAGTTTTCATAAGTTGATATTTCAATCAATTTATGGATTTCTGTTCGTAGTCTGAGTGTTTGTGTTGTCAAAAACTCCCTCCTCATCCACCCATCCAATCCTCTCGGGGCGTAGCGAGAGCGATTACCTAACCACTAGTCCTGTCCTAGCCCTATCCTTCTATCCCTACTCTCTTCGATAGAGAGAGGTTGAGCAACTGAGTAACAAACAGTTCTCATAAAAATCTGTTGCTCCATGTTGGGAACGGATATATTATTCCAGGATTTTGAGAGCTAGTTTTATCACAACTAATGTGATGTTTATTTGTAAAATAAAATTTAGCTAACAGGTATTTTTAATGAACCAGCTATAAAACGAGAAATATTGAGTTCTGACTTTAAATTACAAACAACATAGTTTTTTATATGTACTTAGTACTATAGAACTATTTGCCAAAAATATAGTCATAGATAATAGGTAAAATATTAATTACATAATCATAATACAGTAGCACTCAACTACAAGAAACTGAAGGTTTATCATATTTGACAGCTAAAATTCTGACAGCTTCAAAACATTACAAATAAGTTAGGTTAAAACAATGCAAACCGATATTTTTATCGTTTAATCAAAATAGCCTAGCTTGACGAAAGATAAAACGTTGTAAAATCAGATTATTTCAAATTATGGTGCAATACTTTTCCGTATTATATAAATAGCATATCGAATTTAGTAGCGGCATTATCGTGTAGAGTTTGTTTGTGTTGAGAGGAATAAGACGTTTCTTATATAGTTACATGTCATACTGAGTAAGTAATTTTTTTTAAAATAATGTTTTTTATAATTGCGGTATTGTTTAATACCTATTGCATGAAATTATCCAGTACGTTACAGTTAAAATATTTTTTTCACTTCATCACCTAGGTATTTGTTTATAATATATTTTTTTTAATAAGTTCTTTTTTGCGAAAATTGCCGATAGCAGCAATGCAGTTCTGTGGGAAATTTAATTACGATTAGGAAAAAACCAAATTATCATAGATGGGAATCAAGGAAACCGATAATTTACGTGAAATAGGAATGTTATATCAGTATGTTAAAAGTCATCATACTAATGTAATTATGTAAATGGTCGTTCTTACAACAAATTATAGGGACAAATTTGAAGTACGGCGAAAAATTTTTGTCGAAATATTTAGTAATTTGCATAAATTATCGGTTTCCTTGATTCCAATGTTCAATATGTTGACAATTATCGATCTGTAATTAAATTTCCTAAAGAATTGTATCTTATTCAGCAGCATTAAGTGATTTTTCAGGCAGAATAAGAGTAGCATATTGTTAAGCATTTATATACCAAGAATTTTTCTGGAGGGTGGCAGTTCAATAACTGCTCAATGATAGTCACACCACTGATTTTATGTATCTCATATTTTCTAAGATTTGTCCATTTAACGGCTTCCAGCAGCATAAACAGAATGTTTCATAAACTCAAAATAAATGTTTTTTTTAAGTCACGTTAAAGCGTTTGTCTCCTGCAGTTGGCTGCTTTGTGAAAATTAATTATTAGTAAAAAATTTTAATTGACAACATTGTCACTCCAATTGTCGCTTCTTTGGAATTTTCTTAAAATTTTTGAACTGAAGACCACAACACAATTTATTAATGAATTCAAAACATATTTAAATAATAAAATTTTTCTATGCTTTAGTATTATCAACGTCCCGAGTAACCTAAACTATGAGTGATCCTCAAATTTATGTTAAATGTTGTCAGTCCATTCAGCCATTCTCATCTTATTTTTATTGCACAAAGTTTTTGAATGTTTTAAGTACATCAAAATGTAAACATCTTTCCTCTGCTATACTTACTAACTAGCATAAGCACTTTTTAAATTGAAGTGCGAGTAAATTGCTATATCATGTAGAATGTTTAAAAATTGAACCCCCCTAAAAGTGACATCCATTACAGCTACCCCTTATGTCCCCCCCCTCTGTATGGGCTTGTACATGATGCATACATTTGGATTAACCGGAACTATTTTGTACCTTATAACTCGACAATTTTTTTACTAAATCATCTTTTTTCAGCTATTGAAAATCATAAGATTCAATACTGTATTGACTGTACTGAAAGAATTAAGATAATTTTGTTAAAAAGAAAAAGTATTTACTGAAAAAAACAACAAGATGGATACAAAAGCAGAAGAAAACAACCTTCCATGGCTCAATGAACCTTTTATGCAATCAGTTTTGAAAAATGAAATAGATAATGAAGGAAAAAATATAACAATCAAAGAATTCAATGGTAAACTTGCTACTCAAAATGGTGACAACTATTCTAGCTTATTGTATAGAGTCTATGTTATTTATTCCATTGAAAATCAACCTGGTGATGTGAAAAAGTCATATATTGTGAAATACATGCATCCTTTGGGCACTAGTCATGGAGATATGATGAACAGTTTAAATGTATTCAATAAAGAACTCTCTATGTATTCTGAGACACTGCCCTTGATTCACGCAACACTCCAAACCATAGGATTACCATGTCAACTAACTCCACGGTATGTATGAGCTATCAAATATCTTAACCTTTCAGATGCCCCAAGGTATTTGTATAATGGCACCCAGGAGACTGTAAATTTTTGAATGATTTATGTTGACATCAAACGATGCTGTTATTTATATTCTTGCATAAAGATATTACTTTTAATCTGTTATATTGGAACACATTGTTGTCGGGAAATTTAAAATTACAATTACAAAATTAAATTTTTTTGCATATTATAAGTACATTGCGGGATACGTAAATACGAGTTTGTATATCGGCGGAAAATACCACACCGCAACAAATTATCATGTGTCCCACTAATTTGTTAGATTATAAGAATTGATGCATGTCAACAGTGTCATGTATATTATCTGTTAATGTGATGCTGCTTGTATAAATTCTGCAAATTTTACTAAATTGATAAATAGTTTAGAAATGTAATACAATAATCATGTAATCAGAATATTTTTTTGTTTTAAAAGATTAAATGTCAGTGATATCGAAAATTTCGATTGGAAATATCTATTGGCTTAGAAGTATGGTGATTTTATGAATGTAATAAAATATTTGCAGACGAATCAAGTCAATAACAGAGTGTTAATATTTCTAGCGTGTTAAATATTTTATACCATCCAAACCATTTGCTTAAAGTGCATAAATGGTTTGAAAAAGAAGATATTTTGTACAAAGGTTTAATCATTGATTAACTATGCAGGCAAACTGATTTTAAATTGTATTCATTTTAAGCGTGGGTCCTGCGAGTGATGCAGACGTTGCACACACTATGAATGTCAAGATGAGACTGAATTTGAATTGATTCTAGCTATTTGTATCACATGCGTGAGCCGTGTGAATTGCTGGTACTCGAAGATCTAGCGGCGGATGGTTATCAAATGGCTGACCGAAGGAAAGGACTTGACTTAACGCTGTGCAACATTATTTTAGGAAAACTAGCGAAAATACACGCAGCTACAATGTTTTTAAACAAGCAGGTAACCTAAAATTTGATTGATTGCATTGGCATTTACTTGGTAGAACTCGATTGTAATAAGGCAAAATATCAAAGTATTTAGTTCTACAAGAATTAAAGTCATATTAAGTCAGCTATGTCCTATAATTCTTGTAGAGCCAAATACTTTGATGGATTTATTATTTGAATTGATAAAACTTAAAATCATTCTTGTTAATACTGAAAATAACATTCATATAACTGTATTTTTATTTTGATTACAGGACCCAAGGTTTCGATCTAATTACAACCGTAGCATATTTAATGAGAACATTTCAGAGACTCTCACCAAATATTTTGAAAATGGCATACTTCAAGCCATCGAGCTCATGAAAACAATGCCAGATATACAAAAATATGTAGGATTTTTTGAAAATTACGTTAAATGCTTCATACAACATGGAATAGACTCGGCGCACCCCGTGCCCGATGATTGTTTTGATTTTAATGTCCTAGTTCACGGAGATTTCTGGATTAACAATATCATGTTTAAATATAATGATGACGGTTCACTGAATGATATTAAATTCGTAAGTTTTTAATATCATAAGTTCACTTATATTTTTTCCTCAGCTTGGCTAACAATAATTTTAAGTTGTATTATATGTACCAAAATGTTATTTTTATTGAGGTTTTTCGTCTGACAAAACACACAATCTTTTTCATTAGTTTTATATCAATAACCATGCAATTAAAGCTTAAACAAGCTAAAATATTTAAACAAACGCCAATTGATTCTATTCACATTGAGCGAGTCTTGTTCTCTACAAAGATTAGGTCGTTTCGACTTCATTTGATATCATGAATGATACTTGGAAGACTGCCTTATTGTTACTTTTGTTTTACCAAAAACTCGACTCTTAGAACCTTGTAATTCTCGGATTGCGACATGTCTTATTTGTAGACGTCGAATTTCACACAATATTTAATGCTTCTTCTTATTATAGGTTGATTTGCAGCAGCCATTCTTTGGAAATCCTGGCTATGACCTGAACTATTTCTTATTCACATCTCCAACGGATGAAACAAGGTCTTTACACAGAGATGATTTACTTGAAGAATATCACAACAATCTCACTGGAGCTCTTGATAAGTTAAAATACTCTGGCCCGATTCCCAATCTTGCGGATCTACATAAAGTTCTATTGGAAAATAGATCTATAGGTAAAGACTTGTCTAGTAAAATAATTTTCTCTAAACATTTCCTAAACTCGCTCGGCACATTTCTTTTTCATTCTGGTAAAGAACATCCTATCAGAAATACTAGTTTTAGGTAAAGCCAACTAATTATTTGGTCAGTAACAAATTCCATAAATGATCAATAAGAAATAATAAATAGTCAGTTAATAATTTTGTTTGGTCAGTAAAAATTGCCAAATAAATAAAGGTTATGTTAGATTTAATGAAAAACTTACCGTTTATATAAATATGTGACCATTTATGATATTTTTTGTTTATGTAACCGTGTAAAAGCAAAAAAATCATTATTAAAAAAATAATTGGTACATTTTCTTTGACCGTTCAAAAAAAAAAAACAATAAATTAAACGTATTTATGAAAATCAGCCTTTTATGGGTTTGATGTCAGTTTATATTATTTTTTTATAAGTTATTATTACTTGTAGGCTCATATTCATATATTTTGATAATATTGGTAATGTATGAAGTACTGAAATACCAGTTTTGATATATTTGTCCTGTATTGCAATCCCTAACCGTGTCATTATTTTGATTTTAGGTATAATGACACCTTGTATTGTTCTGCCTCTTGTAAAATTGGACAAAACAAACAGTGAAGAAATGACCCCGGATGCCATTATGGACAACAGCACAGAGAGTACTGGTCGAAATGCTCTCTTTTCAAATGTGGCATATCATGAAGCTTTAGTGAACAGTCTAAAAGATTTAGAAAAAATCGGGTTCCTGACACCATTTAAATAACTGTATATATAAATCATTTTTAGCAAATTACGCACCGGTGATCGCGAGCATTATCAGCGTAAAACGAGCACTAATTCACTCGTACGTGTAAAAACATGGGGTTCCATGAGTCATATGATATTTAAAATGCCCGAGTTATATTTTTTTAACTCAGGTACTTACTCACTGTAAATATGTCATCACCAATATATAAATATGCTGAAATGGAAATCCTGGTACACAATTAAATTATGGTGTAATTAATGACAGTGGAAATAATCAAATTGCTCACTTACACGAATCTAATTTAACTTCTTTAATGCTAGGCAAATTTTACTAGGTGGACCAGGCTTTCTACGTAGGCCAGCTATTTTTGGAATAAAATAAATCGCTTAAAAAATATGAAATAGGCATAAAATGATGGTACATTTGTGAAAATTTACCGAATCAACACGTTTATCGAGATTTTCGTAAATATTTTCACACAAAAATGATAAAACACCATTTTAAAATTATACATAAACAGTGTTGTCATAACCTCAGAATTTAAATCTCTTTACTGAACTAACCACTATCACTTTTTACACCCTACAGTTTTCTAATGAAGGCATAGCAATGTTCCACACATAATGTCACATTAAATTGTTTGCATGTGTACCTTATGTGCTGACGAATTTGTGATAGCCCTGTGTCATCTACAAGCGTCAAGCTGCAACACTTCAAATCAAGACAGCAGGTTATCTCGATAGTATCGATATTTGACCTGAGATAGATCGCACTACACAATTTTACACTACAAAAGTCAAAATAAATATTTGATTGCTTACTGTGACGATAAGAGATAGCGAGTTAACTCGTCGGCACCCTGATGCTAAATACAGGCTATGGCAAGTTAACTCGCTCATGGCACTCTAGAGGTTTAATAGAAATATTTGTTGGACGAAAGTGCATGTGTAAAACTGTTTTGAAACAGCAATGGTTGTCAAATTGTGTAAAAATTAAATATTTATGACAATCATCCTCAATTCAGTTAATCTCATTTTGTATCTTATATCTTTAAATCCATTTCTGACCATCCTGAAGTTGTGATAACTTCAGTAGATTATTTTTTTGTGATAATAACTTAAGTAGGTCCTCAAACGATAGTTAAAAGAAAATATTAATCAAAACATAGCTGTTATTAATACTTTATCTGACGATAACGACCATACTATATACATGGTAACAATATCCTTAACATATAGAACCACCAGACACCGGAAATGGTATCAATACCTTTCCCGTGGCATGATGTGTTTGTATAGTGTTGTCTCGGGAACAGAATGAATTGCGACAATATTCTATGAAATATTTATGATTGAATAAGTAGGTAAAACAAACTTAATCAATATTTATAAGCAACTTTCTAAATAGCCTACAAGGTTTGAAAAACAAGACTATTTAAAATACTACTCAAATTTGAATATGCAATGTTGCCATTATAATCATAGACAATAATATCTTCTTAATGACAGGATAATATAATTGAGGGGCTAGTATAATAAACTCATAATCTCCAACATATGCAAAAAATGAGTTATGAATGCAAGTTTACTCTTCGTGTTCACAGTTACCATTTGAATTGTAAAATATCTTTCTAAACTTACAAACTTCCATCTAAAATGAATGTGAAAATTTTGTTCATTTTGAAAACTCATATTCTCTAATGCCCTATAATTTTCTTGACTAATAATCTACACTCCAGTCAATGAAAGTGTGCAGGATTGTACTGTCATGGCCACCAGTGTTTGTTTACATTTCATGGTGTAAGCATCTGTTATATGAATTTGTAACTGTAGCAAGAAAACGGTTTTTTTAGTTCTGCCAAAAACAAGAGATTCTGAGTTATGATACTAGAGCCCTCAAATAGCCTTCAAGGTTTGAAAAACAAGACTTTTTAAAATAGCACTCAAATTTGCATAAACAATGTTGCCATTATAATCATAGACAATATCTCCTTAATGACAGGATAATATAATTATTACGTGATTTTATATAATATTTCATTTGAAATATTGAAAATATTTTACTAGCTTATAAGACTGTTTTCGAGTCTGTGATGAAGGTTTTGTGTGTAGATTCATTTTCAAAAATTAAATGTGAGTTTTTAATGCATAATTATGGCAACAGTTTTCACGGAAAATGAATTGCCACAAATTTACGATCAAGAAAGATTATTTTTTTATCTACGTTATTTTATTTTTTAATATAGAATTATACTATACCTAATAAAATTTATTTTAAAATCATCTGTTTTTAAATAAAATTTAACCCAAAATACTATTGTATTTTATTTTTTTGAACTATGTACTTTCATTACCAATGTGGAGTATGAAGACATAACACGGTTTTTGGAAACGACCACAAAAAACAGTTTAGGAAGCATAATTGAAGTGCATATAGTTGATTTCGGAAACACATACGTTGAAAAATATTTAATTAAATGCAGATCGTTTTTGTGCAAATCAATCAACTTCTGTTGTGAAAGATGAATCGGTCTCATTGTGAATCACCTCCTAAAACATACATGTTTTATATTCAATGAAACACTTGGTGAGAAAGTACTTGTCATATTAGGCCGCATAAAATGTTATTGTGGGCCGCGGGTTGTGCATCGTTGATGTGAAGTGGTAAGTCTTATAGCGTTACCACTTAGTTACCTAGCCGAAATAATACATATTTTCTACCGATAAAAACTTTAATCTACCGATCAAGATAGTTCCGCGTTAAAGTCTGCCCAAAGTAATTTCTTTTTCAATGTAAACTTTGAGATTTTGGTTATGGGTGTTTTTTACTCGTCGACTTTACCTCGTGTGGTTTAAAACAAAAATATCTGACGCATTGGCAGCAAAACCAAAAATAAATAATAACGGTCAATTGAAAAAAATGCATCAGGTCTGATCATTTGACCATAGTTCATTTTGCTGTTTCAAAAAGTAGTAATTCCAATTATTTTTACTTTTCATCAGAATATATAGGTGGATACATCGATTGTGAAATAATTTATCTGAAATTATACGTCACATATATAAATACATTAAAGCAATAGAATCTATTTGGTTTTAGAATTTACAGCGCGTTTTTATATCGCCGTTCGATATGTAAGCGTATATGATCCGGTTAGTGAACGAGTAAACGATAAAATGGAACTCTGTACCAAAAGAGCAACACGCGTCCATTGATCCGCCGAGGCATAAATTTAAACATAAAAAATACGAACGAAATCATCTCCGGGTGTTCGCGTGGCCTATTAGCGCTGCAAGATCGGCGCGGATCGACAGTTTCCGGTTCACTTCGGGAATGCCCGGCGTCGCGGCGCCTCGCGCCCGCTCGACGACGGTCGGGAAAGCTCGCTTTTCACTGTCCGGCTGGCTGGCTCGATCGGACGCATGCGTATTTCCGCGTTCCCGGCTGTAGGCTTTACACTTCCGTTCCCTGAGTGAAGCACAAAGGACTATTATGTTTATTGCATACTTATAACAACGGAATTCAAAGAGTTGAGTTTAACACAAAATCAAAGTTTATACAAAGTTGTTAATCTTGAAAACACGAAGAAAAACCGTCACATTTTGGTGAAAGAATAAGTTATTTCCTACTATAATATAAAATACAAATATTATGTTCGATACAAAATCAATACATCTGTAAATTAAACCTATATATTATAACAGTCATAATTATTTTCAAATGAAAATACATTCACAGAAAAAAGATAAAACTGTTATCAAACACCATGGCGAATTCCATTTTACGAGTAGACACACACTGTCTATGGTCGAAAACAGTTGTGCATTTAGAAAGCAGAATATGCGCCATTATTATAGTCTTGTTTTATTTTAGTATTTTTTGTGGGTACCTATACAGTTTTAAATGATTAAAAGTTATTGGTTTTGAAATGTATTATCGACTAGAACTGATTATGTGTCATAATAAAATATTCTTTGCTATAAAATAACTATTCTTTCACTAATTTGAATTTAAAATCGTGTATTGCCTACAGAGGTGTTGTTTTTTTTAGATATTTTTTATTGCATGAATTTGTGTGTAAATAATATTTCTTGTTGTTTTTTCTATTTTCAATATATATAAAACATTGTTATTATTATTTTTGTTACATGTAGCCGTAGCAGGCATACAACTTCTGAGACAAAATGTTCAGCAGTGAATATTTAAACGAGGGTTAGTCGTAAATCTTTTAATCGTATAAGTTAGAGGACAAAGTGTCAAATTGAGGATTAGGATCGCAGAAGAGTTGTAGTCTTGCTGCTTATATCAACACCACTTCACAATGTTACTCACTGAAAGTATTATTTACTCCATTCTATTCTCTCCAGGCTATTCAGCTTTGTACCCATTCCGTACGGTTTCACACTCTTCTTACAAGGTGTATTTCGAAGCTTACTGACATTATTAGTTCTTCTTTTTTTTACCAAGAACGCTTAACAACTCACATCTTGCATACGCAAATAGTATGCAGAATATCGAATAGTATCATTTTCAACTTTCTTTTATTCATAAATGCGTCAGTAAGCATGGAAAATCAATGGAATTAAATGCGATTATTGTAATGCTCGACGTGAAAATTCTAGCCTCTAATACCATGCCCCGGTGCCTTCAACATAAAAGATGATGCATATACTAACTAATACACTATTGTACCCTAAGCGTATCCCATTGGTCATCGACAGTAGTATTATGAACCAAATTAATATTATTATTGTCACATCCTGACACGGGTAGTTAACGACAACACTTTGAAGCGACCCCGCCGGGAAATGTGGCGTTACACTCCTCGCGTTGTAGAGAACAGCCCGGCAGTACTTTAGCTGGCGACAGTATCAGGACAGCGCGCGACGGGGTAGGTCTTCCCGGTTTCCATGTTAACTTTTCAATTCTCTGTAAGCCCGCTCGGTCGCATGCGAAACTCGCAAAACAAGAAAAAAAACACAGGTCGATTTGCATACCTCCTCGGCATTTCTGTCAACCTGATACCGTTCAACAATTCAACACAGTGAACCAATTGTTTTAAAAATAATTATTATATTAAAAACTTATAAACTTGATTATTGAAATAGTTTAGATTCAGCTGTCACTAATAATGCTCATTTTTCAATCAAAAAAATAATAATTTTTAGACTTGTTTGAATGACTTTCATTCTATTTTTTGTTAATAATTAATCGGCAAAATTCTAGTAAACGTGTGTTTGAAATGGATAGTTTTACCCGCGTGTTGAGGAAACGATTTAAATACATGATAATTGCATGTTGCTGACTGGATTTATTGCTGGAAGGTATGTTACCCTAATACTTTTATAATACAAAATAACACTATGAATAAAACATTTATTATTATTGTAGAATAATTTATAGAACCACATAAATAGGTTAAAATTAGTTAGCAAAGTATACAAATAATTTGTCAATTATCACAAGACAAATCCATGCGTCCCATTTTATTCTTTTTATATTAATATCAATTTGGTTAATGTGTTTGGCGTGATTGATAATTGAATGTTTATATTGGAATCTACTGATCAGTAAATAACGTTTTAAATCATTCATAAATTATTTAAAAAACCTATCCTTTTTTAAGAATTACATGAAGGTTGTCAATTGACGCCTTTCAACAATTTTAATAATTAAGTTAAATAAAATGAAGTTAATGATTTAATTTTTAATAAAAAAATACAGCGTATGTCAGACGCCTTAATTTAAGACTGTATGGCTCAATGGATTACTCGTTACTTTATTATATTTCATGAATAGCTTTATTATATTATATAAATAGTATGTTTTAAATCACTATAGAAATAAACCCTAAATTTAACAGTTTTGCACATGTATTAAATTGGGCAAATCTCTTTTATCATATGATTATCGTAACGATTTTGTTTTTCTGTAAGAAAGAAAGTCACAGTGGAAAAGCATTATAAATTTGTTTTATTTATATTACAGTCGTCTGAAGCATATTTTTGCTCGTAATATAAAGGTAATATTCAACCCACTAATACATTTAAAGCCAAATTATAATGTAACACACATTTCCTCGAGGAAAATGTATTATATATATATGTATACTAAGAAAGCTTCCGTTTTCCTTATTTTTCCGTGAATTAACTTCAAATTCGTTATGATACTCTCTCTGCAACATAATTATATTACAACAAGTGATCTCATATACACTATAATATTATTATAATTACGCAAGGGATCATTATATGACAGTTTAACAATGTAAAATTAAAAGATTTCAAAGGCGATTTGGTGTAACTGAAAAGGACACGTACTTTTTTCGTTTTTATAAAGTAAACATATCAAAGTATTTAGTTGTAAATGAATTATAGGAGGCATATTTTTGATTGGTATTTCAGCATCACACCATTATTGATATAGTTCTGACGATGGCTTGAAGCCGACATAGCTATATTTACCTTATTACAACGGAGTAAATGTCAATTCAATCAGTACCTTAGTTTTAATGTAATGTTGAAAATAGTTAACTACAGAATGATGACTGAATCTATCTAAATATTTAAGATCTCGGGCTCCTCGCTGGCGGGTTACGTAGTGATTGCTGGTGTGTCGCCAACGACTTAGTGTAAACCGATAGATAAAGCAGTTAATGTTATGAAAAAAATAATGCATATTGATACTAAATTACTATATAATAAACCTCGGTAAAATTACTGTTTTAAACTATTTTTGATCTTATTATACTCTCGTGTTTCTCCGTTTGAAAAACGCTGATCTAGTGCACAATTGTTTAAGTCCATTATGTTTATATAATTTTAAGAAATTATAATATCTGATTATTGTAACAAAACAGTATAATATAAAGTAGAATATTTGTTTCTTAATCACTTTAACGTATTTTTACCCAGTGTACCAATACTGTAATACTTTATTGTTACCGTTCCAATAAACAATATCCAACATAAATTGAGATTAGGTGAATCAACGTCTGACAAGCGTCGGGAGTTTTAACCTGTCGGAGTGATGAGTGTTTTTATAAACATTTTTTCCAAGCAAACTGACAAAATTCGAGCAAATATCGGTTAAACCATATACCATGTGTTCAAAAACACTTAAATTATACCTGTACTGCTTAACGGTAGTGAAACATGGCACCTAACCAAGACTCGAATAAAAAAAAGCCGTATACTGTGTTTCGAGAATAATAGATGATTGCGTCGGATTCTGGGGGTTTGACTTCGTGAGGAACTCGGAGGTTAGAGAAAGTACCAAGCAGCGCCCTGTTACATCAGTGCTTGTGGAGAGACGTTGGAACTGACTGAGTCGTGTGCTGCAGATGCCTCTGGAGAACCTCAATCCTGCTTGCCTCTTTTTCCAATCAGTTGTATTCCGGCGTCCTGAACGACTATCGGGTACTATCTACAGGATGTACTCGGCGGAGTTGAAGGACTCTGGCATATCATGAGAGGAAGCAAAGTGATTGGCGGGTGACAGGGAATCATGGAGGCGCCACGTGGTGGCCATATGCTCCACATAAGGAACGAATATGGTCAAAGAGGAAGAAGAATTCACGTTGTATTTTAGATTTAATACAATACCACTAGAAGGGTTTTTTTCCACGCGGATGCGATTTGTAACAAATCGTATTTGTACATAGTAATTATAATATCAAAACAGTTTCTGGTATTTTTTGGCCTCTCCTCCTGACTAAATTACTTCTCCGCCTTTTAAATAGCTTGTAGAGTAGTTACGATAATTTATTATATGTTGCTGGTTTTGTGACGTAACGTCCACTTAGGGAGTCGTACATGGGGGGTTCCTTATCGTGTAAACATGGACTTGTATCTTTTGAGTCGAAGAACACAGTAATTTGATAGAAAAATGCTTAGGAAAATTACGATTTAAATATAGTATTTTAATGTTTGTGATAATTATATTATATTTTGTGTTACGATGCCCACGACAAACAATTATACGTCTTCATGCGCCACATAAAGTAGTTTTCGGTGATGTGCACTGGATTACGGCTACAGGTAATACAAATGGTGTCCATTGTAGTTTTATTTACATGCAACATCCAACATCATATGGTAGTGCAACAGTCCAAAGGCAGCAGTTACGATTTTGATTGTGATTAACAGAAACATATCAACGAGTGATGTCACGTGATAACGTAAGGAGTAGTACCGGTCAGTTGGTCGTACAATTAAAAACATTGCTACAAATATTATTGTCTATTATTTTGTGTATTATAAATATAAAGATGATTTGGCAGTGACGGAATAAGGATATTTTGTGCCCAACGGGGATTAAATGAAAATGTGTAACGAATTATTAAAACAGTGTTTTATATTCGTTTCATGTACAGTAATTCAACGGTACGCTTTGGAAGTAAAATTGGGTCAACAACTCTGCTCAGACTATAATACAGAAAATACGTGGAAATGAAAAGTAAAAAAAAAACATTTGAAGTCCATGAAATTTCTCAGATTTTTTCCAAATGAGTAGAAGGAGAGACTTTGCAAAATACGTTAAAACTTTCACAACGGAAAAATAATAACTTGTTTAATAATGCTTTCTGAGTAAACTTTTGAATGGAACATATTTTTATTTAAAAACTAATTCGAAATGGGGAAAAAGACTAGAGTTTCCATTATAAAATTTGTATTTTTTGTATACCATTTTTGCTAAAAACTCTTAATTGACTAAATCTTTTATAAATGCATACACATTATTAAAAAACTTAATTTTTGAAAACGTGTATCTGTGGGAATGAACTTCATTATAAAATTCGAATCGTACATAATTACAGCCAGTGGCGTAACGGCAGTCTAACTCGCGTCCACGAGCTATCCGTTGGACAGGTTGGATCTATTAACCTTAAAATATTTTGACCCTCACAATTCAATGGAATGTAAAGAATTCAAAAACTTTACGTTTGAATAGCATTTTTTAAAAATAATATTCTGTAGTAACGTAGAGTATATGGATTTCTAACGTAGAATGTCAACACAGACGAAAATTTGTTTTGAGATAGTCGCCAAAATTTTCTGCTTAGAGTTGGCAATGGTATTACGATGGGGTTTCAGGGAAATACTGTGGTCCCCTTGACATCTAGTTTTCAGGATCGGGTAGAGCGGGTGACAAGGAATGAAAATGTCATAGCCATCCATGCAATTGCATAAGAATCCATACATCAATATATGAAAGTGTGCAACGTCACTACCGGCAACCAAAAATATGTGTAAAATTATAATGAGAAGAAAGTTTAATATTTAACTTTTGGATTGCGACCACCGCATTGCGATTCTATCAAAGAGCTAGTAACGCCACTTTTCATGGTAATCAGAAAACAAATAAAAGCGTATATGTAAGCAGACTGGAAAATTAATGTTTCTAATATCGCGTTTTAATAGTGTAACACATTTCAAAACATTTCTTTGGAACGACAGGAAAACAAAAAATATCCCAACGCTATTCTTTTGTTTTCTTTTTTTTCATCGTTAGTGTCTATGGTTTTGATTTGATCTAAAATGCTGACGTCACTGTTTGATTTCCACGCTTCCCTTTTATACATTAATGTGAATGATCCGAAATGACATTTCATTGATCAAAAAAGTGCGCAAAAACAGAACTGAGTTGAGAGAACCATTTTAATTACTTCGGAGTTAATTAAATACTATTTATTAAGCCGTTTTTCAGTTGAATAATGAAGAAATACTCCATAAAGTAAATTACACGTGTTTTTTACCTCTTTGAGAAGCATTTTCGGACTGTCTACTAAGATACAATAAGTAATGTGGAAACAACCCATCGAATGATGAATAAATAAGATTTGAAACTACAAGTTTAGCCCACCGCTATAAAATATATTTTATATGGGATTTTAACTTCCAAAAACTTGTAATTGGGATTGTTATTGTTTGTATATTTCCCTTTTGCCGAGACCTCTAAAGAAAAAGAAGCCATTTTTAATTTCCCAATTATATTGTAAGTAAAAATAAAATTCAATTAATTCGCTATAACTGAAAATCTTACGTAATCTGAAGATGTTCTCAAATTTATAGACGAATCCATTGAATATAAATATACTAAATAATTATTTTTACTTCTTTATTTCAACCACTTTGTAGAAAAAACAGAATGGTTAAACTAATTAGATTTAACGGTCTACATTTAATAGATTTCTATTCCGCATTTTCTAAATGAGCATCAAATCTTACTTTATTTTATCGCACTGTATTCGCGCATCCCCACAAATAGCAACCAATTGAATTGATGGCAATTGTTGCGCCATTTTACTGACAATTTAGACAAAATGGCGGTAATAAAACGCGTGTCATTTTATACAGATGACCGTGCTCGATGGATCGATCTGTGTTTCGTACGAAAACACTTGTTTTTTTTATTACATTATATGATGTCATACAACACAAACAAATTTATATGTTTTAGCTCTTTTTACAATAACGCTTTGTAGATGGCGACTCTACTCTTAATATTTTAAAAGGCCATAGTGTGTTACGTAATTTATGTTATACACTTTTTATGTATAATACTAATACTTCATAAATACTTTTCAGACTTATAGGATGTGATATCAGTCGTATATTTATGTTAAACTGTCCCCAACGTCGGACATATTAATATCTAGAGAAAATTACTTAACATTCAAAGAGTTCACGCCGTCCTAGGGAGCCGTACAATTGAATCTCAATAATTCATAAAAGATAAGAAAAACGTTGTTTACTACCAACATTGCAAAGTGAACATCTTCACGACGATGTGGGTAAATATTATAACCCAATGATACCTACAACCCTCTCCCTTCTAATTCTAGATTCTAAAAAAACTTATTAAGTTAAAAAAAACTCGGAAAAACGACCCCTTGCTTCAATGACTCCTTATGTATGTCCTTGCCTTTGTACCGCGCTCGCATGCTTCACTCTCACATCCTTCTCATCATTAAGCGAGAAAGAGAGAAATTCACTGCACCTGCCTGATGTATATATGTGTGGTTATAGTATATGGGGGGAGGGTATATATGTCTAAAAATGGTTAGTTCACCTCTGCAGCGTTCACACCCTTCTGTCATTCTGTCAGTAACTATGGAAGAAGACTACAAAAAGCAATAACATTCGAGATGAATGAGAATCGAAGATCTCTGAAGATAACGTGCCTTAGGACTTAACGCTTAATCAAGTTGATATAAAAAAAAACATTGCAAAGTGGAAATATCAGTTTTTGCCTTTAGACGCCCCGTAAATGTATTGTGTTGTACGTCGTGCAATGTGTTGTATCCAAACAATTGAAGCTATTCAAATGATATATTACAGGTATGTGCAAAAATAAAAATCCACCAATTAGCTCATAAAACATTCCGTCGTACAGTTTTTTTTATCCGTGAATATCCGAACCAGTCGCCGCCGACAAATTGATTAATTTCGGAGGGGGAGACGGCATTTTCCGACCTTTTCGAAAGGCCCGCGGCATTTCACGCGGCGCTAGTGAAATTTCACTGAAACTTCAAAAAAAAAAAACCTAGCCATTATTACTCAAATTGTTGCGCATTTTTCCTTTGACCGTGCTGCTTCATACAAAGTGGTAATTACTTACGAATTGAATATATTTTAATAAGGAAATATATCAATTTATTTAGTTTTAATTAATTGATAAGATTAGTAGAACTAGTTTTGACGATGGCATAGAGTGGACATAGTTATGAGACAATTCGTATTATTATTGCAAAACCAAATACTTCGATACTTTTTTTTAGACCATATCCGCTCCCAACGTGGAGCACATGGTCTCTTAATGAAGGCATCTCCACAGAGGTTTTGCTACGAGAACGTTTGTTACTCAGTTGCTCATCGAAGAGAGTGGGGATAGAAGGATAGGGCTAGGGCAGGACTTGTGGATAGATTATTACTCTCGCTATACCCCGTTTTAAGGATCGGATGGGTAGGCGAGAATCTTAGATATCACAAAAATCCATGCCTTTAAGCAGAAATCCATAAATCGATTGAAAAATCAATTTATGAGACTGTCCGTACCGGGGTTCGAGGTCAACAACGTTGACTACCACACCACGGCCCCGAAGACTTTTTATATAATACTAATATTTCTTTTGGATAATAGCATTGGGTCATAAATACTGCTTTTGATAAATCAATTAAAAATCAATACTACTCGGATTCTAGCTCGTGAGATCCGTAACCTAAGCGGACGACGTTAATTACTGCACCACGGACCCAGACACGTCTTGATATTTATACCTTATTATAATACAGTTGTGCTAATTAAATGCCAATTCAATCAATGCATGTATTGTGTTTTTTGCCGATCGTTGTATCCAATTTTTAACGTTTTATATTTATTTTATGTATATTTAAATAGTGAATAGGAGCTATTATAATCGATAAATAATTTTATAAAATATTAGTTTTTGACATGTGAAATTTTTTATCAACTATTTAAATATAATCTAAAGAAATAACAAGTGTGGTGTCGAGGCAGACAATTATTATTTTTATTATTTTTTTTTGTTAAAAGACGTATATAATAGAATTTCTTGTTACTCTATTTAAAAAAATATGTTAAGTATAATTCTACATTAAATATCAGTCAGAAAAGTGCGAGAAAACGAACTCTTTGGTACATTTCAAAAATATTTATAGAATATTTATACTCAATACATTGCAAATTCCATAACAATCAGTTTCTTAAAAATATTTTTTTCTACGATTTTGTCTCAGACATCAAATTTCGATAACCTACAATAAACTCTAATTTAGTCACGGCGTACATCAAATAAAAGCGGTTCCATGACTTAACAGAACATGACGAAACATAAACTGACCAAATAGGACAGGGAAGAACAGAACAGGAAAAAACAAAACATGATAAAACGGTATAGAATAAACAGAACAATTTGAAAATAATGCTTTAATAAATATTGTACCGTTGTTTTGAATTGTCGTTGTCTCTGATTTTGTACAGCAATGGCAATGCATATATTTTTATGTATTTATTATTATGTATTCAAAACAACGGTACAATATTTATTAAAGTTTTGTAATTTATAAAAAACAAAAAAGTATAACAAACTCTAATATGCAATTAGAATGTGTTTACTGTGGATATTAAAGACAAATATTTTCAAATGACCATACTTTTTATTTCATATAACACAAGACAATTTTTTTTAAATATTTTTAAATTTGTTCGGAAAAAAATATCTGATTCGTCAAAAATTTTGAAAATCGGACAATCATACGAGATAAACTCGGTGAGAAGTCACTCGTGTCTATAATCATAAACTTAAATTGAAAAAAATCTCGATTGCTTTTGGGAGGAGTTCTTACGGCCGACAGACAGAGAGAATATATATACAAACATACAGATTTCTACATTTTTTTTTGTGCTGTAGAGTAGATATAGTATTATCGACTAAAACAACCATAGTTTTCTTTACCGATCATAGAGAAACCTAATCTAATTTGAATTCATTTAAATTCTAAATATATATATAAATTTGTCAAATATAATATCATATCGTATCGTTGCTTTTTTATGAATTTATTTAGTCATTTATTAAAAATGTTAAGTGCTATTGAATTGGTTGAACATTTTTTATATAATAAATTTTTATTATTTTATTATCGTGAAATATTAACACGCACTTCATTCGTAGGTTTAATATTTTCCGGTTTAGGCATATCTCCAAGCGTCCCCGAGGGAAAAAAACAACCCCCTATCGAAGAAAATAAAGATGCGACTTCGAAAACAAAATAAGAAGCCTATAGTAAAAAATTGTTTGCGAATTTGTGGGAACATTATTTCCGTTTTATTGCTCATCCTGAACAACACCAATCAATATAAACGCGCTTTTATATTTTCCAGTGGAGTTCCGGCATAATTATTTCAGGAGTAATTGATATTGTATAAATGCACATGCTTGCCGTAACATACTTTTGAACATACTAATGAACTATTAAAATCACTTTTAAGAGTTCTATTAAAGCGTTTTGCTTTGTAAAAAAAAACTATTAAACCTAGAGAGACGAGCGTGACCATACGGTCACAGTAAACAACATCGCACATCTATCCCAATTTTCACCCCATCTCTTGCTGAATATCGTTGCCTTCACTCAATTTCGGTTAAAAATGATATTTACGTCAGTTTTGCACCACCTGCTGTCGCACCGACATCTACTAAAAGAAATTTAATGATCTTTCAATCGATTTATAGATTTCTGTTCGTAGTCTGAGTTCTTCCTCTCACTCATCCCATCCTCACGGGACGTAGCGAGAGCGATTAGCTAACCACTTGTCCTGTCTTAGCCTTTTCCTTCTCTATCTTTACTCTCTTCGAAAAAAAGAAAGGTTGAGCAACTGAGAAGCAAGCAGTTTTCGTAGAAAAATTCTGTTTTGATACCTCCATTAGGAGACCATTGGAAGCGGACATTGAAAAAATCACTTTATTTATAAATACCAGTCAAACAATACTGAGAGATTTACGTACCTTCGTTTGAAACTCTAAAAGCAAGAGGCGATAAGTCTACATTTTGTATAAATCCAACAAAATAAACTTGCATATACTGTAAGTTATCCCATATAATATAAAATGTAATGATCTTATATTGCTTGCGAAATCCATCAAAAGCTTTTTTTAAGCTTTTCCACATGTCACGGAAATCGGACGCTGAAGCCGATAAATTTCAAAATTCAGCTGTTGACTGGGTAGTTAAAATAAACATATTGGTTGAGAAGCAACTCCACTCGATAGGGAGGGTCAACACACTTTGACTGCCCCAGGTTCAGCGTGGTGATAAGGATAATTCACAGGTTCCTTCGTCTTGTATTAAAACCCGCTCGTCAGTTTACTTTATCTTTAATTGCAGTTAGTTTAATAATAATACATTCCTCGAAGGCAGTAACAGATACAAAAACAGAATTAAAAATACACGATTTGAATTTAAAAACGCAGCAAGTGGTTTTACGATAGGGTCGCACTTTCGAACCTAAACCACGGTGGCCTTGTCGGCGACGTTCAGCCCCTCGGATCCGCCAAGTGCAAAGTGACCGTTTCTCTAGGCGTCGCACGCTTTTTGTTTACTGCTAACGGTAAACAAACAAATATGACAAATTATTTTTGAATGCCTTAGCAGAGACATTACATGTTAAATTTGCATTGATAGGAAGAGTCTGTAGACAGGTTTTGAATCGCTGGAAGACCCCTGTCCGGCCTGCAAGTACGGGGCGGTGTCATGTTGTTAATTGGAAACACACCTATTTTTACAGAGGTAAGCGTATTTTTATCACGTAGATAAAACCGCTATCTTATACTCGAAGTGGCAGTGTCACTAGTCAATATCTCAACAACGGCACACGTTCTCACCATGCGCAAGACAAATATAAATAGATTTGAATCGATGCAAATTATTAAATTTAACTTTTAATTGAAAACAAAAATTACAATAATTGCGAACCAATCTAACAATCCTGGGTAAAATTATTATTACTTTTTTGTTCCGAAACCGTAGACGTCATGAAAGACACGAAAATTTGAGTTAGCGCCCACTTAAGATATCGCCCCTCGCCCTTTGTTCTTTTCTCAGTGCGCCCCTTACAATGCTGGCCGGAATATTCCGCAGACTATTGAAAACGAGAAGAACCCTTTCTTATCCTCGCCATTTATTAAGAAAACGGCCTCTAGATCAGCTCCTTTGCCGCGGGGTCAAACCCATGATCCTCTTTTGTTCATCCGTCTTCGAGATGGGTCGTGTCGTATTTCGACGTAAGGGATGCCGAAACGATGTCATTTGAATTTGATAGAGCTGTCATTGTTTTTTCTATACTGACGTTCACAAATGGAGATTGTTTCAGACAGTAAATCGATATAATAAATACAAGCATAATATGGTACGATGGTGTTTTAACCAATTACTATAACCCTAAAAAACACAATAAGTAAATGATTGAATCTCACTTTAAAGTCGGCACATCAGGTTTCGACCAAATGATGTAAATTAAAAAAATAAATTGACCACTTTTTGGAACATCATTTTACATTGGTTTTAGGTTTAAAAATTCTGACCCGACCATTTGGTATAAACCACTTATATATAATGCATTATATCGATATTCCCTACGTATAATACCGTATCTGCAAACATGAGAATTTACAGGAGTGCATTTCAATGATTCATAACACAACTCACCTTATAATGTTTTCGATAAAAATAGTTTTTACTCTCCCCTGAACAATTTCAATTTTGAGGGTTATATCAATTGGCCAAAACACCGTCAATATCATTTCATTTAAAATTAAAAAAAGCTATCCTTATATATTATATTATGTAAATATCAGTATCTGTGGCGAAGTGGTCAACGCCGTTGGTTTCGGTTATGGATCTCACGGGTTCAAATTCAGGTACGGACAGTTTTATAAAAAATGGTTTTTCAATTAATTTAAGTATTTCTGTTCGAAGGCATGGATGTTTGTCATGTCTTTATCTCGTTCCCACTCATCAACATATCGACTGTGGAAAGGAAAAAGGACGTAACCCAAACCTAAAATATTGTGTATAACTCACACAAAACTTGCTAATACACTATATTTATATGCAAATATATCGACTGTAGAAAGGCAAAAAGACTTATCCTTCCATATTTCCAAAATATTTTTTTTCGATAATCACAATGCATACACTTTAATACACGTTTTGTTTGGGCTATACAAAATAATTTTTCTATGTGGGTTACGTACTTTTTCCTTTCCACAGTCGAAATGCAACTGTCCGTACTGAGATTCGAGCTTGATAACGGACTCGATGTAGCAAAGCTATCAATTTAACTTGATTTATAAATGATTTTTTTCAAAGCTTCCATCTAAGTATGGATAGAAGGATAGGCAGAGGACATATTTAATGGTTAGTTAATCGCTCTAGCTATGCCCCCTTTTTTGGATTGAATGGGTGGGTGGGAATTTTTCAGATATCAAAAACATCTATGCCTTCTTACAAACATCCATAAATCGATTGAAAAATCAATTCACGAAACGTGAACAAAGCCAACGAAGCTGACCACTGCGCCACGGACTCGACGAAACAAAGTTATCAATTTTAACTTAATATACAGAATGAATTTTATTTAAAGAAAGCCTCCATCAAAAATATGATAATGTATACTTTTGACAGAAGTAGATGAAATTTACATGCGTATGCAACCTTTAGTTACGCAGTTGGCCGGCACTTAATGTTGTTATCGAGTTCGTTATCCAAATGTTTAATATACAAGTATAAATGATTATATCATAAATACGGCTCTTGATTTATTTTGATATATACAAATATTGTGCTGATTATTTGAGAAGTAAACTGTTTTGTCAAATTTTGTAAATTTCTATTTCTTCAGGTATACAATTGCACGAACGAACTTGAATTGACAGTTAGTAAAGTGTTTATATCGATTACATATTATATTATATGGCATGATTCGGAACTCGTAACTCATAGGTAAGAGAGCGGACGGACCATCCCCTTATTATGTTCATATTAAAATAAAAACGGCGAGGGAAGCCTGAATTCTGCCAGTCTCTTTTACCAACCGGATGGATTCCGTCAGTCATGAAATGATCGGAGTAGGGAGCGGATATGATTAAAAAAACACAAAAACAAAAACGCTTAAGAATTAAGCAAAATTATTAACAAATTTGAGTTGTAGAGATTTTGTACACTTCCATGTATTTTTTCCACTAACGACCCGGGTTTAGCCTTTCGGCATCTTCAGGCATTCGAGCGCACGAATGAACTCGAACTGACATTCGTGCGCTCGAATGCCTGAAGATGCCGAAAGGCGAAACCCGGGTCGTTAGTGACAAAATACATGGAAGTGTACAAAATCTCAATAACTCAGATTTGATATTGAAATTCCATCAAGCACCCTCGGTCGATGTCTTAAATTATATAAAATTATTATCATTTAGTCTAGGAATTATATTGATGGTGATCCATCACAGATGAACTCAGAACCGTCAGGGAAAAAACCTTGATGGTAATTGAACGTTTTTAAATATGAATAGACTCACTATGAAAGTTTCACTTCGTTCAAATTAAAAAAAAATATAAGCTACTTCACTTTATCGCAAGATGACTAATTCTTTAACTTAAGCTAGTTGTAGCGTGATCACTACAATAAAAATTCTCCTGAATTATAATTCAACAAAGTATTGATCAACTTTACCAAAAGGTCGTATCAGCGATAAACGTATTATATAATTTTGCACTTATTATTTAACAGTCCCGTAGCTGAGTAGTCAATGTTACTGTCCTCTTGTACTGATGAGTTGCGCTTTAAGGGTTCGATTACCCGAATGGAAACGTTCATAAATTGATTTCCAATCGATTCAAATATTTTTGTCTTAATGCATGAATTTGGCGCCTAATTATTTGGTCGGTGATTAATTCGATAAATGGCCAGTTAATGATAATGTTTGGTGAATAAACAATCACCAAATAAATAATGGTTAGGTTAGATTAGTAATTAAAAAACAAACCGTTTTATATAAATATCTGACCGCTTAATTTAACAACCGACCATTTTATATAAATTTCTGACCGTTTGTTTTATTAACTGATTTTGTGTATATTAAAAATTTACGGAATTAATTACTGACCATTTATTATTTCTTATTGACCAAAAATTAAAATAGTTACTGACCCGATAAACGCAGGCCCATGAATTTCTGTAAAGTGACGAAACTTATGGAAATGTACGATTAAAATAATAATTTTATATGCAATAGTTTACTTCTAAAATCAGGATAATATGTCTATATAACGAAATAAGGCGCTAGCCATATATATTACAAAAGTATTCATATTTGTATATCAAACAGTATCGCGATAAAAACATTAAATGCTGGCCAACTGCGTAACTAAAGGTTGCATACGTATTTAAAGCCAATCCACTTTGGCAATCACTTTGGTTATCCATTGTCATATTATTTTCGATAGACACTTTGTGAAAATTCATTCATTATATTAATTTAAAACTGATAACTTTGGTACGCCGAATCCATAGCGCAGTATGGCCAGTTTCATAAACTGATTTTTCAATTGATTTATGGATATTTTTAAGAAGGCATGGATGTTTTTGATGTCGTTACCTTACTTTGAAAAGGTTCTAATTGCACTTGATCATGTTTTGAGATACGAGCGTTTGAAGTTTTGATTGATCATATTTTGTATTTTGAAGGAAAAAATGTATTTTTAATTTGTGAGTTAGCATATTATAAATGTTTTACTAGTTTTTTTGCATAATTTATTTTAACGAAAGCTGTATATTAGAAAATAGTAATAAAGTGTATCGAAAGATTTAATTAGCACTGATAACAATAGTTTGTTTGAAAAGGTTTTATCGGATATTTCAATTATGTCAAACAAAATATTCTGATTTTTGAGATATTTATTAGTATTATATATTATCATGACTTGCTGAACCTTATAATCTAGCAATAATATTATAATACAACAGAATAATAATACATATATTTTGCACGAACTCAGCTAACTTTCGTAAAAGACAACATCGATAGAACAATAGAAGTAAAGGGTAAAACACACACCAACCATCGAGCGAAGAATGTTCGACAAGACGTTAAAACCTTTACAAAAAAACTGTGATATGAATATTTTTTCTGTGAAATGATAATAATTAGTTATATCGATTCATAGAACCGTGTAAAACAAATTTATGAAAAAAAAATGTGTGGATAGAACTCCGAAATACTGCTAACTCCCTCATTGAACAACATATGACTCTGAAAATAACTTATACGGTAGAATGTCGCTAATACAACATTTTACAATCAAAAGATCATTTTAGGTCAAAATTTCAGTTAGAACCTTTTCAAAATTAAGGTAACGATGTCTTAAAAATTCCCTTCCACCCATCCGTCAGAAAAACGTGGCTTATCGAGAGCGATTAGTTAACCATTAGACACGTCCTAGCCGTATCCTTCTATACACACTCTCTTAAAAAAAAGAGTAACACGCAATTCTCGAAGAAAAACTCCTGCTATTATACCTCCATTAGGACGCCATATGCTACGCTACACATTGGGAACGTACATGTTAAAAAAAAAAAAAACATTCGTAATATTAAATTAAAATTGTCAACTTTGTTATTTCGCTGATTGAGGAATACCATAGATAGTTATCAATTATTATAATTAAAAATCAATTTCCACAATTCCCATCGAAAATGATAATCTTTCGTTCATTTTTTCTGGACTGCTGTAATAAAACGTTTTTCTCCTATTTACTGTTTTCGTACCGGTTTTAAATGAGTTCGTTTAACGAGGTATTTTTGTGAACCAATTATTCTAGGATTACGAGGAACCAGTGTATTAGATAATTCTTATTATTGAAGATAGTCTACTGGGAGTTTCTATTACATTAGTACTTTTTTAAAATTGCCATTTTATTCATATTAAAAAATAACATATTTACAACAGCGTTCTTTAGAAAATTGCTTTTATGTAAATGTAAATTTCCAAGAAAGTTTTTAGACATGCCTTATTTATTATTTTATGGAGAGAATGTTTTGGCAGCAAATCTTTCGGAAAGAACAAATAATATGCCAATTTATTTGATGCTATGACGTAGAAAAAGATATATAAATATCTTCCAAGGAACTTTTGTACAACAATGTCAATATATATTTTTTTCTTTTTGAAATAAAACACAATTTGTTTTGAACAACTTTCAGAGTTTTATAATGATCAGGACGGTTTTCGCTAATCGCGAGCATTATCAAATATACATTATTATCATCGAAGTCACTGCACCACTGAGCCGACGTTTAATTTTGCCAAACCTCATTCTCAAGAAATACGTCTTAAGATGGAATCTTATATATAATAGCCAAGATCACTCTGTAGACGTTTTATTATTATCACATATCACATGTTGGTATAAAATTTTCTCTTCACCTAATCGTTAGTGGATCGCGGTGTATAATAAAATAAAATGTTTTGCAATGAACACACAGTTCCGACGTACTAGCTACTTTAGACATTCAGTATTTCGATTTCAATACCGACATCTATGACAGGTACGGTTATACTAGTTTTAAAACACTGTTGGTTAAAATAAATTATAATTTTGCCCACAAACATGTGACCAAAGCTTTAAAATAATTAATGGAACTCCATTATAGTAGGATAAAATATCAAACTATTTAGTTCTGTAAAAAAATGTAGAATTCAATACTTTGATATTTTTTACTCGTTTGAAATACTATTGACTGAAATTTTTTATGCCGTATATCTTTGCCCTACAGCGTACGACAAAGTTTCAAGTTGAGCATACCATAATAATTAATTATGTCATGTTCGTAATAGCCAACCTTTTGCTGAGAATGTGGAATTTAGTTTTAGATTGACCCATGAGGGAAGCTTACATTAATAAAGTCGAAATTTTCTCGTCCCGTATATTGTTCTTGGTGGAGAAATATTGCTAATGAAATCTTTGATGCGTAATGATAAATAAAATGTCATAATTAAGGTAGCGTGAGTTGAACACATGCAATTCGTTCGCATCAAAGCGAAGAGCTTAAAAACTTTTTGAGAAATGATTCGGACTAAAGTTTTTTAACGAATTGTGGGCCTGGTGATAATACTCTTATTGTCATCCTAGGAAATTCCGAGCAAAATGAGAAACAGGTTAGTTATATAGACGCCAAGGTACGAAAGTGTTCACATTTAATATTTTCAATGGATTTGGCGGTTGCTTTGTGGATATTTATTTTTAATATAAAATTAAAGTTGTTAGCTTAGCTATTCCACTGGCTGTTACTAAATGTGACACAGCTAGCGAATTTAGCGATTCGGACTGACCAGCTGTAGGCCATGCTGACTTGGTGGTTGATCCAACAAGTTGGTTGCCCCACCTCCACCCGTTGCGTGTATGCAGCCACTGTTTCACCTTCCATAACGCAATAACGATCACGAAAAGAAACGATTTTTATTACTCATAGTCTTGGTCCGATGCAGAGCTGCACGGGACCGATCTTTTAACCACGCACTATTGTGCTTAAGAAAAGAAAAGATATAAAGAAAAAAACAAGAAAATGTGATTTGCTCAGCCACTTAGTTTAAGCGATATTAAGTATCCTTTGTATCCGTATACTGTGAATCCGCCGTAGCGCTAGAGTTTAATCTACTCCGCGTTGAGTCTAAAGAGGAATTGAGAATATCCCGCTCCCCATATGAAGTTGCAAATTTATCGAATACTTCAAAGTTGGCCTTGGTGGAGATCAAGTCAGCGTGGCCTATTGGGCCCGTATGAGGACGGACCAAAGCAAACAGCTCTGCTCGTTCCGCATTCATCTCGGGGCAGTCCCACAGAGCGTGTTTAGCGTCCTGATAGTAGTGTCCACAAGTGCAATCCGGCCTTTCAACCAACTTGCCCAGCCCAAATAGTTTACTGTTCGAGCTTTCCATGGCCGGTAATAAACTGGCAAGCCCAGTATCCAGGCGAAAGACACTTTAACTAGTGTCTGCAGGTCCACGTCTGGGAAGAATATATATGTTTAGCGCCCTTTGGTGGATGCAGTCTGCCAGGCTGCTAGGGCTGTTTTGTACACTAGCATATATACAAATGAACGATAGCTGTGTGTTTGATAGAGTAAACTAAAGCGCCTCAGCAAATTTTCGTCGTCATACGGTGAGCGAATAAATCTATACAGATAACGTTATGTCATTTCTTAAGCTAAGAGTTATAATGCCATGTGGAAGTAGTACAAATGAATTGTGTTTTATTTTTTTTAAATATAATGTCTTTCCGCCAAGAATTGACATTTAACACTTTAAAAGTGATTAAGCTAAGGATAATCAGCACACTGAAGTGCAAGTCGAGTCTTGCACAGCAGACAGTCTCAGCATAAAAACTGAAATAACAGGCTTCGCATTGTTAACGCCACGGAATACGTTTCTGAATATCAGAATTACGACCGTGTCATGGTGGTGATGATTGCAAAGTCATTGAAATAACAAAGTTATCAACTGTAATTGTATATTACTGTTAACAGTTTGTATAATCTATGATTTTGTCGTATTTTGCTGCAAACAGTTATAATGACATGTTCAAGCATACACAATATTTGCATCGGACACAGTATAGTACACGTACTTCGTTCGCAAACTAAGGAATCCAAGCGATATAATCTTTGTCAAGAGTCACGTTTATCTCTATGGAATCATTAGAATCGTTGCGAATCGTTTGGAAAGTGTAGAGTTGGATACACACACATTAAAACTGTATTCCCAAGCAGGCATGTTTAACATTTCTATTTTTAAATATTGTGATTTGCGTAGATTCGGTGCATGTTTATATGGGCGCCAAGGTGAAAGGTTTGGCAAGAAAACAAATTAATTGGGGAAAATATAATTTGAAATTAATTCCGAGTCGTTTATTTTCGTTACACAGTGAAATAATCAAATAGAGACAGAAGTTTTGGATTCGCACCATAGTGATTCATTTTCCATTTCTAGAGTAAAGGAAGCGTATACCATAAAGATCAAGCGGTCATTCCTGTCAACCCGAGGTTTTACTAGGTGTCTTCATATATGAAAATATTTTTTTACATGTAGTTACCACAAAATATCGTAAAACAAAATAATCACGTCGCGTATTCGCCACCCCCCCTCCCCGTGCCTCCCAAAAGGGTCATAAGGGTGAAATGTCTCACGCAGAAGTTCGGGAAAAACCCGCAAATGTAATAGCACATTTTGATTTATGGTCAACAGGCATGGAATTTTTCACTCGCCGTTCGAATAGGTTCGGAAACAACTCATTCCAGGCTATTTTTCTTTTTTCCTCGTCCATTATTGTACGTATTATTTCCGCAAACATTTCAACCAACCTTTTATGCTATTTTTTCATCATGTGCACTCCCAATGTTGAACATATCGCCGTTGAAACTAGAAAAATGACTAACTTAAAACGCTACTTTACAGGAGAAAAGCAAAACATGTTAGTATTTTCTATGTATTTGGTGGTAACTTTGTGGAAAGTTCAGAAATTAATAAAACCATTAAGAGTAATCGAGTATTAGTAAATAACATTTTAAATGGAAAAGGCGGCTCACCACTATTAAATTTATTTCCCTTGGGATTTTCACCTCCAAACACTACAAATTGATTTGTAATTGGTAGTGTTATGGTAATTGGTCTATCTGTGTTTATGTCTTACTCCCCCCCACACGTCCAGTAGAATGGAATAAAACCCACCCTACCCTTTATTTTTAATGTTAGAATTAGAATCATTGTTAATCTTTGAAATAAATAACCTTGCGATATGGTTAGTTTGAATATGCTTCTTAAAGAGGCGAAACACATCACGTTAGTGTTAAACCAAATGGAATAATTAAGTCATCAATTTTAATTTGTATATTAAAACATTTTGGTTTTGCAAATAATATATTTCAAATAACATATTCAAATTTAATAAGAAAAGTATATTCATTCATTACGATGCCGCTCCCAATATGGAGCATATGAACTGATTCGAACTGATATGAACTTTTCTACGGGGTTTGCTTTTACTCAGTCACACAACCTTTCTTTTTCAAAGAGAATAAGGGGGAAAGAGTTAGTACAGTGAAATCTACATTTACGTGGGAGTCGGGATCACTTTATTGAGAGTAGCGTAATTGGGAGAATGAATCTTTTTTCGCGAAAAATGCAAAACTGCCAAAACTAAGAATTAATGAAAAAAAAATTTATATGGACCAAATATTTAGTAACTGTGTAAACAGCAACGACAATAGAATGCTACCGCGCAATTTGGGGATTTGTGGCGAATATTTCTATTCGGCGCGTAATTCGGGGTAGCGTTATTGGGGGTTCCACTGTATAAGACTGGTGGTAAGCTTATTGCTCTTGCTATACCCCGTTTTTTAGGACAATAGCAAACCATAAAATGTATGATATATTGTTGGTTGTAAAAAGGTGAAAATTATCCTCCGCATTTGTTGGTTTGGCCTGCTGAGCCTTTGGATTTTATACGCAGAGAGTCTCTCGTTTGAGAGAGAACATTGCTGGAGAGGATATCATATTTTATTTGTTCAAAAAGCACTGAAAAAGTGATAATGCTATTTAATTGTAATCAGTCACAATCAATATCAGAAGATACTTATCAAACACTTTCACAAACTCTTCGAAGTGATATCCGAAGTCTTTACTTTTTCAATTTCAACAAGGGGCATTACGTGTTGAAAGTATTCAGTAAATTTTGGTCAAAATCTGAATTTATAGTCAGACAAGTTAGTGTAATAAATTATGAAGTATTATTGAAGTTTATGGATGCTTTGAACAGTGGCGTGCCTCACAGGTGAAAACAATTAAACATCAGATGAAAAAAAAAGAGAAAATCTAGTTTAATTTTAACACATTATATTTATAATTTAATTCCATTTCTATCACAGAATAGTTATGTTTATTATGTATTTTACGAATAATAGATGTCATTTCACCAACTCAGCTAAAAAGAATGTGTGAGAAAAAAGCACCATATTTACGGTGACTATTGTTTTTTGAGAAAAATAAAATACATCGAAAATGTTTCATAATTTAAAAAAGCGGGATTCGTTATTTTATTCACTAAAACGTATTTTTTTTTATTTATTCTAAAATATCACAATACATAAATCTAAATAATTTTTTAAAACATCTTTTTACACATAACTACAAAACATATTTATTTCTGTGTTTCATATTGTATAATTATTCATATCAAAGTTTTGTTTCGTATGCTTCCGACGTCCATATATTGTTCGAGTAATGTATTTATTCGATCTTTGGCATTCAATCCACAAGGAAAATTTAACGATTAATAAAATTAACTTGCGTAGCTTTCTATGAAACGTTCGGAAACTATCAATTTACTGGTATTTTTAAAAAATAAATGAATCAGTGAAATAATGAACGTATGGTCACCGTTAATATATCGATCACCCTGTTCATTACTCAAACATCTCCAAATAATCCATATTGAAATAATGGGAAAAGCAATATTCAAATGGTCACCATAAACCAAATATTTGCACGCGAGTTTTATACATTTTATAAAAATAAAGGTACTTTCCGAGTATAGTCAGTAAAAGGATATTTCGAAATATCCTTTTAATGAGCCAGAAATATCAACATTTTGTTTAATTCTTTATATAATCTTGCATTAGAATGTGTTTGGTGACATTTTTGAGTTATATTAGTACAGAATCGGATAGAGGGCAAAAGTTTAAATATGACTGCATATTTAAATTAATTTTTTTTGGAGTTGTCTCATTAATGATCGATATAATAATATAAAGTAGCAATTTTTTTTCATAATTGTCGTAGATAATTTTAAACGTTCACAATTATCTGAAAACAGAAGAGTAATACAAAAATATCAACAGTTTTGATATTTTTCAACAACGCTTAAAATACCACAAATAACAACATCATCACTACATCCCTCGTTGAAAACTCAATAACGTATTACTGCTCTCATTGCTTCTCAACTTTATTATAGTTTCTAATCTGATCTGGTTTGCGTCAATAAGTACTGCTGTTTCAGAAAACCTTCATTAATTTAGTTTTAGCCATGAATATTAATTGAATAACTTTGTGGAAAATATACCTTTGGACTGTTGATCTATTGAAGCAAAATTTATTGCCCTGAAAACAATTTATTGATAAAGTTTGTGTAGTTGTATTGCTAAGCGTTAAATAATATTAACGTTATTTTGATACATTGCAGAATATTTGAAACCATGGGCGCACACAGTAGGTTCGGACCACCCCTGGCATTTGAAAATATTTTCTATTTCGAAAATAACAAAGTATTTAATTGTACAAAATTTTATCAATTGATTAAAAGCTATTTCAACTTAACGCCACTGTCGGAATTATGGTTAAACTTATTTTAACTTAGCTATATATACTGTTTAAAAGAGATAGACAGTATAATGTCTTCTCATTTATTCCAAAATCATAATATTTATTTAAAAACGAAATATTTTACGTATGTATTAATTGTGTTTTTGGAAACGGAACTTATGTGGTATTATTAATTAATCGTTTAAGTAAATGTAAAAAAAATGTATGGATTATTTAGTCATTAAGGAGATTATTGCCTTCATTATTTCTATAAGTTTGCAGTTGTTCTAAGAAATTTAGTCTAAGGCTCTTATTACATAAACGTAACCATACCGGGAATGAATTAAAAGCTATATTGTGTGATGTTATTAAGAGTTGGCTAGCTGTCAATTAAATGATAAAATTATGTAGAACTAAATACTTTAATATTTTATCCTTTTATAATAGAGTTCCACAAAGTAAATGCTCAACAATTTGTTTTGTCATCAATTCCCTTCGTCATACAGAAAGGCTTCGTATTCCTATTCGTTTTATTACTTCTTGGAATGAAATGGTCTCCATTATACTGTTTAAGCTATCCCAGTTCCCATATGTGTTCAAACAGGTTGTGTCCAGTGTTTGACAGACTGCCTTCAGAAATTGGTTTGTTTCTCATTATAAGGAGGGTTGAGGCGTTTACATTTTAGTATTTAGTTTATTCCGATTAATTTTCATATCTAATGAAATCTAAATAGTTTATGGTCTTTCATTTTATAAATCACATTCAATATTATATATTTTTTGAAATATTTAATTTGTGATAAAAAAAATGTTATGGTAGTTATAAAAAATAAGCAATGACTTTAAAATATCTCATGTCAGCTAGGTCGCCCCAAAAAATCTTGTGTGCGCCGCTGTCTGAAACAGATTAATAAGAGTTTACTTTGATAACCGAGTCAATATTTAATTTAAGATTTTTACTCACCCTCTCTATACACTTAAAGATTGTTGGAAATAGAAAAATAATACTTATAGGTTTTTCGATACTCGGTTTTACAATTGGGTAAGAAGGGTGGGAAATGATTTCAATATGAAAGAAAACCATACAATAAATTTCGTGACGGGTTTTTTTTGGGTATTCAAACACTTACCCACACAACCAAGTTGATTTTGAATACGAAAACAGAAGAGCGTTTTCCGATCGGCTGCAGCAGTGGCACTGTGGCTTAGGGCAGTGCTTCCCAAACTTTTTCATTCCAGAGCCGACAAAATTTTCGAAAAATAAACCACGTCCCCATCCCGAAAATTAAATCAATTAAGTCATCGAAAGCTTCATTAGATATTATAAATAATATAATATACTTTGACATACGGATGCATTCTACAATTGCCTCAAAGACAACATTTTAACATAATCACGAATAGTGTGTTCTTATATCATTTTCAGCCGAGGTCGATCCAGTTCTCAGTTCATAGCTTTACCCTGCCACGTACTTCCACCAAACCTGACAAGTTCGTCAATCCCCTGAGACCGCTTAGTGCCTCTCGGGTACCACTGAATGACTGCATTTGTCCAGCGGTTGTCTGTTCGCCGTGCGACATGTCCGGCCCACTTCCATTTCATCAATTTGATGACCTCTATCACATCTCTCACTCTTGTTAGCTTCCTTATCCATTGGTTTCTTTTGCGGTTCTTACGTGTTATGCCCAACATGTACCTTTCCATGCCACGTTGCACCACTCTTAGTTTTTGGACCTCTCATGTATTGAGAGTCCATATTTCGCAGGAATACGTTAACACTTTTAGCACACATTGGTTGAACACTTAACGCTTCAGGCATAATGGAAGGTCGCTCTTGAAGATATTACTATGTATAAGTGTTCTTATATATTATAGTGAATATATACACATGTAAATGGAAAAAATGCATAAATAAACACTTGCAGCTCTACTGAAACATTTTGCGGCTCCCAGAATTGTCAGTTGATTAAAAATAGTGTAATATTTAATTCGATGAAGATCTTGGCGCAACAACAAAAGTTCACTTTTTACATTTTCATTTTATTGCATTTCTCGATTTCCTGCTTATGACTTGATACAACTGTGCAAAGACATATTTAAAAAGTCCCTCAAATCATCTCTCAAAAATATGCTGCTTTTCTAAAAACATACAATAGTCCAAGACATTTTGTATAGAAAAAGTAAAGGTCTTTCACACCCAAGATTTAATGTATTTACCCTCTCCTGAACAAAACGGGTTTGTCTTCAAATGCGTTTCACTCACCGCCACCGTTTTTAACTGATTGAAAAAAACGTAATAATTAATGTAATGCGTTACTTACGTAGGAATAATTTCATTTCATTGTCTCCTAAACATTGTTTCCAGTAAACAAATAAACAAATTCATGCCGGCGCTATGAACTTTTTACGTTAATACAAAGAATATTACGTTTTTATTTATCTTCTTTAACAGTTAAGCAAATCGGACTTAGTAAAAGCATCAAAAATGAGATTTCATAAATTAAGTTACTCGACTTCCATCTTCTCATTGAAAAGTTTTAAAGACCTTTTGCCAGCCTCTACGTTAATCCACTTAAATTAGATACACAAAATGAAAAAGTTCTGTCAAATACTTCACCCAATTTGTTTTTTAATGCGATTACGTGCGTACCTTTGCGCCCGCTAACGCTCTTGACACTTTGAGAAACTCTGAAAACCTTCTCACTGTTTTATTGTTATTATATAATTTTGAAAAGTTCCCGACTCGCTGCCTTGCTGGGCAGATGTGTATCGTAATAAGATCTTTGTGCCAAATCATTATCGAGTGTCAGTCAATGTGACCAATGCACCCTGAAAAAGTTTGCAGGACCTATCGTAACGTATGTGTAATCAAATTAATGTTACGATTTGTGTAGCTCACATAAAAAAAAATAAAGAAAAAATATTTCATTTCTTATAAAATCTTATATATAATAGCCCAGACTGGTCTGTAGATGTAGATGTTGACGTTTCTATTATTATCACATACCACATGTAGGTATGAAATTTTATCGTGACCTAAGCGTCCGTAGTGTATGTAAACAATGCACACAGTTTCGACGTGACATAAATCAGTCCATCAGTATGAAGACTAAAGAACACTTACTTTAGAAATTCAGTATTTCAATATCAATACCGTCATCTATTAGAGCGTTCCCACTAGTAATAGATATGTTTTTAGACAAAGATGTTGAAAAATTAATATACGATAGTGTCAATCGAGAATTTCAGTCATTAACTGCGCAACTCTAAATCAAAAGTGTGGAGCCTGTGGTCTTTTATTTGAATCTTATTTCATTATTTTTTCGACCTCAATACATAAATGCTTTCCAACATAAATCGATTGACAAATGAAAGTGTCGACACTGGAATTGGAACTCGTGGGCACTGTAGCTGAAGAGAATGAGGCTGAATACTTGGCTACAAGCCCGGTTGGCATATAAATAAACGGAAAAACCTTTTGTAATTGTATTCAGTAGTAGTGTGTTTTTAAAGGCAAAAACGACGTTCTGAAAGACAAATTAACGATTCTGATTTACAATTGTGAACAAAAATTATTCATAATCAGTCTACCAACTATCTTTTTTATGCTACACTCTTTTAAAAAGGTTCTGTGTTCATCCGGTAAGGACAGTTTCATAAACTGATTTTTCAATCGATTTATGGATTTCTGTTTGTGTTGTCTAAAACTCCCTCCTCACCCATCCATCCGATCCTAAAAACGGGGTGTAGCGACAGTGATTATCTAACCAATAGTCCTGTCCTAGCCCTATCATTCTATCCCTACTCTCTTCGAAAAAGAGATGTTAAGCAACTAAGGAACAAACTGTTTTCGTAGGAAAACTCCCTTTAAGATACTTCTATTAAGAGTCCATATCGTTGTTTCCATTGCAAAATTGTATACCTACAAAATCAAAATTTTTCACGGGAGCAAAAAAACAGAAACATACTAATTACATGTTTTTTATTATTGTTTTATTTCCATTCAATTATTTTCTCCCTATTGTTTCTATGCTCCTCTGAAAAAAATTGATATTGCAGATATTATCTGTCCCATCTATCTGTATATCCTTATATCTCCATACTCTTGAACTGAAAAACTGGCGCTGATATACCTCCATTAGGTGGACATATGCTCCAATTGGGACAAACACGGTAAAAAAATAATCATTCAGTAATAACTTTATTTCGTGCAACAAATAACACTCGCGTCGTCAGTTGTCTGCCGCCATTTATGCGTCATTTTCGGTAAACAGTAAATTAATCATACCTGTCGAATCTGTCGTAAAATTCTCCCTTTTTTGTAATAAAAACATCACCCTGAGTGGGATATCGGGTGACATTGTTATCGCTACTTACTCACTCACTAACGCTCTGTGAAAAATCTAATAAAAATGTAATGGCGGTCTTTTACGAGTTTCTTTCTTTTTATTTCAATAAATAATACACCGCAGCGGCCATCTGCTTTTCATTCGCTAATTAATGAAACAAAAGTATTCGGTACCCGAAGAATATGTTGTAGGCGGGCAACGGACAGGCACTACGTTAAAAAATTTGGACTGGAATAGCACATCGATACCTCAGTTCCAGAAGAGTAACAAGTCATTGTTCCCGGATAGATTTCTTAGTAATGTATTCTGTATTCTTTTGAAAGAACATGCCTGCTCCCAATTCTGGGCTCATGGCTTCTAATTGAGCATTTTAAGAAAGTGTTTATAACTATAATTATCTTTTAATCAACTGCTTTTCTCTGTTTTTGAAGTATGTAAGAATATATGAATGATATTAGAATAAGCCTATAACTGAGTGGTCAATTTGTTGGATTTGGTTGTCCTATTACGAATAGTTTCATAAATTCGATACCTTTTTTGAGTTAAGTATGAGGAAGTGTTTAGAATACCGATATCTACCAGTTCGATAATGAGAAAAAATTTTTATAGCCCGGAATAACAAAGTACCGACTGGAATATTAGTCACGTGTATTATTTATTATCATAGTAATTAATTAATCTAATTTAGGTAATAATTTAGGACATCGACTGAGGGTGCTTGATGGAATTTCAATATTAAATTTGGATTATTGAGATTTTGTACACTTCCATGTATCCAAATACATGGAAGTGTACAAAATCTCAATAATCCAAATTTAATTAATTAATCGTTGAAAATCAACGATATTACCTAGCTTGTGTAAAATAATCTACTTTTCTCCAAAAATCTGTGTTATAATAATCCCGATCAAATTTTATCGTAACGGCAGTGTTCACCTGCGAAAATATTTACTTTCCCTTGATACTCGAAGTTTCTCATCAGGCTGTACAAAAAAACCTGTCAAATCAGCTTAACTAAAAAAAAGCTCCCGTCACTTTGCAAAAAGCACACAAATCTTTTCCATATCGATCAAGTCCTAGCCCCCGCTCCCAACGCTGTCGTCCAACTGCAAATATCGAGTGCTCAAGATAGATATCGACGCCCTAAGCTACGCCGATAAAAAGGGATCACTGGATTTCATCACGCAAAAAACTTCGGATTTTAATCGACACCAAAGTCATCGTCGTTAGCAAAAAAATATGTTGTGGATTTTAAGATTAATGACACGGCCAAGAAAGCTTTGAATAAAAATTGAACGCTTAAAAATACTTTAATATATTTATAAACCATTTTCGTGGACGAGTGTTCAATGGTTTTGGTCTTTCACTCTGTTCGGGATTCACAATTCACTCTTTTAAGGTTAAGCTTAATTTAATGTCTTAAATTGTACATTTAATATTCAATTTGTGTTCGTCATTACTTCAGTTGATATGATTTTATGTTTTTTTTTTAAGTTCATTGAGAAACATACGCTCATTCGTAAAGGAACATACAAAAATGTGAGAAGGATGGAGACCACAATACATATTTTAATTATATAAATGCATGTACATATACTACTAAGTTACACGTTGCAATTAATCAGGAAGTATTTAATTTGCATTATAAATTGTTATTTTTTTAAAATTTATACTGATTCTCTAAATCCCGAAATTGAAAAGTAGACAGATAAAAAACAGTACATATTTTATGAACGAAAAAAATAGACTGAATTGAGAAAGATACAAATTTAAGATTTAATTAAAGTACGAAATTAAGATGGAAACCCGTAGCATTAAATAGACCACTATAAATGTCCATATCTTACCAGACCCCTCCCCTAATCACAGTGATCCAATCTAAACCTTTTGCAGATGTGGTGAGTAAGACGGTCTTAGTAAGACCTGAGTGACATTTTCTTAAATGATTAGGTAGTATCTCAAGGAATAGGACCATCCCCTTTCTTTTTTACCGTTATCACCGCCCTCCTTTACCTGTCCGGTTGTCACCTAACACTTAAGGCATCCTTCTGCGGTGTCGATGGTGGAAAAGTCAGGGGTGAGTGGGTGGGTGAATGTTAAGCCTTGAAAATAATACTGCCACTTTAAGGATTCAAGTCAAAGGATTCCTTATGCAAATTAAAACGTACTTTATTATAATGAGAGTATTATAAAGTTTTATTAGTTTTTAGATTGTCGATCTATAGTGAGTTTATTTTATATACTAGTAAACTATTTATTTATTTTTATATGAAATAATATTGAAAGTTGGGTAAAAATATACAAATGCTCTAGAACAGGGGTTCCCAGCGTTTTTTGCGTCATTCCCCTTTTCATCAATGTTCAGAATATAACTCCCTCCTTTCCAACATAACCTAACTCTAACTTAAAAGGTGTATGTAATATTGAAAAATTTTAATATACGGCAGCGGTTCCCCCTCTGGAACTCTAAAATTTACCCATAGGGGAAATTCCCTGCCGGTTGGGAACTCTTGCTCTAGAAGTCTTCATTTCGATCTTTCTTTACACGAAATTTTCACGAAAGCTTAAATATCAATTCATTGGAAAGAATTGAAAACCATGACATAAAAACGGCAGATTTCACAAAAATTATTTATTTCAGGAGAAGGTAAAATATAACATTTTGGCTGTAAAAGACTTTTACTGTTTTCATACAAAACGGCCCGGATTATTGCGGTTTTAAGAAAAGCGGCGTATTTTTGAGAGCTGATTTCAAGGACTTTTTTTAATATATCGTCGCACAGTTGTATGGAGTCATAGACAGAGAAACAAGAAATGCAATAAAATGAAAATTGAAAGAAGTGGCCAGTGAAAAATGAAGTGAGCCAACTAACATTTTAGAATAAAGTGAGTAAGGTGCGTTTTGGTATTCTACATGTTATAAAATATCATAAAAGTGAAATGAGGTAAGTAAATACAGGCTACAGAAGTATTTTTATTCTGTAAGAAGTTAACCGAAACTTTCGAAAAACAAGTTTCACAATTTTATCACTTGGATCACTTCACTTCTTGAGGGCTCAATTGTTCTTTTTATTGCACTTTTAAGGTGTTAACTGTCAATTCTTGGTGGAAAGATGTTATATTTTAAAAAATAAAACACAATTCATTTCTACTACTTCCACATATTTATAGTGATCAGGACCGGTTTCGCTCATCACGAGCATTTTCAAATGATAAAAATACAAACATAACAGGCTTATTTATATAAAATTGAGTGTAAAAATGAAGGTATATAAAACTGATGGTTCATGAACTAAGACAAGAAAATACTGATTAGCAAACAAATTATACATAAATCAAATAAAAGACCTCTTACAAATCAATAAATACTAATCTAAAATCACAAATATAGCTACATTAAAAATCCATTAGCTGAGCAAAATTTTTTAATGACATTACTAATGCAATAAGCAATAATGAATCAGGAAAATTTTAAGAAAAAATTAGTGAACCATTTAAAAACAATCAAATATTAAGTATGTAATTAACAGTATGTTGTTTTTATCCCAAGGTCTTCAATTGTCAAAAATTGTCTTTTTTTCAAATGCCATTTGTACTGGGAGTATAATGAACTCCTAACGGAATGTGTTGACAATATTATTATTTAGCGAGAATTTGTTTTAAATATAAGGATTTTAAGTTCTCTCCAAAGATGGTAAGTAGACTAATATATAGCTAGTGCATTCGAAGTAGTATAAATCTAATAGTTCTTTCTGATCGCGTCATTTTCAAGATCGGATAAACTTAGAAGATAATGAAAATTTTACAAATGTAATTATTCTATGAATGTTTTCATTCAAAAATCCAAATTCTTGAACTAGCAACCGTGTAGAACGATTATGTAAATGCAATTCTTGATCATTTTTAAGGTGTTAGCTGTTAATTATTCGTGGAAAGGCGTTATATTTAAAAAAAATATGGTACACAATTAGTTTTGTACTACATTTCTTATAAATGATCAATACCATCTACTAATTCTGTTTTTTAAGCTGAATATTTTTTCTTGCACATTATTGATTACAAATTAGAAGTTATTTATTTGTAAAACGGTCTTTAACATTTTAGTTGTAGACAATTTAATTTCATTTATGTGTAGTTTTCATAATTTTCTGTAAATTCCTATCATGGTTTTTGAACCAATTATTTTATTTGTGTATTAAACAGCCTTATTAAGATTTATGTTTCCTCAGCTGATAATGCTGATGATCAATCAAACTGGTCTTGATAATTATCAAAACTGTGGAAATAATACAAAATAAATTGTGATTTATTTAAAAATATGCTAAATCAGTTTATTATCTGTAAAATGAGAATTTTCCGTATGGATTTTTAGGGTACGTTTTAGCACCTGTTTTTTTTGGCAAGGAAAAGTTTTGTGAAAGATTTCCGTGATAAAATACACGAACTCTACAATATAACACATTAAAGCTTTATGTAATATTATAAAGGCACGCTATTTCATTAAAAAACATGCACGTATGGAAAATTCATATTTCAGTGCTGTTTTGTGCCCGAATCTAACCTTTTAAATGAGTATCGCTTTCTGACAATCAATTAATCTGATAATCACTTATCGATATTTTTTCCAAGAGTTTAAATAAAAGAAAAAGAAGAACAGACGTACAGTAATTGTGTAAAAAAAATACTGAGACAGACAAACGTTATATGAACCTTTTTCATGTCGTCATTTTCAATATTAGAGCAACGAATACCGTAGTACATATGTATAGACAAAGCTTTCATCGTGCTGTATCCAACTTGCAGCTCGCGTGCCACATACTCTCTTGGAAAGCTAGTATGGTGGTCCAAAATGATTCAACATTTTTATGCAACTTCTCAGAGAAAAGTATTATATTTGAATTGTTGAAATTTTGTATATTTCCATGTATTTTGTCAGTAATAACCCGGGTTGCACCCCTGGTCTTTCAGCATCTCAATTCAAGTTTGATATTGAAATTATATCTAGCACCCTTAATCGATATCTTAATTTATGAAAATGTTATCGCTTTTCGACAGCAAATACGTTTGTGTGCCACCATATTTACTGATCCAAAGAGTAACTTCTTTAATCCAAAGAGGACTTTTATCGAATGTTAAGAATAACAGTATAAAATATCACATTTGTGCTAATTTGTCATATCAATCGTCCAGTTTATTCAAGTGATGAAATGAATGAGTAAAAAAAGATGAAATTTGAGTTAAATATGCAGTTACATGTAAAATTTTGTGCTCTATCTGATTTAGCACTCAGATATCTAAAAATGCCACAAAAAAGTGCTATGACAGATAACTTTCTAAAGAATTAAACAAAATGTTGATATTTCAGAATCATTAAAAAGATATTTCTAAATATTCTTTCACTGAGTATACTCGGAAATTACCTAATTGTTTACACACGTTTATAAAACAAACAAGAGTATAAATCAATAATATTTAATTCATGGTGACCATTTGAATATTGCTTTTTCCCTTATCTCAATATTGGTTGTTTGGAGACATCTGATTAATTTACTTGACAATCAAAATGAATTCTTATTAAATATAACATTTCGAAAATTGCTGTTCTCATTATCTTAATGGTGGTTATTTGGAGATGTCTGAGTAATGAACTGGACGATCTATATATACTTTCAATTTCATAGTTAGAGATTAAATTTAAAACCACTCCAAATGCTATGTGTGACCTAAGACATTAGACACTAAACTTGTGCACTTGATTGAAGATAGCTCGTGAAATATTAAATAAAATATTGTATGAATACTTGTAAATATGTCTAATCAAACTGACAACATACCTTTCCCAATGCCTCGTTAATAATATATAATTATTTATAATACACGTATTTACCTTTCTAATATTTATTACCGATACTTCATCACAAATGTCAAAATTTAGCTCCCAAGCGACTACCTGTCTCTGTCAAATTATTGTTTCGCTGTACGCTTGAGAACTTTCACGTTACAGTCTGACTACTTTACTGCAAAGATAGTTGTTAGAAGCCTGTTGATATTTCAACGACTGAAGTCTCCTGTGAGATGGTGTTATGTTGTGAAATATCGAACTATTTTGAAGATACTTAGTGTGGCTGCCAACAGTTCTTCGTTTGATGTTTAATGCCAAACTAGAAGCGAACTTTATCGTTAGCGCGTTCACGTTGGGAAATCGAAGTGAAATTTTTTGGGCCGAAATCTTCTCAAGCTTGGCCACTTCAAAGAAAAGCTGACATAAAAACTTAGAAAGATAATTATTTGAAAGAATTTGGGAATTTCTTTCAGTTGAAACAAAATTTCTGCTGAATCCATTGAAAATATTAAGTGCAAGTTAGCAAGTTTTAAGAAGTAAGTAGGCTCAAAAGAATTCTTAGAAACTTACACTTACAATTCGGCGTAGTGGTGAGTGTTATGCGACTAAAAGTTAAAGAAAAGATCAGCAATTAAACGTTAAATTTACAATTTCAAAACTGATGCCCAAAGACGTATATCGGTCCAATCTTCTAATGAACCGATCGGAAACGATGACTTGATGGCGCGTAAGGCAGATTACCAGGCCTTTAAAAAAATTTCGGCATTATACGGAGAGCGAGTAGACCTCAACCCGAGGGATGAGCTTTCTGCACACTTAAGTGCACGCCAACAAGTCTTGGTCAGTTGATCCTAAGACACTCCTAATAGAGAAAAAAAAGAAACGCTTACTGGACACTGTCGTATAAAATTAGCAGGTGGAGGACATGTAGATAGGTGTATGTGGTATTTTTCTTCTCGAGTCAATCTCGAATCGACTTGAGAAAATTTCCCTAGAGTTGATCGTAAATAAGCTAACGTTAAAAAAATAACATATCTGGTCAATTTGCACTTAACGATAATGCCAAATAAAAGCATATAAAACGTTTCCTATAATAAATTTGGATTATTGGGATTTGGTACACTTCCATGTATTTTGTCACTAACTTTCGGCATCTCCAGGCATTCGAGCACACGAATGGACTCGAACTGACAGACAGTAAACAGTGTCTAATGTTTATATTAACACTAATTTACTGTAGAGTTTAGTCAATCTTGCTGTACTAGCAATATTGATATAATTTAAGACATCGACTGAGGGTGCTTGATGGAATTTCAATATCAAATTTGGATTATTGAGATTTTGTACACTTACATGTATTTTGTCACTACAGTAAATTAGTGTTAATATAAACGTTAGACACTGTTTACTGTCTGTCAGTTCGAGTCCATTCGTGTGCTCGAATGCCTGAAGATGCCGAAAGGCGAAACCTGGGTCGTTAGTGACAAAATACATGGAAGTGTACAAAATCTCAATGACTCAAATTTTATTTTATAGTAGTTTATTAACAGCCTTGAGAATGAATCATGCAATGTTATCAAAACGTCAGGTGATTGCAATCAAATATAACAAAGTCTTTTCATTTTTTTTTTTTAATAAAACAAAGTTGGTTTGTACTACTTTCACATGTTTATAATGATCAGGACCGGTTTCGCTCATCACGAGCATTATCAACTGATGATTATCAGTTAATAATGCTCGTGATGAACGAAACCGGTCCTGATCATTATATACATGTAGAAGACGTACAAACGAATTGCGTTTTTTTTTTAAATTTAGTGCGTGTCCACCAAGAATTGACAGTTAACACCTTAAAAGTGTTTTTAGTTTTCGATATTTTTTTATTTATTTGTAAATTAAAAATATACATGACATTGCAGCTGACACAAGTGATAATAATGACAATTTTATTATCTTTAAATTCAGAAATTAGAAAAGAAAACTAGAAATATTATTAACATACCAATTCATACAAAAAAAATATTTGAAAAACAATACCCAAAGTTCGTTCGTTGCTGAAAATATCCACCTCTCTTTTGAATTAATGTACATAATCGGACAACCGGACGTAAAAAAAGTTTGAAGTAATAGGGGACGGTGGTAGATAAAACGTTGGTTATACCTTGAATAAATTAATAATGATGATGATAACGTCCTTACATTTTTTTTTAAAAAATTATGAAAAAAAAAACTTGAAAGCCACTCTATAATATTAAAAAAAATCTCTTGGTAGGTAATATGAAATATATAGCCGTCCCTTAAAATTACAATAATGACATAATTTGCACATCTCCACTGAAAGTAAAGTATCAGGCGAACATAAACAAGAGGCGGAATTTTTCCAGCGAAATAATAATATGGAACGATCGACGGCGTACTGGCCGAATTACGCAAATATAAGGGTTCAAAGTGATTTCGCTCCGGCCTTTTATCTTTTGCGCTATCTTTTTATTATTATGATGCCCTGGTACTTGGGACGCCTTCTGCAACCAAGATTTTCGTCGAAAACGTTCAGCGCGATTTCTGAAGCTGGGCCAAACTATGTATGCAAGTGTCGTATGGTAGTTTCTATTTGAGATTCTACCCATAATCAATATTTTCTTGTCAATTTTATATAATGTTATATAGACAAGGTTATGTAAATTCTAATCGCAGGAAGGCAGGCATTCTGTCACAGCGTCAGTGTACAGCAAGATGCTAATCCCATCTGTTGGGAGAATTTCCAGAGATAGACAATGAATGAAAGGGAGGAGTTATTTAAGTCAATTCAACCAACGGTCGAACCGATCGGTTGCAACAAACGCTGAATTCAATTACTGTGCGGCGTTGAACTAAAGAAAGTCGTCGAGCGAGTGAACTAAAGTCATAGAAATCTCACTCTCAAAGTGTTAACTGTTAATTTTTGGTGGAAAAGCCTTGTTTTTTACTATTTAAACATTTTTATAATGATCACGACCGGTTTCGCTCATCACCAACATTATCAACTGATAATTATCTGCTGTTAAGACACATGGCAATCATTTGAAAACTCTCAACGCTGCTGTGTTAAGGTATACGCCCAGTTAGGGTTGTAATTTTTAGCGGGTGGTTGTTGGTACAACGTTTGGTACCTTGGGAAGACAGTGATTCGGTAGTAGGCAGAATCAAGCGAATATACGTATTTTTAATATCGTATATGGGGACAAGTCGATGTTAAGAAGTTTTAAAAGCTTCACATTTGAACACTTCTTGTTGTGAGTAGTTACTGCTGAGACAATCTTGCCCATTATTTAAAAGCTTTCAATTGTGTTATCCTGATCGTCAAATACTTCACCTTTTCCTTCACCTTCCACCAATGCAACTTTTTATTTTGAGTGCTTGGCCACGACGTGGCACCTATACAGTTCCTAGTCACCAGCCAATTGCTTCGCTTCCAAACACGACATGCCAGAATAAACGAGTTGTGCTGGGTGATTGCGGGTATAGCTTTAAGTTTTATGCGAAGGTAGTCGCAAAATCAATACTGCGTCAATCTATATTGCTAAGAGATACTATTGTGAAAATGAATGATGAAAAAATTAACAACTAAACAAATAACGCAAAATTTGTATGCTATTAATAATTTATTCTTACTATCCCGGAATAAATTCAGTAGCAGTCCGCGATTAATTTTGTGGCAACCCTGTCGCTAACCGTAATGTGTACTTTTACACCGCCCTTGGAATGTGCCTGAGCATATTTTTTGAGTTCTCCCCGACCGACCCTCATTAGGGAAAGCTGTTTTTACTTTTCAATAGCACTTTCATTTTTGAGGGTGTTGTCCAAAAGATGTGGGTATTTTTTAGACGACTTATACCAGACAGGTACATCTTATTCAACTTTAAGGGTTTTTTGACGCACAAATACAAATTATTATTAATCATAAACATTCACTTTACGTCTACAATAAGATAAAATCTATTTTCAAAAGAAAATAATCTAGATATCGTCATTTCAATATTTTTCCCTATCGCTCGTGGACTTATTTATGACTATTTTACAAGAAACGTAGTTTATAATTGCGTAATAAGTTGGGTCCGCAGTACAGTGGTCAACGTCGATGACATCGGTTACATTTCAGGTTTAAATCCCGGTACGGACATATTCATAAATTGATTTTTCAATCGATTTATAGATTTTTGTTCGTAGACATGGATATTTGAGATGAGATGAGTTAGAACACACTATCCGTAACTTTATTATAATTTTGTTTAAGCAATTGTATCTTTCATTTAGGTATATATAGGAATATATAATATACTAGTGAGTACCCAGCATGCGTTGCAATGCCACTCAAAGAAAGAAAGGGTTTGTGTTTTAATTCTGTTTATTGAAGTGCTTTTGGATAAGATGTCTGCACGGGCCGAAACTTCACAAAATTACCCGGTCCGAGCGCGTCATCTTCAGGCCCAGCCCGAGCCCGAGTCTCAATAGCACACTTGTTACTCGAACCCGACCGGAAGCTCAGATTTATTTTTCTCAACCCAAAAGAAGTCCGATTAATTTTATAATAATTCATTTATACTTTTCAAACAGAATATGTTGCTTCCATATTTCCAACGATATTCATAGCACACATGAAATAAATTATTTAAGTTATGAAAAATATTGCCTTATGGCTGACCCGAATATAGTACGAAATATTTTTCTTAAATTTGAATTCCTTACCCGGACCCATGCAGACATCTATTTTGGATATACAATATCAATATTTGTTGTTTTTCCGTCTGGTTCAGAGATGTCGCTAGTTGTACGTATTTGATTCTTTTTTTTAGATTATAATTTTTTTTCTTCAGAAACCTTCACCGATGTGCGCATAGAGGACAAACAAACAAACAAATCTTCATTTATATATATATATATATAATGTCGGGTCCGTGGTGCAGTGGTCAACGTCGTTGGCCGCAGTTTTGGGTGAAAGTTTCATAAATTGATTTTTCAATCGATTTAGGAATTTCTGTTCGTAAGCATGAATGTTTGTGATGTCTAAAATTCCTTCCCATCCATCCGATTCTAAAAAACGGTTCGTAGACAGAGCGATTAACCACCATTTTATTCTACCACTATCCTTATATCCCTGCTTTTTTCGAGAAAGGGAGGTTGAGCAACTGATGACAACTTCTATAGAGAAACCTCCATTAGGTGTTCAAATGCTGGAGCGGGTATGGTAAAAATAAATAAATTAGGCAGTCCCTTAGCCGAAAAGTTGGTGCCTTTGGTCCTCTTACTATTAGGAAGCTTGGCCATTGGTTCATATCCCCAAACGGTCACTTTCATTTTTTATAATAAGTATATCCACAGGAATGTATGTTCGTGATGTTTGTATACTCTCTCACCTAAATACTTCCATTCCGATACTGGAAGGTAATGGTGTGGAGATATGGCGATTAGTTGATTCGTTGTTTTCCTAGAATTTGTCATGAAGATTACTTACTGAATATTATAAAAAGACCTTGGCATAAACACAACAAATGTCTACTTTCTTACATTTGTCGAGTCCCTATATATGACTCCATGCAAATCTGCAAAGACATATTAAAAAAAAACATATATCCCTCAAATGAGCTCACAAAAGTAAGCCGCTTTTTAAAAACTGCAGTAGCCAAGGCAATTTTGTATGAACACAGCAAATGTCTTTTACAACCATGTATTATGTTTTTGTCCTCTCTTGAAAGAATGAGTTTTGTCACATTTGTTGTTTTTTTTCCGAGATCTTAAACTGAAAACAGCAAACTCGATTTAACGCACTACATATTAGTAGAACGCATGAAGTCATAGGATATAATGGCTTTGAAAAAAAACCAGTATTGCGTCATACTGCTATTTTTTTATTCTGGCAGAAAGCATAATATGACTATTATAACTCATCGGTACCAAATCTTATGATTTGTATGCCAAAAAGATTATTCTTTATAATACAAAAAATCTTATACTTGGGAGAGAGAGTACTTAGAAAAAATATTGCTTTAAACGATTAATGAAATATAAATATTAATATAATAAATGATAAAAAAATACTGATTATCGCAGAACTTGTTTTTATATTTATATATAAGACAATTGAGGGCTTTAGTAATGTCATTACAATTTTTTGCTCAGCTAATAGACTTTTAATGTAGCTATATTTGTGATTTTAGATTAGTATTTATTGATTTGTAAGAGGTCTTTTATTTGATTTATGTATAATTTGTTTGTGAATCAGTATTTTCTTGTCTTAGTTCATGAACCATCAGTTTTATATACCTTCATTTTTACACTCAATTTTATATAAATAAGCCTGTTATGTTTGTATTTTTATCAGTTGATAATGCTCGTGATGAGCGAAACCGGTCCTGATCATTATAAATATGTGGAAGTAGTAGAAATGAATTGTGTTTTATTTTTTAAAATATAACATCTTTCCACCAAGAATTGACACTTAACACCTTAAAAGTGATAAATCTGATAAATGAGTATCGCAGAACTTGTTTTTATGACTTATAGCCTTCTGTCAGTATATCCTCGGTAGCTAATAAGACAATTGAGAGCTCTAGTATCATAACTCAGAACCTCCGTCGATGCTTGTTTTTGGAAAACCAAAAAACCGTTTTTATGGCACAGTTACAAATGCATAGTTTGATACAAAAAGAAAAAACTGTGGAACAGAACGCTTACAACACGATATGTTATCAAAAACTGATAGCTACAACAGTATAATACTGTACTGTCACTTTCTAGAATGGAGATTATTAGCATAGAAAATGAGTTTTGTAATTGAACAACATTGTCACATTCATTTTAGATGAGAGTTTGTAAGTTTAGAAAGATGTTTTATATATTAAATGGTAGGCGCAAACACGAAGAACAATGCTGCATTCATAGCTCATTTTTTGCATACGATGGAGACATAAAAATATTTTAAAATACTATTTTAGTACAATTAATTCGCGCAAGAAAGTTTTTCAATTCATTCAATTTTCAAATATACAGTTTCTTACACTTATTAAACCTCATTTTGGTTCAGTTATTACGTAAAGCACAAGAAAACAAAATCATTAATAAATGTCTTGAACTCATTGTAAACTTCAAAACACATAATTGACTGGTTAATGACTAATTGACTTTTCGAAATTTAATTTACGTTCAAAACAAAATTAGGATAAAGGGCTTCGATTCAAATTAATTCAACGTCATTCGCAACCTTGTAACGTAGCGTTTATTGGCTCACCAAATGTAACCAAATTTGGCCGAAAAATAACCGATAAAATATATTCACAAAGAGATTTACGAAATTCTCGCCCCGTAGCTGGTTCACATCGTTGACATAAATATAGAGTTGCTAATAACGCACGCAATTTCCTGATTCGGCTTAGGGTCAACATTATTGAAAATAATTTTATCATGTAATACAGCGTGTAGGAAGAAAAACGCAACAAAACTCGGCAAAAAATATATTTCACGGTTGCAGTTCCAGTCGCCGTAGCCGAGTGGAAGCGATGTAGGGCTTTCGTTTTATTAATTTTACGATCAATGAATTATAAAGACATTTTTTCCAATGCCCCAGGTCTTTTCAAATGTCACTCAAGATTAACTTGACGAGAAAAGACATCATCACTACTTCTCCTGCCCAAGATTGAATTTGGTAAATTGAACTAAATTTGATATTAACATTGCTTGGACTTGAACTCTAAGACAGCGGTCACCAAACTGCGACCCGGCTCTCCGAAAATTCCCGATTTTCCTCAGACTTAGTTGCCAAGCATTTAACTGCACTATTCGATCTACAAACGACGGTGAAAAAATATTTTCATGAATGCAATTGTCCTCGTAAATCTCTTTATTAAATTAAAAAAAAGAGTTAGTCTTACTTTTTAATGTCGATATTCTGAAATAACTAGAGGATGTGATCAAAATTCAAGGCAAATTTCGCTTAGTTAGTATCCTGAACTGAACAGTCGTTGAGCGAAGCCGCCAGTACAATTTCGAATGTGAAGTTGAGAAGTAGAGAGTTTACGGCATTCTATGTCCTCCAGTGCGGCCGTTTGTTTGAATCATTCACAAAATGATGAATATAATTTTGTATAATTTAAGACATCGAGGGTGCTTGATGGAATTTCTAGACCGGCGTTCTATTGCAAAAATTCTCTAGGCAAATTACTTATTAGCAATAAAGATAGACTCCACTTTAAGAAAAAATCTGGTATTTATAAATTACAATGCAGTGATTGCCAACATTTCTATGTGGGTAAAACCACACGTACATTAGATATAAGGGTATCAGAACATTTAGCTGCCTTTAGATTAAAAAAAGAAACTTCGACATTCGCAAATCACTTGCTAATGGAGAACCATACGTTTAATGCGGATGATGGGGCTAAACTGTTGCATAAAAACATGGGGGATCATGAATTATTTTATCAAGAAATTTTGGAAATCAATAGAGGCCAGTTAAATTCCTTGCCAATTCTGAATGAGCAGCTGAACCTTCCTAATTCTCCGTTTTTGTATCCTATACGTTGAAACACCTAACAGATGTCACTAAATGTGGAATGATTGTATATATTTACCCTTTCGTCGAATTGCATCCCGTCGAAACCCACAATGCTATTATAATTGTAAAATCACTGGTAATTCTAAAAGTAGTTGGAAAGTGGCAATTCGCCACTCTGTTAATGTGTTTTTTACAAAATAAGGATTAAGGCGATTCTCGAAATGTTAACTCAGGTATCAGTGTGGCTCCCGGACGTATAATATTTTACCTCGTAAATAATATTTGTCGTATTTGTATCTTCTATATAAACGTTAGACACTGTTTACTGTCTGTCAGTTCGAGTCCATTCGTGTGCTCGAATGCCTGAAGATGCCGAAAGGCGAAACCCGGGTCGTTAGTGAAAAAATATATGGAAGTGTACAAAATCTCAATAATCCAAATTTGATAATTTTGTATTATTTGTAAATATATATTATTGAAATAACTTAAATGTGGCATTATTAATAAGATTATAAATAAATGAATGCGTCTTTCTGCCACGAAAAGGCTACCCACACCTTACATAGCATATTTACACAGCAAATAGTTTTTGCATAAATTCAAAAAATAATACTTTAAAACAAACTAACAAATAATATACCGGACCGGGATTTGAATCAAGTGTACATAAATTTTTAAGTATATACAATAAGCCTTTTGATAACAGGCGTATTAGATTACAGATATATAAAAAAAACCCTTGATGTAGTAAATATATAAAAAATATTTTATTTTTGCACACATCAGTAAAGCAATAATCAAAATTTTACACACGGAACCGGGATTTGAACAGTTCACATAACAATATACTAGTCTCTCATTCAACTCGCCTGTAGTATGATAATACATATATACAAGTGTTTTTTTCCATGTCCGCTCTCAATGTGGAGCATATGATCTACTGATGGAGATATCTAACAGAATTTTTCTACGAAAACTGTTTGTTACTCAGTTGCTCAACTTCTCTTTTTTTCGAAGAGAATAGGGATAGAAAGATAGGCCTAGGACAGTACTAGTGGTTAGCTAATCGCTCTCGCTACGCGCCGTGAAGATGGGATGAGTGGGAGGGAGGACTCAGACTACGAACAGAAATCCATAAATCGATTGAAAGATCAATATATGAAAACCGTCCGCACAGGAAATTGAACCCGAGACATCCGTAACCGTAGCCAGCTGCGTCACGGACTCCGACGCTGATAAAAGTGTACGAAAATCTAAATATTCCCGATAAATAAATTACAACTTTATTTTTGCCCTCCCGTTATGAATGCGTAACATGTTGTGTCACTTTTAGTTTTGAGTCGCCCTGTAAAAAGTAAAACCACTTTTTTTACTTTTCCACAAAGTTCATGCATGTTTTAGGGCAGCACACTAAATAAAATAAATATTTTTACGCTTCTAAATTTTTTACCACCCGAGAGAAAGTGTTAAAACAGCTTACCCCAGTTGGCCTGCATTTTTCAAAGCCATTTTTTGTCCACTTCGTTCAATATCACTGTAAATTACTTGATCGGAGTTGTGAATTAAAATCCTAGAAATTATACAAAAATTTTTATTGACCTTTTAAATATTACAGAAAAAGTGGTTTAATGAAATAAAATTATTATTTTCAAACATTCCATCCCACCTCGGGCATCCAATCCCGGACCTTTTTACGATCCTGGGACTTCGGGATTCAGAATTTCTCAATCCCGGGATCTCGGGATCGGTCATTAAGTTGAATTTCATGTGTTAAATTGTACATTTAAATTTAAATTTGTTTCCATTATTACTTCAATTGGAATTTATACATGATTGAATATTTTTTTTGGCATTGGAATGGTTTTTTTGTTGATTTGAAATCAGACTGTTATTTACAAAAAAAGAGAAAAATATTTGAAAAACGACAAAATGATCAAAATATTTTTATTTTATTCATTGCATTATTATGGTACGTTTTACCAAATTTATCCAAAAAGAGGACATGTCCTTCAATTTGAGATATTGCCCTCCATTCATTTATGAAGCGGTCTTAATTTGTCCTTTTAAAATTATTTAACAACGGCTGTTAGGAAATATTAGAACGAAGGAGATTACAATAAATTCTATAGGTTTTCTAAAAAAACAATTAATGTAAATGAAAAAGCTTAAGTACACATTATAGTTAATCAGGAAGTTTTGATTTGATAGATGATTTTTTAGCATTTACAGTGAATCCCGAAGTCCCGGGATTGACTGAATCTCAAACTGGGATTACGGGATTGAATAATTGAGCGGAATTTCGGGATCCCGGGATTGGAAGCCCTAATCCCACCCATCCAGTCCTAAAAACAGGGCGTCGTGAGAGCAATTAGTTAACCTCTAGTCCTGTCCTAGCCTTATCATTCTATCCGTACTCTATTCGAAAAAGAGAGGTTGAGCAACTTAGTAACAAGCAGTTCTCGTAGAAAAATTTCTGTTGAGATACCTGTGTTAGTAATCCACATGCTCCACATGGTAAAACAAATGAAACGCTTATAATCAATCATGTGTTATTTGTCAACGTTCTTCTTAGATTAAGCCAACGAACTAATATCCAAGCACTGTAAATTAGTAAGAAGTAAATTAAATTATAAAGTGTATGCACATGCAAGACATTATTTATTTTTGAAACGATAAAAACTAAAATTTAGTATCAATAATATTTTGCAGTCTATTGAGTTTATTTGTATGACTATTTAGTTTTCAAGGGATTTTCGCTGTGCATATATTATTTGTCGGCGTCCGTGGCGCAGTTGGTAGCGTCGTTGGCTACGGTTATTCATGTCTCGGGTTCGGTTCCCGGTGCGGACGGTTTTCATAAATTGATCTTTAAATCGATTTATGGATTTCTGCTCGTATTCTGAGTGTTTGTGATGTCTAAAACTCCCTTACACCCATCCGATCCTCACAGTGCGTAGCGAGAGCAATTGGCAAACCACTAGTCCTGTTCAAGCCCAATCCTTCTATCTCTACTCTCTTCGAACAAAAAGAGGTTGACCAACTGAGTTAAAGACAGTTCCTATAGAAAGATTTTGTTGAGATAACTCTATTAGAAGACCATATGCCCCACGTTGGGAGCTGATATGAAAAAAAATATTTTCAATCTTTGGGACAGGTTAATATTTAATACGTAGTACATATCTATATTTTTATAAGAACACTAAATATATACTTCTTGTTTTTTTTATCTAACTACATCGTCGTTTCACCAGTGGTTCCCAAACTTATTTCCGTTCTTAAAACAAAAACCTGACATTGAACCCCCGAGTAAAATAGCTCTACGTAACTGCATAATAGAAAATTATAAATTTAATTTTTATGTCTTGAATGGTAAATGGTAATGTAAAAATAAAATATAAATAAAACGTTTTGATATTAAAAGTATAATGAAATTCATACCTGCACTAAATCCACGTTATACTAAATAGGAAGACGAGAAAGCAATCAACAGCTGTTTTTGCAACCAGAATTTGTGGTATCCTTGTTCAAACATTCGTTTCCGCTCCTCGTTTGTGTATAATTCAATAAATTGCTCCTGTTTAAGTATGGATTCATCTGAGATTGTAGATTTACTTGCAAAAGTATCCCAACAAAACACTCAACAAATCGTTACCAATTTATTTCAATTTCCATAACAATCAAAATGTGTCATAAATATTGTTTTATATAAAACTTTTCAAGGACCCTCCGATATTGTCCACGCTCAAAATTATTTACTATTTTCCACAAACCCCCTCAGCAGTCACAAAGCCTCCTGGGGAAACACTTTGTGAACCACTGACTTTCACAATATATTTGATATCCTTTTTGCTAGGGTCGATTAGAAAAACGTTCATGAAATAAATTTTCTCGAACATAGTAATAAAATAACATTTCATCTTAGAGAATTTTTTTACAGTAGTCGAGATGAGAGCTTTTGAATTATCATATATAAACCATTGCTCAGGTTTCTGCTCGATTTCACATGTTAAGATGCGTTTAAATTGAAGCAACATTTTTATAAACTAAAAAATATCACTGAGCTTAATTCTTCAACGATAAACAGTTATTTAACATGACCTCGCTTAACATCAGAATTATATAATAAAGCAAATACGTATCATTTATAAAAATTTGAAAAATATTTTAGGGGATGTTTTCGCTCTCTTGTATTGGTCAATTAATTATGACGGTTTCGTTTGAAAAAAACTGTGCAGAGTATAAGTTAAACTAGATAAATATTTTCGATGAAGTCGCCTGGTCACTTTGTAAAAATTCATATACCTTTCATATTCATACCCCTAATATTAACCAAATATTTACATTTGGCATCCAATTAACAAAACCCATCTAAGTAATTGATTATTTTTTGAACTCGATAGACACATGATTTAAATATGACGTTTTTTAGGCAAATACACAGAAAACGCTATAGGGCATTTCGTATTTATTCTCCTCGAGTAGACTTCGAGTCAATATATTATTTCTATATACAAGGTATAATAAAGTGTTTCTCGAATGATTTAAAACTGTATTCATGCCATCGTGTACATGAATATTATTTCACGATACTATTTAAACTTAAAAATAACCGACAAAAACTGTTGTCACTATTGCATACATTTGGACGCCGCTCTAGGGGTTGAATTAGAGAAAAGCAAGTGGCAATAATACTATGGAAAAACCTAGAATTATGGAAATCCTAGAACGAGATGTCCCTTGAATGGGTACTGAATGTTTTAACACCTTTTTTGTCCTTTGATCAAAGAGAAAACGTTTTTATGGCAACGGATCGAAAAGACTATTTATATGTATATTTCTAGATAACTGTTTGTTTGACCCGTTGTCTCTATCTGTGTGTGAACAAAAAAGAGTATTTATTTATTTTACAGATAATTTTTTTTATGGATTTTGAAATGTAACAACTGTTTAAAACATAATAATCTTTAAAAATCAACTTAGTAGTTTGGAAGTTAACCGAGAAGAATAAGCAAGGAAGTCAACCTAGTAAGTTCAGACAAAATCTACTTTAATGTTGGGAATGAATTAGGTAAATAATTGTCAAGTATTTAGTTCCAAAAGAATTATGTGATAGTTGTATAAGGCTTCGGTTGCGGTGCTCATCGGTTCAAATCCCAGTACGGACAATTTCAATTTCGCGTGAGCGATTAGCTAACCACTAGATTTTTTCTAACCCTCTCCTTCATCCTTACTCTTTTCGAAAAAGAGAGATTGAGCAACTGAGTAACTGAACAGAAAAACGTCTTTTGAGATACTTCCATTAAAAAGCCATATACTCTACATTGGAAGAGGAAATGATTTAATTTTTTTTAAACAAGACACGTTTGAAGTAAGCTAATCACTCTCGCTAGGTACCTCTTTTTAGGGTCCGATGGGTGGGAAGAAATAACGTAAAAAATAGTGAAGTATTTATTTCCAAAAAAATTATGAAGTAGTTCATATTTATTTTCTATCTCGCCATTATCAGATCTATTTTAGCAATGAAATGCCAAAAAAAATGATAATACTTTCTTTAATAATTAAATTTTTTTCCATGTCCGCTCCCAATGTGGAGCATATGGTCTCCTAATGGAGGTATCTTAACAGAATTTTTCTACGAGAGCTGCTTATTACTCAGTTGCTCAACCTCTCTTTTTTTTTCGAAGAGAGTAGGGATAGAAGGATAGGGCTAGGACAGGACTAGTGGTTAGCTAATCGCTCTCGCTACGCCCCGTGAGGATGGGTTGGGTGGGAGGGAGGACTCAGACTACGAACAGAAATCCATGGATGGATTGAAAGATCAATCTATGAAAACCGTCCGCACCGGGAATTGAACCCGAGGCATCCGTAACCGTAGCCAGCGACGCTACCAACTGCGCCACGGACGCTGACAATTATTCATTATTGATTATGATTTATTATTTGAAGTTATCCTCGTTTGATCAGTAACGGCTCATGTATGCGACAGCTGTCAATAATAATATATGTACTTTCCATAAAGAATTAAAGAAATACGTACAACAGAATATCAATCAAAATGAAATGTTGGCTAGTAAAAAAAGTAGCAAAAAACCTAAAAGTTTTAATGACAGAAGAAACTTTGAAACATTGTCAAATAAACATTTGAATTTATGTGTACGACACTATCTATTCGAATCGCTCCAGTGTTGAAAAATGAACATCGCAAATATTATTACGTCGAAAAACAAAAGAAGTACGTTCTCTTGTCATCTTCTGGTAATTGAAAAGGAATTTCGTCTCCTTGTTGAAGAATTCCAAAGCACGCTTTTGTTTTATTTTAAAATGACAGTCGTCGTTGACTTGAACAATTCCCGTGACATCTGTCGTATCATTTTTATCGCCCAGTGAGAAATTCAATGGCGAATTGATTTAAACTTATTTAAGATCGTTCGCGGGGTTATTTCTAAAGTAGGATTTTTTAACTTTTAGTGTCGAATCAGAAGAGTCAATGATCTAGTAAATGTGTAATACTGTTTAAATTATTGCGTTTTAAATAATTTCTGTGCGCTCCCAATGTAGAGAATATAGCCACTAAGCCATTTGTGTACTTTCTTATTAGTTTATATTACACTAAAACTTAAATAGTGTAATTCTGAGTATGGAATTGTTTGATTTATTTAAAGTTTTTGGGTGTTAATTATAAAATATTAACACCCAGAATCAAGTAAATTTGCCTGTTTCATAGTGCAGTGGTTTACGTAGCCAACCACAGTTCTGCTCTAGTCATTCATATCCGTCTATTCCTACTTTCTTCGAAAACGGGAGGTTGAGCAACTGAGTAACAAAGAGTTCTCGCAGAAATAATTCTGTTGAGATTAGGAGGCCAACAGCTCGAAATTGGGAGCGGATATGGCATGAAAAAAATGTTTACGCTGCTGATTGGTAGCTATATGCTACACATAGGAAGCAGATATATTTTAAGAATAGTTGTTATTGTCGGTATTATAAATCTGCGGCGTTCGGAAAAAGTTGGTAATATATGTCCGTTTTCGGCATATTGGGTTTCTTCTCACAATAAAATACTTGGTCAGTATGTGGTGGCAAAATTCGGTACGCTAGTCATTATTCATAAAGAAGACCAATTGAATAAGTGTATTATCCATTTAATTTGAATTTTTGATAACTTACCGAGTTCATTTTTCTTCTCCTGTAAGCTTAGGTAAAACTGATTCATCAAGTTATGCCATAACGTCACAGATATTATAACACAATAGATACATTGTAATATATGATAGAACAATATTTATAAACAATATCAAATATGTATTTTTTACTAATTCCTCAAATTTTATATGACTACCTGGCTTCCTTCCCCGCGACAGATGATAACATAAGGTCATTTAGTTTAGTGGCTGTAAATATGACATATCAACTTCTGCCATAACGACACAGAAACAGATATGTTAACAATAAAATACGCCTTGTCACTAATGGATAATATCGATGGTGTTTTGGCCAATTAATGTAACCCTCAAAAAATAGGAATGAGTTACTAACTGGATCTCATTTTAAAGACGGCAGAGCAGGTCTCAACCAAATGATGTAAATTAGAAAAATAAATTGACCACTTTTTCGAATTAAAACATCATTTTAAATTGGTTTTGTGTTTAAACATTCTGAATCGGCCACTTGATGTAAGCCACTATTATATTGACACTCCCTAAGTATAATCCCGTATATGCAATTTCAAAGATTCATAACGCCACTCATCATACAACGTTTTCGATAAAAACAGTCTATACTCTCACCTGAACCATTCCAATTTGGAGAGTTACATCAATTGGCCAAAACATTTTTGATATATATCTGCTATAACGAATCAAATAATGTACTTATAGAAAAAGATATTCATTAGAACGTTCGTCAAAATTCCGTCATTATTACAACTGACAGGCGGATAAAATTCGTACTCCAGAAATTCATTTTTAATAACGTAAAATCTGGAGCAAAGCGAAATAATATTTCGGCGATTCGCACTGCTGTAAATATTTCCACATTTTATTTTGTGCGTTGAAATCATTTTTTGAGTGGGCGCCGCTGAGGAAAAATAAGGAGGGATTTTTTACACGACTCGAATCCGGGAATCGATTTTCGAGTCTTTTGTTTGAGGCATTTTTTGCGCTGGAAAAAAACAGGAAAAGATTCGGTTACGTCATTTATTACATGTTTTTTGTACGTCAAAACATCCAATTTGCTAATGACAATATGATGTTTTGACAGTTATATTTCCTTTTTTCTACCTTGTGGACAATATTCGCTCTTTATGTGGAGCGTATAGCAACCACACGGCGCCTCCTTGGTTTCCTGTTACCCGCCGACATGCCAACATCTTTCAGGTCTCCGGAAACCCACCTTTTGGAAAAAGAAAAATTATTACTTAAAAATGCTCGATATGAGTGAAAACGGGTTCAAATCTACTATATTGCAGAAAATACATGTATCAATTTGTCTGTACGTCTGTCTGTCACAAGAACTTCTCCAAAATGGCGAACAGGAGCGACGTGAAATTGCCACATGTCATTTTGGGTGCCATTTCTAGGTCGACTTTTAACATTATTACTTATTATTGGACTTAACTTGAACCAAAATAACGTCACAATAACGCCAACTAAATCAGCGGTCGACAACGGGTGGTTCGTGAGACAATTTTAGCGGAGTTGTTGCAGTAACGAACGTCATTGGAGGCAAGAATCCGTGAATTTATTTCAAAGATTCAACGTTTTGAGGTCCGAAAGATTGACAGCCACTAAACTAATTGACTAAATGTTAACGTCTATCGCGGGGGAAGGAAACCAGGCAATAAATACTACTCATTATATAAAATTTGAGGAATTGGTAATAAAAATGTGTTTTATATTTGATATAAATATTGTTCTATGATATATTACAACGTATCATATATTTGTCATACAAGTTGATGAGTCAGTTTTATCTTGGCCTACGGGAGAAGAAATATGAACTTGGTAAGTTATGAAAAATTCAAATAAAATGCATAATACACTTATTCAATGGATCTTCTTCATGGATAATGACTAGCATACGAAATTTTGCCACCACATGCTTGTGAATATTTTATTGAGAGAATAAACGGAATGTGACAAAATGGATATCAGTTTGTGCCATAACGCCACAGATATTATCGAGGTTATACTGACAGAATGCATCAAATCAGTTTTTGATGATTTTCATAATCATTTCAGTCATAAGGTTGATAGTTGAAAAAAATATATTAATTTATATTGTTATTATTTATTTTAGCAAAAAGCATGATATAACTATATTTTGTCGATACCATACCTATGGTTTGTATGCCATAAAAGATTATTCTTTATAATGTAGGTACAAAAAAAACGTACTTGGGAGAAAGATTACTTAAAAAAAATAATGCTTTAAATGCAATTGTCTCAGAACTTGTTTTTATGACAAAATGTCTTATTTTGGTATACCCTCATTATGTTCTACCGTAGCGTCACTTTACTGTATCAAACTTGCCGGCAGTTTTGGGAGCATTGTTGCGCAATACATAAGTATTCGTGTAGAGAAATTAATTAGATTTGCACAAGTAAATCCCATTAACTTCCCCACACGAAACCCCATTACAATTCGTTGATAATAACAGCTCAGGGACTGCCCTACAAGGAGCTACAATAATTTCCTTCTTGTGTTAGATATTACCTACAAAAGGATGAGAAAGGATAAACTATGAAAGCCAGTGACGTGGGTGTAATCTTATTAAATGAATTTAAATTAGTGTCGCGAAAAATCCGGGAATATCGAAATGGCGGAAAAACCTAGGAAAATTGGGATTTTTTCCATGTCCGCTCGCAATGTGGAGCATATGGTCTCCTAATGGAGGTATCTCAACAGATTTTTTCTATGAGAACTGTTACTCAGTTGCTCAACCTCTCTTCATCGAAGAGAGTAGGGATAGAAGGATAGGGCTAGGACAGGACTAGTGGTTAGCTAATCGCTCTCGCCATGTCCCGTGAGGATGGGATGGGTGGGTGGTGAGGAGCGAGTTTTAGACAACAGTCGTTAAGTCGATATAACTAATACAAGTGTATTAAAAACTTTCTGACACAATAAATATCATAACGGAATGCGGAGAGAGCAATTTACTAATCAATAGCTAATTCACAACAATCATTATTTACTTTTAAAAGTGAGCTTGCATGACTAAATTATAACCAGTTCTCATTAAAAACCTTTAATTGAAATGATCCTCCTGGTGGATTGATTAGTAGGTACAAAATGGATACAAAATATCAAAAGTATATTAATTATAAATACCTAAATTTTAATTTGAATATCAGTCGTGAAATAAAAACTGTATTGAGCTATTGAAGGTGAATTAAAATTAGTAAAACACTAACATAAAGACTACAAAATACCTTCATTGTGCTAATACTATGATTAGAATCGGTTTAATTTCATCATGCTTATTATAAGAAGACACATTATAGAAGGGTTTTATAAAAAGGCATGTTCAGTTGTAATTTTTTATTGGATAAAAATTATCACTTGCCGAGTAGGGGAAATACGTACTAAAGATTCTGTTTAATTTTTATCTTTCAATTTATATGACAGTTAATACCTTTGAAGTAATCAGATATCAATATTTATATATACTGGCTTAGAAAAGAGATACACTATAATATCATCTTACATACTTACAACCTTGATTTTATATAATTTTAAATAAAATTTATAATTCTAGAGTATCTAAGTAAGATGATAAGATTTCAACATGAAACAAAGATAAGAAACCAAATAAGGTCTCATTACAATTCCCGTTATGTCTTATTAAATAATATTGCACGTGCAGAAGGATCACACGTGGACGCCACAGGGTATGATACTGCAAAATTAATTGAATTCCCTTGTATCTGGTTATTGTTACTACAGTTTGCTTCTATGACTATATTGTTTTGTGTTTTGTTATACTATAGTTAATAGCTTTCTGCTCAAGTAAAATGTTTTTATTAATTTAAATGTTATGATGTATTATGTCAGTATGAACACATTTAAAAATTGGTTTATCAATCGATTTATTGATTGGTTTTCGAAAGATTGAGCAATACTGGGTAAAGCGAAAGTGATATGACAGTTACTAGTATCGTCTATATCTCACCATTCTATCTGAACACAAATCCAACACAAAAAACGGTGAAGCTTTATTTAATGGGATTTGAATCACAACTGAATTAAACGTCATCGACCACTCAGCTACAGAGACAACAATCTGTTCTTTCCCCTTCCGCAATATAGACGTTAAGTGACTGAATAACAAGCAAATTCTTGAAGAACAACTTCTGTAGAGATGCGTTAATTAAGAGTCCATATTGACTGCTTAAGTTTAAAAACTAGCTAACTAACTTCATTCAATCAAATTGTGAAGTGAAGGGTGTAGAAGAAAATTGTCAAACTGTGAAGAACATAGAAATAATTTAACTATCAACCGGAATTCAACTTAAATTCCAAGAATATTTTTTTTATTACAAATGAACTGAGGCATGAATAATTTCTCCACAATGAGCAAACATGGTTAAAAATTTAAATTACAATAATTTTAAAAATGAGGCGTCTAAAATAAAACACCGATATGTCCACTTTGCAATTTTAGCAATAAACGACGTGAGTTTATTTTTTCCATTGTATTGTGTTTTCATTTAAGAAAAATATTCATATTTTTAATAGCCAGTCAACCAATAATTACGAAATATAACTTGAAAATTTATCGGTTACTTACCACTGTGTTGTGTAAAATGGCCCATAGTATGTTTAATTATGTACAAATTTTTGTTCTATTTTCACAAAATTTAGACTCGGAAAGAACTTTAGGTCACAAACACCCATGTCCAAGATCCCAAATTGATTTTAAATAATATAATCGTAATAAAATGGAACGTTTGCCTGTAACAATTAACTTTACTGGCTTCTGCGTGTCATTAAAAGTTTAAATTAATGATTTTGTCGGGTTTTGTAAGTAATAATATATTGTGTGAAGTTAATTTTAGTAAATGAATGTGTGCTTTGTTGGATTTTGACTAAATGAAACATGGAAGCTTATCGGTTTTTACTTTTGGACACCTCATATCGATGAGATCAAAGAGAGGATTTTTCTTTTGGACGTCATCTTCTAAATCTTACTAGATTAAACTTTATTACAAGTCTACTGTACCGACACTTACGTTAAAATGTATCCATTATACTTTATTTTACTGTATACATAATACAGTCGTTTTCTTCAATAAACAGTCCTTATTTTTCTCGTCGTATTTTTTGTTAATCGCCCCACACCGCAGAGGAATAAAATGTCTTTATTTTTTCGCGTAATACAGGAAATATATTTATGCGTAGTTCCGCACAAATATCTTCTTGTTCCACAGCCATAAGCACTTGTTAAAAGAAACCCGTGAAAAATAAATAATAATGACTACTTAAATAAGAAATATTACACAATGTTACACGAGCTCTTAATCAAATGAAGAGCTTAGGATCAAAAATGACCAAATCTACTTTCTACTTAACAGAGATAGACACACTTCTCGTATAAAAACTATTCATGTAACTGTTTAATATGATTTATTTCGTATTTTTTACATTAAAAAAGCGTTTAAATATGAAGTATTTTTAACAATATTAAAAAAACACTTAAACTACACATTTATAGCGCAATACTACACTTGGGTAGGCTGTGTGACAGCTGACTGAGCTTTCATGGCTGACAAAAGCGTGCACGCTATTTGCTGATTTAGGATTTGGTCAATTATGTTACAAAAACTCAACTGGATTTGGGCAGTTTTGATTTTATTGTCATATTTTGACATTAAATTGCAAGGAGACTACAAGGATTTGAGCGACGTTGAAAATTAATTTCTGCAAATGCAATTCATTTCTTTTGAATTTGTCCTGTAATACTACAGCGATATCTCGTTTTGTCTCAACTGGATTTGAGCATGTTTAATCCCAAGCTCCTTCATTATCAAAGTTTTGTTGGTTTATTTCATTCTTGATGAATGCTTTTACTAGTATTATTATAATTATTCAGCAACTATCGTAAAAAGTAGGTGCTATTTTTAATTTGTTAAATAAGGTCATATCATTCTTGATTATATATGAAATGAGTTGTGTGGACATTATCCATATCTTAATCCACTAGTTAATTGCTTCCCAAACATTTTTATTACCCAGCCCACAAAGTTTGTAAGAATAAGACCACGGCCCTCACCCCTTAAATTAAATCAATTTATAAGTCATCGTCTGAGGGTGCTTGATGAAATTTCAATATCAAATTTGAATTAATTTAGTTATCAAAATCATTTTAAAGCCACCTATAGTTTGAAAAGCTATGCACTAGTTGATAATATTTCGCACATTTGCACTATATCAATTCTAAAGGTCACATTTTTTTAACCTTTCCGTACTCAAGGTGTTACATTGCATTACTTCGGTCTGTAAACCTTTAAATTATCTGTGAAATACGTCATACAAAAAAATGAAAATTTTGCCATTTGTAAATAAAATAGTTCTACATATTATTAAAAATTAAAAATACATTAAAGTTTACGTTTTCTTTGTAAAATTAATCATAATTTGAAAACCTCGTCAGCTTTACCACAGAAAAAGACAACATTACAGTATATTATAGTATTAAATATAGTATAGTATAGTAACGACCGTTTTGTTTTAAACGGCACTGAAACACATGTTGAGCCTGTTCTACTATGAAGAATTTAGATTCTTGTGTCTTTCGATAATTTCGCAAAGTTTGATTTTGATGTATTTCAGTTTTATACACAAAATATGACGTAAAATAATTACTTAACACTACATAAAACCATATTTCACTCTTTGAAATCGTCATTTCGTTTTATAAATGCGTTTATATGACAAAACCCAAAGGGCAACGCAATGTGACTGCATGAGATCCAAAGGGATTTTTTAGCATGAAAACGGGAAGGTTACCTATGCCCAAACCCAGTGTGAAGCGTATCGACTCTTAATGGAGCTTATCTCAACAGAAGTTTTCCTACGAAATTACTCAGTTGTTCAACATCTCTTTTTCAACGAATACAAGCTGACTCATTACAGTGCCAGTATGTGTGGAAGCATGTTATCATTCAAGAACATTTTTCCGGTAAGCAAATACTTGTCACGAGGAAACCGTTCTGGAATCTGAGTGAATAGGCTGACATCCACATCTCAGTGCTATTCAGGGCGGAGGCAGATAGGCGAAAAAGATTACTTACATCAAAGGCGACGAATGATTGTAGATACAGTAGGTATATTCAAAGATAAGATGAAGCTTTACGAAAACTATATCAGTCAAAGGTATTGGAAATATAAACAAATTATGATTATTAACTCTATGATAAACGATGCTAAGTATTATTAAACAAATGCGGTGTTGAGAGAAAAAACGGTGTTGTTCACTGAAACATTTTTTAAACGGAATCTTTAACAGCTTTGTCTTCCGATTGTTTGTTTTATTTCTTTTAATGTTGTTAGTGAAAGTGACAGCCTCTGTGGTCTAGCGGTAAGACTTTTAAGTTAGCGATAAGATAGGTCTAGAACAGTGATCACCAAACTATTTGAGAAACGGGCCGGATTGAATTTATTTTATACTTGGAGGGGACCGGATGACTAATAATTTCTCATTGGAATCCAGCTAGAATAATCAAATTCAAGCACAAAAATCAAGTGAAATATTTTCGATTGGGGTTATTATTTGGATATTTCTATTTTTGTTTTATTTTGCCTGAATTACATTCTTAGAATTTCTACCAAGTAAATGCCAATTCAATCAATAGAATAATTTATGCCCAAAAAAAATATTAAATCATTATATATATTCCAATTGGAACAATATTATTTTAAATGTACAATTTAACACAAGAAATAACACTTAATGACCAATACCGGGATTGAAAAATTCTGAATCCCGAAATACCGGGATCATAAAAAGCGTCAGGGATCGGATACCCTAGTGGCCGTATATTCCAAGTAGAGAATGGATATGGTTAAAATCATTAAAATTTTGGTATACTCTTCCCTCCGTTTGTAAGATTGTTTTAGATTTAAACACAATTTCATCTCAATACTAGAGTAAAGGCTTTCTTCTTATCTTTTATATTTTGCTGAACAAAATAAACAAGGTCAGAATAAAATAGTTCTGACGATGGTGTTAAGCTTAAATAGCTGTCAAATACCTAACACAATTTTGTAGAACTAAATACTTTGTTATTTTACCCTATTAAAGCAAATATTGTTAATTTTTTTATAACTTTGCCGTCTCAACAGAAAGTATTTCGAAAAATAATTCCTTTTAAGAAGCTCATTCTCACCCTTCAGGAATGGTAAGGGAAGAACTGTGGATTAAGAGACTACTAATAGTTATCTAATCACTATCTCTAGATTATAGATCCTGTTTTGAAGATAGAATAAAGATAGGATGCGAAGGGATAAAAACATCACATTAATTTCTTTATAATTAACAATTTATAAATAGATTTACCAAAGTTATACATAATGAAGTTATTTGAAATCTAAACCTAACAGTCGGGTAGAACGTAACCTTTATAGCATTTACCTCTCAACTTTATCGACCAAAATGGTAGCTATGATTATTTAATTGTAATTTAAATAAAAAATCTTTCATTATAAAATCAAAATACGTCCTCTGTTTTCCGTTGCAGAATAGTAAGTACACATTAATATTGCAGTTAAGCTAGCAGCTGCACAAATGCATTAAATATGCAGTAAGCTGTGTGCTGTGGTCCACAACAGTTTTATAAATAAATAAAGCGGCGTCGGGCGAGCTTCTAACTGCATCGCTTGACGCAATACAGTAGCTTGGCGAAAAGATAGTCAGTGCGTGCGAAAGCTCAGTGCGGATGCGTCGCGACGCATGCCGTTCATTTTTGAACGCCTATATTAGTGCGGGAAAGTTCGGGACCCTCTCGACAGTATGGATAGTGCGATAGTTAATTATTGTCAGTCTTTCAAATAAGATGACTAATCACTTTAATATATTGCAATCAATTTTAAATACAAGTCGACCAAAGATTTTTTTTTAAATTCGATTTTGTAAACTATGGCTCTTTTGCTCACCGTTGTAATCCAGTGACCTCTAACATAAAATAATCATAGCGTGACAGTAATTTAATAAAATAAACCGATAGTATTCTCACAGAACGCATTAGGCCAGTATTTGATGGTTTTCTATCTTAAATGTCAAAATGTATACAATTTAACACTCTACGAAATGGTAGGACGCATGTTGGCTTAGGACATAATGACTTTGAAAAAAAGCAGCATTAAGTCAGATTGCTATTTTTGTATTCTGGTAAAAAGCATGATATGGCTTTAACTTATCGATTCCAAATCTGATGATTTGTACTCCAAAAAGATTATTCTTTACAATATACAAACACAAATTATTGCACTTAATTAAAAAATAAATGATTTAAATGCGATTATCTCAGAACTTATTTGTATGAAGTAGCGAGCTTTCTGTCAGTATACATTCGAAATATAATTTTACGGATAGATTTATAAATATAATTGTTCGGTTCAGTTTTTGGCGTAATTTAGAATAAAGACAGACTAATAAACTGCCAGTCTGCAGTAGCAAGAAAGTGACCGACGGTGCCAATTTCCGATGGAAAATGATGACATCACAAAAGTTCAGTAAAACTGTATACACTAAGACAACGGTTAATACCTTACTCGATTAAAAATACTCGTGATGAGCAAAACCAGTCGTAAAATTATGGAATTAGTATACAAAATTGTGTTTTACTTTTATAAATATAATGACTTCCCACCAAGAATTAACACTTAATCCCTTAAACTTGACTAGTTTAGTATAATACTAAGCCCACGCAACTTTATGGTGTGTCATAGTTCTTCTTCTTCATGGTCGTTTTCCTCACTGGTAAGGGTCGCGAGCTCAGCTTATCGCCACACCTCAGTGCCCCTCAACGAACCTTCGCCACTTGCTCCTGCACTCCGTTGCTCTGAGAGATATCGGTAAGAAGCTAGTGGCGTTCTTCATCTGATCACTCCAGCAAGTCGGGATCTTTTCGCGTCCCCTTTTGCCTTCCATTTTTCCTGTGACGACGAGCTTCTCAAGAAATTTAAAAAATAAAACATATATTTTTTAATCTGATCATTATAAACACGTGGAAATAGTACAAACAAATTGTGTTTTATTTTTAAAATAAAATGCCTTTCCACCAAGAATTGACAGTTAACACCTTAAAAGCTTCTCAAAGTAATTAGGGCTTCCAATCCCGGACATTTAATCAATCCTGTAATCCCGGGTTGTCTAAATATCAATCCCGGAATTTCAGGATTCAAAGTAAATGTTAAAAAATAATTTATGATTAATATTAATAACAGTTTATGATTAGCTACAATGTGTACCTCAGTTTGTTATGTATAAATAAAGTTTTCTCAATAAATAAAAAAAAAACATTCCTATGGCCAAAAAATATATATAAAATAATATTGACGGTGTTTTGGCCAATTTATGTAACCCTCGAAATTGACATTGTTCAGGAGAGAGTAAAAACCGTTTTTATCTAAAAAATTATAATCTCTATAATATCTTTAAAACGCACATCTGTAAATTCCCACGTTTGCAGATACGGGATTATAGGTAAGGAGTGTCGATATAATAGCGGCTTACGTCAAGTGGCCGGGTCAGAATTTTTAAATCTAAAAACTATGTACAATTATGTTCCCTTTCCAAAAAGCGGTAAATTTATTTTTCTAATTTGCATCATTTGGCCGAGCCCTGCTCTGTCGTCTTTAATATAAGATGTCATTAACTCATTCCTATTTTTAAGGGTTACATCAATTAGCCAAAACAATATCGATATATTTATTCCAATTGAAGCCATAATGGATGCAAATTAAATTTTAAATGTACAATTTAAAACATGAGATTTTGCTTAATGAACAATCCCGAGATTAAAATATTGTGAATTCCGAAATCCCGGGATCATAAAAATGGTCAGAGATTGGATACTCTAATAACAGTCAGTGTGGCTCTAAGACAAAAAAAGCACCTTGTGTTAATTTATAGATAAGTGATTGTTGTATTAGTAATGTGTTTCTTTATGTTTTTGCTTATTAAAAGTTGCGACCTCACACTCCTCGAAAAGAGAAATTTCGTAGGACGTATTTCAAAAAAGGCACACCAAAATGAAGACGTAATTTCGTTAGGAATATTTTATGTTTTATTCGGTTCCCGCAAACGTGTTGTATACAGCCAATATAAAAAGGGTTCAAAGCAAAGTTCAACAATCTTTTTTACCCACAAACACATAAAACATGAAAAATGAACGACAAATTGGACGGGACTTATTTATGACTTTGTCACCGCCGCTCGCTCTCAATCTAGTATTACATGATGGAGGATGCCATGACCTCTAGCATCTGCTTTTAAAAACCTGTTACAACTAAAACGTTATACAAATTCAATAAAAGTAAAATATCCTAACATGTATGTTTGGAAAAAGCGAAATTTTGTTGACAAGGGGTGGTTTGATGCCGTGGATCAATACTAATGTGTATGGAAATAATAATTTTATATAACAATAATGAATCCGAGTATTAAGCTGAGTGGTCAACGACATGGATTTTGGGCTGCGGTGCTCACGGGTTTAAATCCGTAAATTGATTATTCAGTCGATCTATATATTTGTGTTCGGTGGCATGAATGTCTGTGTAGTGTAAAACTCACACTCCCCATCCGATCCGATTACACTCCAGAGAGGTTTACCAACTGGGTAACTAATATATTTTCGATCGATTCGGCTGTAATCATGTAGAAATTCATTTATATTAAAATTAATAACTTCGTTATTCCACTGGTCGTGTTAAAAGCAGTTCTCAAACAAAACATCTGCTAAGACAAGCTTGATACTCTCCACAATGGGAATGGATACGGCTTAAAAAAAAAAATAATGTTTATGAAAACATAATTTTAAATATTTTAGGGACAACTATATCTGAACTTTCGTCAAAAATTACTTAAAGTAACATAAAGATAGCATTTACATTATATAAATTATAAATATAACTATGGTGTGATGCTGTAACAGCTATCAACTTTGTAATTTATAATTTATAAAAATAAAAAAGAAGTCGTTATTTTTTTAACCAATACTACAATAGGACCGGTTCCACTCATGTAGAGAATTATACTGTGCTTCGTGTGCCATCGCTGCATAAATATAATGATTTTCCACTAACAGTTGACAGTTGACACCATACAGCTATTTTATAATTCTTGAGAAACTAAATCATTTATATTTTTCAATTCAATCAATAAATTATATGTGTCAAATTGAAAAACAATTTTCCTTACTCATTTGTTATTTTTCATACTGTAATTCTAACAAGTAAATATCAATTCATTCCATAAATTATATATTGAATTGAAATAATATTAAATTTGGATTATTGAGATTTCGTACACTTCCATGTATTTTGTCACTAACAATTTAAAAAAATACATGGAAGTTACAAAATCTCAATAATCCAAATTTGATATTGAAATTCCATCAAGCGCCCTCAGTCGATGTCTTAAATTCTATGAAATAATATTATCAAGTTTTTTCAAATTTATTTTAATTAGTGTGTGTTAAGATATTCGGCATCTCTACTATGAAAAAAAAAAATGTAAAAATCTGTCTGTATGGTCTGTCGGTCACAACGAATCCTACCAAGCGGTGAAAAGTAACGACGTGAAATTCGCACATGTCATTCTGGCTGTCATTTCTAGGTCAACTGTAATATTTTACACTGTTATCATTATTATTGATTGATGGACCATATTTTGAGGGTGTTAAAAGAGGTAGAGTCTACGTTGATATTTTCAACGTTCAACCAAATTTCAACATTAACCTGCCAACGTCTAAATGATTCAATAATTATAATTATAATTAAACTCTATCTCGGGCGAACCAGATAAAAAATATTAATTTTATTCATAAATATGAAAAACATTGATCAAAGATAATTATTCTTGAGCCATAATATTAAGACTTATTTGTCTCTGCCAACATGGTGATACATGACGTATAAACAAAATCGTCTAATTCCTATTATCACGATTTTCGTGCGAGAATTTCAGTTTTTTTTTCTTTTAATAAAATAAGCTGGTCGGCGGAGAGTTATGAAAGTAAGGAAATTCATTCTTTTCGGTGACATTTCAAAATTGCCTTACGTGCTTAAGTGTGCTTCAAGAAACACTCCAAAATTTCCAAAATGCTATAAAAATGTTTCTTTATGCTTTGTAATAAATGATATTACGAGTGGTGCTTTCTCATTAGGCAAGAAAAAATATGTTTATAAATACCTTTAGCATCTACAATCTTTTTCAAAGGGATTTTTTAATGAAATCATTATATTACATAATATATTATAATACGCATGTTTTTTACGTTTTTGGAGTCTTTGGATCCGGTTGTGTTTTGTAATCGATGGCAAGTTAGGCTGACAAAAAGGCAGTAACTACAGAACTGCATTTTTGTCATTGACGTTGTAGTGGAAAATGACAGTGTTGATTAGTGCATTCGAACAACCACTAGGGTTAGTTAGCTAGTGGGGTGGCAGCAGATAGTTTCAAACAGTAAGTTGTCATTCAGAAAAAAAATAATTCCGAAGCATTTTGATGTTTCTGATTCTGAACGTGACACAAGCAGAAGTATGTAAATAGACTATAATACACATACACACTAATTCCATAATAAAGTTTTTATACCATTTTTATTTCTGGTATTTAAAGATACAAGTTGGTTGCCTCACCTCCGCCCGTTATATGTACGCAGCCGCTGTTTTACGGCTACTTTCCATAACGTAATAAAAGTCAAGAAATGAAACGAATTTACTCCTCATTCTCATGGTCCGATAAAGAACTGAGAATCTATTTTTCAATAAATTTTTATAATTCTGTTCAAAGGCATGGATGTTTGTAACGTCTAAAATTCCCTCTCACCCGTTCAGGGCGAAAGTGACAGTGATTAGCCATCCAATAGTCCTATCCTAGCCCTGTCCTTCTATTCCTATTTTCGAAAAAAAGGAGAAGTTGAGAAACTGAGTAACAAAAGAGTTGATATACCTCGATTAGGACGCCATATGATCCACATTGGGAGCGGACATATTAACAATAATAATAATAATAAATGGAATTCTACCAAGTTTTTCAATTCAATCAACATCATTAGGGTATGTGAAATTTAATTTCTCTTAGTATTTTGTGACACCGAAAAAGTGATCGTTTTGGATATTGGAAGGTTTTCACTTTTATCGGACTATGTTCAATTTATTGAAACCCTGAACGGAGACCGAGTCAGATTTAATTCATAGATAAATGGTCACAAACCCAACAAGAGAACCTTGTAACCTAGCCAAGTATGAAAATTTAATGCAATCGTTTCCACTGGGGTGGAAAACAAAGGAAAGGTTCTAGTATAGTTGAAGCCGTTGAGGGTTTATAGGTCATACCACCTAGCTTCTAGACGAGAAAGGTGAAATAAATTTAAATAAAATAAACGAATGCTTATTTTTTTATTTTAATGAACTGTTATAGAGCAAATCACGCTTCATGGAAAATTCGTCATAGACAACAAACTGATGAACAATTAATGACTACAAAAATTAAATATGAAAATAAAATAAAACCGTTAACAGAACTGGACTATTGGTAAATAACATTTTAAACAGAACAGGTTGCTCACCATTATTAAATTTATTCCCTTTGGGTTTTTCACATCCAGGTGTCAGTAATTGATTTGTATATAGTGTAAACAGTGTTTATACCTTACCTCCCTCCACACGTCCAGTAGAGTGTAATAAAACCCACCCCCACCCTTTTAAGAATTAGAATCATTGTTTGCCTTATAGAAATAAATAACCTTGCGATACGGTTAGTCTGAAGATGCTTCTTAAAGAGGCGAAACGCGACACGTTTGTGATAAACCAAGTGGAATAACTAAGTTATCAATTTTAAATTTAATTTTATATTAAAAATGAACTTCCACAAAGTTACCACCGAATCCATAAAAAACATTAAATATGAAAAGTTTGCTTGTGCTGCTATCAAACCAATTCGAAGTCTGGTTAATAGTGTTTATATTGAAAGATTATTCAGAAAATATTATTTAATTGTATCGATCGTTGAACTAATCTCAAAGAAACATCTTCCATGCTTAATATTATTAAATTAAAATTTGCTTTCAATTTTTCTTATTTATTAAAAAAAACATGTTTTTGTCTTTGCATGTTGTTATTTTAATAATCGCCATAGTCTTGTATAATTTTTTATAATGATATCTTTCAATATCTTCAACAAAAATTAATTGAAATTTGTGTCTAATAAAAATAGATGCTAAAAAAAATATGTTCTTTAGATATGTGGTCTCAAGACTCCGAGTTATACAAATAGTTGATGATTAAGAAAATTATAACACACATTTTATCACAACAGTACCTTTATTATCTAGTATTCAAAACTAATGTTGCTGCAGAATATTTCGTTCTGACGTGACGTTTCAGGTGATAGTGTGGTAAAATTATTTGCAATCAATTTTCTTTAAGCAATAAAATGTCCAGATCAATGATTTGTCTACTAAAAACAATGTATATCAAAAAATAAGAAAAATACCAACGGCTTAAATATGTTATTGTGTTCAAAGAAGAAAATCACCAACTTTGCAGTTCACATACGAAAATATATTATTTATTATTTTTTCTGTATTGATGTTTCTGTGTTTCATATTTTTTCCCGTTTGTTTCAGATGCAGAGATCGTGAAATAAAATCAGCCCGATCAAAGTTTTGATGGTCATTATTTAATCAATTTCCAAATTCATTTAAAATAATAAATTTAAAAAAGTGAAATTCGATGTTGTAAAACAAAAAAGGAAAACGTGCTAAGAAGTCACATGTAAATAACGCAATGGATTTTAATAGAATTAATTCGATGAAACTGTATAATGGGAATAAAAAAATATTTTAAAACTTTCGACATTGAATATAATTCAATTATCAAAAAGTATTGTGGTATCGGTAGAAATGTCGTCATTTTAGTCGATGAGATGGCGTTATACCAGTTCATCTGACGGCAGATAATTTTTGTGATATCAGGACATCAGAAAGTGCTACGGGTGAAAATTGAAACCTGCAAACGGTTGTGATAAATGTGTAGTGAAGTAGTTATAAATGTTTGATAGTATTGAATAATAGTTGATCAGTGTAAAAGAACAAGACACCTTTTGCCACAATGTCCGACCCTGATAACCAGTTTGACGACGAGGTATGAAATAATTCCTTATGTATTTTTATATACTTTATGGTAACTCTACGTTGTACATTGTACTCCTTCATCAACATTAGAGTCATTAGAAAACACGAAATGATTTAGTAATCTTGTTTATTAACTGCTTATTGTCATTAGAAAAAATGCACATTTCTGAAAACATTTGACCATTTGTCAACATTTAGTTAATCGTTCTAGAGCTTTAATCCTTGCATAGTTGTCTCGAGGGTTGGAATGGCTTCTTTCATACATTGTGTTAAATCGATCCATAGATTTGTCACCAGAAACATGGATGTCGTACCTTTTCGATTCATATAATGGGACATAGAGAGAGAGAGAGTGATTATTTAACCAACAGTCATTTACTATCCCCGCCTTACTATTTTTACAACTCTCTAAAGAGAGAGGTTAGGTTCTGGCCAACAATTTATTGTAAGATTCTTCATTAAGATTCTATATGCTTAAAACCGGGAGAAGACATGGCTTAAAAAACAATTTAACAGCCAGTTCTGTAGCATGTACACTCATCCCTCACCTAACACGGTACTCACTTAATCGTCTTAACACGGTTTTCATTATGGAGATTCTTTTTATTAAATCTTACATTGTAGTGTCTCCTGAAAGCAATTGCGATACCGAAAGTCCACTTTCAACTATTACTACAAAAGCAATAAAAGATGGATTACAAATGGCAAGAAATATAGAAACTCATTTTCTAAATAATGATCTGGATATGGATCGAGCTTTAAAATTTTAACGAGAAGTGAAACAACGCATTGCTAGATATAAAGAAATTTACACGAATCTCAAAACAGATAGACAAACAAACATTACAGATTTTTTGATACGGCCGACGAAAAATGATGGAAATACAATCGAAGGAATTGATGAAGGCACTGATGATGACATTCAGCCAAAAAGAAGAAATATGATAATTTCTAGTGATAGTGAGATCGAATAATATTTTTTTAGGTTTCATATCAAATTATTTTCAAAAGTAATATTTTTTTATTTTATTAATAAATATTTCTAAAAAAAGAACCTATCCTCTCTTTTCGATACATTTTTAAGCGAAGGATGGGTGTATTTTGTTGCACTCGGGTTTTCAACCTTGACTGCGTGACAGAGTTTGTACTCGTTTACGCAACCAAGAGTCCATGTGTTCAAATTGAGATTGAAAATCGGTAATAATTAAGACTTGCATAATTTTAATATTGTATTCCTTTCTGAATTTTCATAAAATATATAAAAATCAATGTGGGTTTGTTCGTATCTTATGCACTGCCATACCGTTCATCCGATTCCGATAAAACTTTGTCAAGTTGTTGCTTGCACTTGTGCAATGACTATAGGCATAGTACAATCAGGCGAGGCCCGGCCCGAGCCCTACTCTCAACCTTTTAATTTTTAACTTACAGTAGGTCTTATTATATATAAAAAAACAATCTCACAATCAAGATATATCTAAAATATAAAAATAAATCTAAAATAAAGAATCAAATTCGTACACATAGTGACATCTCGTTAACCTTCTGATTTATTCGTGTACGCACCAGATAGAAAACAAGACATATTGTGTGTCCAAAAGCACTTCAATAAACAGAATTAAAACACAAACACTTTCTTTCTTTGAGCGGTATTGCAACGCATGCTAGTTACTCACTAATGTTTGATAAAAAGACGTTAATCTTTATATACGAATACTACATTCGTTGACGTGCAAGTATATCTTTAATAATTGAACTACTTCTTCATCTTTCCTGTAAATTCTTAGTTATTAAACTTTACACGATTCAGCATTATTTACTAGTCATCAAATTTTGATGCGTAATTATTTTTTACGATGCAATAATCATAAACACTGCGTGTTGACTTATACCATCCTGCTCTTTCCGGATAAATATAAAAGTAATGATAATTAACTTTAATACCAGTAGTTTTGTTATACCAAACTTTAAGGCTATCGTAAATGGCATACACATTTTTATCTTTTAACACTAAGCACTTCACTGTTAACTGTTTCTAAACAAATGTTATGTCTTTATCCGCAAAGTTCAAAACGGTTTTTAAATTTTAATTTAAAACAGTGATAATATTGGTAAACATAACCTATTTTTTAGTTTATATTATTTAAAATGAATCAATTAACAAGACGAACAATGTTTTTTTACCATGGTGGTTACCCAAACGAGGCTAGAACCAACTAGAAGTTGAGTAATATCTTAGCAAACTTTAATCATCATAATTGAATCGAATTACTATGTGGCGTAAGTTCATAATTGTATAACGAGTCTCTATAATTACAATTACAAAATGAAAAAAGAGCCAAACGTTACATAACCCAGTGACGCATAAAAAATAATAGTGTACCCCTATGATTATTTATAATATATATTATATCAATGTTTGAGTGCAAATATATTGTACATTTAATGCATTTAAATGATAAACTATTTTCTCAACTATCTTATTTGGATGTATATTTTTACAGTATAAGGTATGTTTTTTTCCCCCGTGTTCACTCCCAATTTGGAGCGTATGGTCTCCTAATGGAGGTATCTTAACAGAATTTTCGTATGAGAACTGCTTATTACTCAGTTGCTCAATCTCTCTTTTTTTCGAAGAGAATAGGGATAGAAAAATAGGGCTAGGACAGGATTAGTGGTATGCTAATCGCTCTCGCTATGCCACCTGAAGATCAGATGGGTGGGAGAGAGGAGTCTTAGACATCACAAACACTCAGACTACGAACAGAAATCAATACATCGATTGAGAGATCAATTTATGAAACTGTCCAAACATCCGTATCCATAGCCAACGACGCTACCAACTGCGCCACGGACGCCGACATTTAACTCAATTTAGACAAAATATGGACGTACAATATATTTGCACTAAGACATCGAAATATACGATATAACCAATCACAAAACGGCTCACTAAGTTAATATAGCTGTGTTTATTACACAAGATGGTGTTGATTTCCTGAAACGTCACAGATAAAACGAAGAATACATAAAATTCTTTTGAACACAAAGGCATACAAACTAACTCGTATAGATTTCTCTCTGGCATTCTGCTATATGACTGAGTGTGCCAGGCACGAGCCGAACGCCTCTTCAATAAATGCATGAATAATTCGAGATCTTTTGTAGAGTCGGTAAGTCCTGATATTTCCATGAATAGATTCTGTATACATGATTTACTTGCGAGGGAATACATTGGCACGATCTCGAGCACGGTTTTTGCGATGTGTCGGAAAGTTTTATGTTTTTTTTTACTTTGGGTAAAATACAACATTACAGTTGAGGGAATGTAGGCTCGTTTTTTCGGTGCTTTAACTAATGTCATCAAGCTACATATCTATATCAGTAGTTTCCAAACTAATTATGCCCATGGACCCCTTCTTAGAGCAAATGGCCTGAATATTAACCCCATGTAAAATAATTCTACATAACTGTATAATAGAAAAATCATAAATTTAATTTTGATGTCTTGAATGGTAAATTTTGATTTTAAAATAAAATATAAGTAAAACATTTTGATATTTAAAGTATGATAAAATTCACGACTGCACTAAATCCATATTCCACTAAATAAAATTACGGCAAAGCAACCAACAGCCTCTGTACAGTGAATGCAGAATATAAAATTCATATCTGTTTTTGTAACCAGAATTTGTTGTAATCTTCTTTGTCGTATCCTTATTGGTTTCCACTCCCCATTTGTAGATAATTCAGTATATTGCTCCTGTATTAGTACGGATTCATCTGAATTTGTGAGTCTGCTTGTAAACAGGCCCAACACCCAACAAATCGCTACCAATTTATTTATTTCAACTTTCATAATAATAATGAAAATATTTCACAAATATTTTTTTATAGTAAACCTTCACGGAACCCCCGACGTTGTTCTTATACCCACTAATTATTTTTAATTTGCTGCAGACAACCTCAGCGGCCACAAGGACCCCTGGGGGCCCGTATGAATCACTTTGGAACCACTGATATATATGAGCCTAAAATAGTTTTTTCATTTATTGAAAAGATTTTATTTATTTAACACAATATGGAGTCTATCTCAACTGAAGTTTTTTTTATGAGAACTGCTTTTTGAGAAATCGTTTAACCTTTTAATTGTACGAAGAGAGCAAGGATAAAATGATAGGTCTAGTGGTAATCAATGTTCCCTCTAAGCAGTTTGAAAATCCTTGCGCACTCGTCCAGGGTTTGCGCGCACTCCAATACAACTATTCAAATAATCTTAAAATTTGAATAACTCGAATAGTACGTTTTTTTTCAAGATATTGTATTTATGTATGATTTTTTTGCCTGCGACGCATTCTTCTACATTATGATTTATGATTAAAAAATACGCGTAGGTTTTTTCAAATAAAAAATGGTCAAGCCATTACTATTGTAGATATAAAATCATCATTTTGGGGGAAAAAATTAAGGGCCCCTCTGGGCGGCACAAACCCTAGCTACACCACTGTATGGACATATAAATAATTAATGTTTTTGTTGCTGTGCAGTATTATTCAAATTCGTAAAATATCATTCAAACATTGAATTGTTTTTTTAACCCTCAGATGTCAAAACGTTCAGCTAGTAAATCAAATACATATATCGTCTAGGTTCTCCAAAAGTAAGAAAAGAATTCAAACTGGAATGGCTTCACGGATCAGTTGAAACTGAAATGCCATCCAATTAGAAATTGAACATTAGATAACATAATGAGAATTAAATCTTACCTATTATCAAAACAAGAAATTGATTTAGATGAAGTATATAATATATAGATTAGTTGTAAGGAAAGATGTGAAAAACTATAAAATTTTAAGCAAAGTTTTATTTTAATACAGATTATTTAAACATATTATTAAAAGACAATAATTTTAAATATAATGTGCAACGCAAAATAAAAAAAAAAACACTTTTTTTATATCAACTATTCAAATATGACATTGATGTTTGCAAAAAAACTGAAATTATGCCGCGCATTTGTTGGAGTGACGCGAGCAGCCTTTAAATTTTTCACGCAGGTAACCTCTCGTCTTAGAAGGAACATTGGTGGTTAGCTATTTGCTGAAGCTACGCTTCATTTTTAGGATGGGATGGGTGGGAGGAAATTCTGGGCATCACAAACATCCATGCTCAGACACGAGACATCCTCAACCGAAGTCATCGATTAAAATTGCTAACGTTGTTATTCCACTGGGTTTATCACTAACGTGACGCGTTTCGCCTGTTTAAGAATCATCTTCAAACTAACCATATTGCAAGATTATTTATTTAAAAAATAAACAATGATTCTAATTCTTAAATTTAAAATGAAGGGTAGGGTGGGTTTTATTCTATTCTACTGGACGTGGAGAGGGGGTTAAGACATTAAGACTAAATACCAAAACACTACTTATTAACAAAACAATTACTAGTGTTTGGAGGTGAAAATCCCAAATAAAATAAATTTAATAGAGGGGATCTACCTGTTCTATTTCAAATGTAATTTAGTAATGTTCGATTACTGTTAATGGTTAAATATATTTCCACAAAGCTACCACCGAATCCATAAAACAAATCGTAGCCAACGATGTTGACCACTGCACCACGAACCCAACAACAACTATGAGTATTATTAAAAAAATAATAAATTGCCTCTAGTTGTTTTCTTTACATGAATCATTCAGTCATCTAACAGTGATCCCCGAGTCTAGATTCAACCACAGTTTTTTCCAGTTTGACTCCGATTAGCAATAAAATATGAACAACTTTATGCTATGATTTTGATGTCTTGTGATCACGTACCGAAGCAGTACCAGGCATTTAGTATTGATTAATTATTTCTAGAAAAATCGACCCTTTCCCGAAAAAATATTCCGAAAGTATTAGGCGAACAGAAGTAATACAACTCAAAAGCTATCAGAAAGACTGAAACGTTCTTGTATGAATTTCTTAGTTACATCCATTGAATGCGGAATTTTAGTCAACAAAGTACTTTACCATGAAAGGTTTTCCATTTCAAAGAAATCGTTCGTAGTACCCGGGTAATGCAGGCTGCTATTTTAGGTATCATTTCACAGTAATATACCTATGAAGCATAAAGGACACAATTCCCTGGAAAATGTCATGGGTGACGTTAAAAATAGTGTTTTGTGACACAAAAAACCCGTTATATTTTATATGATCTTGAAAAATTTGAAAGTATTCATTTAAAGAGATTGTTAAAAATGTTATCGGAGGAGACAATGTATTTAAATCGAGGTATAATTAAAATTAGGTAAAGTTATAAATACAATATCAGGTATCTTGTTTACGCGACATTTATGTTGAGTACTTTACTCCATTTTTAATAACTCATGAGAATGTATTTTAAATATAACTTTGCAATACAAGACAGTCTTATGAATCATATAAAAACATATAATATTTGCCGGTACAAGGTTGATAATGAGATTTCGTATTTTTGTTCCGTTTCGTAAATTATCAAAAACTACTTGAAATTGTATTATTTTTAATATATAATGCCTTTCCACCAAGAGACAGTTAACACCTTAGGCGTTGTAGAATTAAGGTTGGAAACCGCTGCCTTACACGCTCAGGGCTGTCAATCTATATGATTCATTCAGAATATCATTCCGATTGATTGAGTAAGTTTCGCTTCACAATCATCCATTCCTTTTGAAACAAATCTATAAATCAATAGTTTCTGACCGGGTAACGTCCACCCCGATTAAAATTAATATATTCATAGCGACTGTTAATTTTAATATTTATTTTCTTCACGAATAAAGACAACGGTAAATATTGATTACATAAAAGGTTTTAATATTTTTGTTTCCGGTTATAATAGAACATATGCAACAAATTTATATTTTGAGTACATGTGTTTGTTAATATAAGATAATTGAGTTGTGCGTGAATACGTTTAATTGCAAACTTTATGTGTTCACAAATAGTTTTATAATTAATCCTAAAACATTGCTAACGAGTGGAAGTATTCCGGGAGTAGAGTATACGCTTTATAACTTCACACTTTGTGTATAACACATTAAAGTCAGTGTATTAATTTGTATTGGTCCCGTGATTGGTTGATGACAATCGGCTTGGTAGATTCAGTACGAATTTGTCACTTGAAGTGGGTGCACGCTTGCTTATTTTTTAAAAAATACGGTTACCATAATTTATGAAGTACCACTAAAAATATGGACACTTCTATGATGGCATGATTTACTTATTCCCAATTTAGAGCCCATGTCTGTGGTAGTAATTGATAATACGTTATATCACAATAAAATCATTAATCCTACGCTGTCATTAATTCTAAGTAAGCTGATATGATTCAATGACTGACACATATATTTATATGCGTATATCTATAGTAATACCTTTCATCTCTAATCAATCAAAATCGTGAATTAAAGATCGTTGGTTTGAAAGGAGTTAATGCAAATAATTTTTGAACATTTGTCAATCACGTTTTGCTGACACTTTAATTTGATAATAAAACAATATTATTATTTATGTAGTTTTTTTTTTTTTTTTTTTTTTAATAAATAGATCAAATGATATTCACTTGTATTGATATATGTAGTAATAAATAAATAGATAGATCATATAATGTGTAAAGAAAAATTTTACATCATGGCCACCCTAGAGCCGGAGTGTAAAGTTATGCGGCGTAAACTCTAAGTTAGACTTAAAAGATATAATAAGTCTCAGACTAAAAATTATATCATTCCACGTTTTAAATGATTTTTTTTCTCGTATGGCAATATAATTAATATATTAATATTTTCTAGATATCTCTGGTATTTTTCTTTTATCGTGATACCAGGGCGCTATAAATTTTCACGGGAAACATCTGCCAGCATTCCCTTTGTTATTTAAATCCGACGCCACTAACCAGCGCAGAAACATGACATATTGCTTTACGAGATTTCCCTTGTAAACTTCATAAAATGTAGGCACGAGGTGGTGAGCGCTGGTCTCCATAGAAACGCGCTTAGAATGAATGGCCTTATAATAGTTTCGTTAAAGTGGTGGAAAGGTCAGCGCATTTGAGTGCAGTAACGGGGCTTTGTTACAAGAGAAAATTTACATGCTATTCCGCTACCTCTGCAACTTTATGCTTGCCTGATACATGTAGATGTCAACTTTATCAGAAATTGCCTTATTATTATGGGGAATTAAAACGGGCCGGTATTATTTTCTCAATTAAATTAAATTATATAAGCTTAATATTATAATGTAATTAGGTAACCATGAGATATTTAGTTAATGCTCGATTCTTAAGTTAGTTAAATCCAGTTCGGGTACACCATATTTATACTTGTTGTTAATCACAAAAAGCGCTACCCCGAACATAAAACCTTCTTCAAGATATGATTGTACATATCGATGGCTAGTGATACAACTACAAATTGGCAGTTTTGAGATATGGCCGATCAAAGTTTTGACTCATCTAAACTGACTCGTAAAAACTGATGGCTAATTATTTATTTTATTTTTTATTCAAATAGGTGGTCAATAGTTTATAGTTTTAGGATTAAAGGTTGTTTCTTTATGGAACGACACGATTAATAAAAATATATTTTTACAATACGACATTTCGATATGATGTATATGGAACTGATAAATTATTTAATGTTGCTAATTTCCATATGCAAATATCTGCCTTTTAAGATAAAACCTGTACATTTTACAAGCTATACTTTTGTGGAACTGTAGAAGAGCGGTGTTCGAATATAATGGTTAACTTAACATAAAATATCAAATTTTTGACTATTCATCCTATGGAACTGGGCCATCGATATATTATTATCTCACTTTTAAGATGTTAACTGTCAATTCTTGGTGGAAAGACATTATATTTAAAAAAAAATAAAACACAATTCATTTGTACTACTTCCACATATTTATAATGATCAGGACCGGTTTCGCTCATCACGAGCATTCCTCAGTTGATAATGCTCGTGATGAGCGAAACCGGTCCTGATCATTATAAATATGTGGAAGTAGTACAAATGAATTGTGTTTTATTTTTTTAAATATTATTATCTATAAATAAAAATATGATGTCAAAGTCACAAAGTCATATTATCTGTTTTTTTTTTTTTGATTTATTTTTATAACAATATATTTTATTTTTATTTACATGTAGAATCATAAATAATTATAAAATACGAGTGTTTTTAATAAATGGGCAAGCATTTGCTTTATATGCCCAATTCTATGGCACTAAAATCTTTATCTTTCAGAACAACTACTCTTCAATCAATGTGGACCAAGATAACTCAAACATTGGGCACCCATGATCTGCCACATATTGATGACAACACATACTTATTTGCAAAAAACATACTGCTTCCCATTTTCTCTTTCAAGCCATGCCCGGTCCCAATGTGGAGCGTATGGCCTCCTAATGGAAGTATGTCAACAGGAGTTTTTCTATGGCAACTGCTTCTTACTCAGTTGCTCAACCTCGCTTTTTCGAAGAGCGAAGGGCTAGAAGAATAGGTCTAGGACTATACTAGTATCTAATTGATCTCACTACGTCCCATTTTTAGGATAGGGTGGATGGGAGAGAATTTTAGACATTACAAACATTCATGTCAACAGAAATTTATTAATCAATTTCTGAAACTCTCCGTAGTGGAATTTGAACCCAAGACATCCGTAAACGAAGCCAATGACGTTGACTACTGCACCACGGGACCGACATTATCCCATTTATTCAAATGATATTATAAAAATATCCGTATTCAAACGTTAAAGCAAGTTTTTTTGATAATGCATAATAAAACCATGACGAGGTTTCACTTCTCGGGAATGTCGGGACCTTTTCTCAAGACGTGAATTTAAAACAACTTTAATCGCACCCCGAAAACTCGGCGACAAAGGGCTCTCTTCGAGCGAGAAAATTGTGAAAATGCCACACTAGAGGATTTCTGAACCCTTTCAGTAAACTCAAAACGTAATTGGTTGGCTGTGTAATCGTATGTAATTAGTCTGTTGGATCTGCCTGTTACGCCCTTCGCCCCAATTCTAGGCGGTTTAAGATTAACAGCCCTAGATTACTACACACTTTTTAATTGTAAAAACAAAGCTCTTAAGAATAAACCAAAAGCAATAAATTATACCGTACCCAAATCGTGTAAATTACTACAAAGTTTTATCTAAATAAAATAGTTACATAGTTTCACTCATTCAAGATTTTTTTAAATTGCTGCGATTCTTATTTGTAGTGAATAAAAACGTAATTTGAAAATTTTGTGTGTATCTATTTAGTAAGAAATGAAATTAATATGTAGACTAAAGTAGCGTACATTATTTGATTTTTTTTCCAATCATGTACCCTTCTAATATGGAGCACATGGACTCCTAATGGAGTTTCTCAACAGAAATTGTTCTGCAAGAACTGGTTACTGTTCGGTCATGCAACTTTCTTTTTTAACAGAGTAAGAATGTAAAGATTTCGGACTGTCAACGTTGTTGGATTCAGTTACGGATGTCTCGTGTTCAAATTCCAGTACGGACAGTTTCATATAATGATTGTTCAATTGATTTCTGTTCGAAGGTATGGGTGTTTGTAAAACGGAGCTTAACGGGAACGATTAACGATTTTTTTACTGGGATTTGAACCCGTGAGATCCATAACAGAAGAAAACGACGTTTACCATTGCACCACGGACCCGACAGTATTTCATAAATACTTTGTGAATTGTTTTTTTAAATAAAATTATTTCCTTGAAAAGTCTACTAAGTTTACTTCAGCATTGCTGGTATCATTGCTGGCAAACAACTTGAAGCGTATTATTTCAATTTTTGTGCTGAGATTGTCTCGGGAGCAGCTGCCCAAGACTCGCGCTTGCACTTTAGTGTGATGATTATCCCTAGCTTAAGATATAACATAGCGTTATCTGTATAGATCCGTTGGCTCGCTGTATGACGCCACAAATTTTGTAAAGCCTGTATAGTTTGCTCCTTTAGCTACTAAATCGGCATGGTCTGTAGAGTTGAAGAGCTCTTCCCGTTTATTTAACGCTCTTAAATTAAAGGATAATCAAATGCTGGTATCTGTCAATTTTGATGGGATCTTCCTGAAAATAAGTCCGGCTGCAGTAAATGTATTTTCGAACAAGGTTTTACGGTATTTAAAAAGACCGCCGAAAAATTTGGATACCGGCTTTGGTAGAACCGGTATTCCAATCCATAAGTATAATGTCATCGAGAATGTATGATTATGTTAAATAAATATTTATTTTGTCAAGCGTTTCTCAAATATGTATTTTCTAAAACTGTAACCTAGTCTATAACGGTATCTAATATAATCAATCAATCAATAAAAGTTTCATGTTGACAATAACAAGCCGAACACAATCGGTTTTCAAAACCATTTACCGTCGAATAAAATTAAAAAATACAGTAGTTCAAAATTGAACCGACTGGCGGCGCATTGTTTTTCTTGTAATTCAATATAACATTTCGGTATTTAATTATTTTCTCCTACACCCATTTCTATTAAACGCTAATGACTATCACTCTTTCAAATTGTATGTCATAAACGAAGAGATATTTTTTTTGTATCATGCCCGCTCACAATGTGGAACATATTCTATGCTATGGACTCTCAAAAGAAGTTGTTATCACGAGAAATCATTTTAGAGCTATCGGTCTGAATTACTGACTGCAATTTTTTTATGCGGTCCACACATCCAGCGAAGTCCTCTCCCAATGTGGATCATATGGTCTCCTAATGGAGGTATCCTAACAGAACTTTTCTACGATAACTGCTTGTTACTCAGTTGCTCAACCTCTCTTTTTTCGAAGGGAGTAGGGATAGGGCTAGGACAGGACTAGTGGTTAGCTAATCACTCTCACTACGCCCCGTGAGCATGGGATAGGTGGGAGGAAAGACTCAGACTACAAACAGAAATCCATGAATCGATTGTAAGGTAAAAACGTTCGCACTGCGAATTGAACCCGAGACATCCGAAACCGTAACCAGCGACGCTACCAACTGCGCCACGGATGCCGACAACAAAAAGACTAATGTACACAAAAAAATTCTAAAAGTATATTATACTAAAGCAATGAGATAACATAATTCCAAAATAACCTAAAACGATTTTGAAAATTTAAGGAAATGACAATGACCAAACGACATTCACACAAAACTTTCTCTATAAACATTGTTAAATTTTCAGCGGTTCACGTTAATTTCTTGTATGCACCTAAAAACGAGCTGTTCTTATAGGTATGTATGTGTAATTTAGATACAGGACGGGAAACTCCCGAATTTTCTCTAAATATATTTTTATTTTATGCATCGAAACTTCAAAACCGCATAAAAAAACTTAACTGTATGAGGAAATGCTCTCGTCTTATCATTGTTTTACCGGACACAGTTTGTGAAACACAGCACTAGAGCAACATTAAACGTTTCTACGAAATGGATAAATCAAATCTGGAATAGAAAATACATTTCTGTTCGCGTATATTTTAAAACTGACGTAATCGATTTATTGTATTTTTAAATGTGGCTGTCGTTCATTTGATTGTATTATTTTTCTATTTCCGGGTCGTTAAAAATAGCAATTCATTTAACGTAAAAGGGATGGCATATTGGCGATAAAATGAAACTCAATTAATTAGTTGTGTACATAATAAAACAATGAAATTTAATTAGGCTTACGACACTGGCTTGCAACGACTTTTGAAAAGGGGTACGTTTTAAAAACTAAGAAAAAAATATGGTACATTAATAAAAAAACCATGACTGAGGCTGTTCTCGTGGCAGAGTGATTACAGTCTACTCAAGTAAGTGTTTGAAGGTTCGAATCTCTAAATTGACACTTTTATTTAATATTGGCTTTACATGACTTACAAATAGCTCACTCTACAAATAGCTTTTGAATAACTAACTTGTTCTTTCATAATCCATTTTTTCTCTCCCTATTTAATGGATCAATATATAATCCTATATAAACATGTCGGTGTCCGTGGCGCAGTTGCTAGCGTCGCTGGCTATGGTTACGGATGTCTCGGGTTCAATTTCCGGTGCAGACGGTTTTCACAGATTTACCTTTCAATCGATTTATGGATTTCTGTTCATAGTCTGAGTTCTCCCTCTCACCCATCCCATCCTCACGGGGCGTATCGATTGCGATTAGCTAACCACTAGTCCTGTCCTAGCCCTATCCCTACTTTCTATCCCTACTCTCTTCGAAAAAAGAGAGTTTGAGTAACTGAGTAACAAGCAGTTCTCGTAGAAAAATTCTGTTAAGATACCTCCATTAGGAGACAATATGCTCCACATTTGGAACGGATATGGAAAAAGTTTTTTTGTGCGATTTTTTAAACGTGATTTCGCTGGATGTGTAGACCGCATAAAAAAAGATTTTGCAGTGCGTAATTCAGACCAATTACTCTAAATTAATTTCTCGTGAAAACAACTTATTTTGAGAGTCTATAGCTTAGAATATGTTCCACATTGTGAGCGGGCATGATACAAAAAAAACATCTTTTCGTTTATGACATACAATTTGAAAGAGCGATAGCCATTAGCGTTTAGTAAAATTGGGTGAAGGGAAAATAATTGAATACCGGTATAATGCATTGTTCCTTCAAACCAACAAGAATGCTTAGCTACTCTTATTTTGGACGTTTAAAGTTGAAATGTTCAATAACTATCGCCGTCCAATTACTATAGCAGTCACCCTATTTTGTATATTGAAATATTAGCTAAAATACCAAAATATCAGTTTAGGTATTGCAATCGTTAGTTCTGAAGATGTCTTGATGCCGATATAGTTCACTTGTATCACATCGTATGCAGAATCCGTGTCGTTTATCGATCAAATAACATATTATTTGCCAATAAGCCTCGTCAATAATGCTGATAAAAATAACAGGCATAATGTTTCGTAAATCTGCAGAGTCGTGTATCGCTACATTACAAACAGTATTTCATAATAATTATAATTTAGTTATACAAGAAATATTCTTGTGTATCTAATTACATTACTATGTTTCATCTTGTCTACTATAAATTATCTTTTAAGTTGGTCTAGAAATGTCATTAATTAAGGCGGTTTCATATATTCATTAACGGAGAAGCTGCGATGCAAACACTGGCACAGAACAAAGGCTAAGCACGCTGAAATTAGTTACAAGAGTGTTTGTAGCAAACATTACTCTCGATACACCAACACACTGCTCGTGCATCAAACAGATCAGATATTTCCAACTTTACGGCATTAAGTTCTATCGTATATATAACTAGTTTTTTTATACAACTTCGCCCAAGATAGAGATCGCTTATATTAATTCATAAAACACTTTTCTCTTCCTTTTAAGTATACTTCTTATAAAACCCACAAAATGAGGATTTCATTGTTTTACGTTTTGTAATTTTAAATGATGGATAATGTTCCGCTCAATCTTCTACCAATTTTACGATTTAAGCATGAACAATTATTATTTGTAACGTTTATACTATAACATATTTATAGTTGCTAAGAAACACGATGCTATGACAATTGCAATCACAGAATATTCGGTATGGAGCGGCCACTAATCAATCTTTCTCGGCCTTTGTTGATTTTTTTATTCCGCATTGTAAATGTCAAAAATATAACGTTTTCTGTTTTAAAGGTTAAAAGTTAAATGCTTGTAATTGAATGTTGAAAATATCACAGTTCAACTAACAATTGCAGCTAAAATGACATGTGAAAATGTCACATCGCTACTGTACACCGTTTGGGAGGAGTTGTTGTGACCGACAGACATACAGATTGCCACATGTATTTTGTGTTGTCCAGTAGAGATACATATACATGTTTATGTCAGGTCTGTGATCGAGTGGTTAACGTCGTTTTCTTTGGTTATGGTGATCAAGAGTTCAAGTGCCAGTACGGATAGTTTCATTCGATTTGTGGATTACTGTTCGAAGGCTTGGATATCTAAAAATTTTTCCGACCCATCTGATAGTAAAAACGGGGCGTGACGAGAGCAACTAGCTAACTACTAGTTCTATCATAGCCATATTCTTCTATAGAGATAAAGTAGGGACTCTCGTTGAAAAAGAAAGGTTGAGTAACTAAGTATCAAGGAGTTCTCGTAGAAAAACGTATGTTGAAATAAGCTCCATTAGGAACTCAATGGTTAAAAAATATACATATTTGAACCAAACCCAATAGGCTTTGGATAGTCTCGTCTGTTTTAAATATTTAGTTTTTAGACAAATGCAGAAATTATTGATAAAAGTTTTTATATGTTTTGAGATTCATAATTGAAATTAATTATATGTGCTATCTGCGTTCTATTCATTTATGGTTTCAACGGGTTTAAAACTCAGTTTGTAAAAAGAAATGGCATCACAGTTGACGCCAATGCGCCATGTACTTAACAAACATAAAAAATGCAGTTACTAAATGAAACAATAATTCACAGTATTGACAAAAACCGAAACCTTGATGTAAACTAATGAAACAATGGCCACTTGTCTGATCTAAATGTATGAGTGGATTTCTGATTAGAATTTTCAGTTCGTAATTGATGAATTTAAATTGTATATGTGTATTTATTTTATCAAATAAAACTTTCAAAATATATAAATGGAATCGTGTTATACGGAGATAACTCATGCAAGAGACATTGTTATAGGGGTGTGTGGCTCGCGTTATAGGAAACAATGGTGTAAAGTGACTATGCTTATGTAATTGTGATTATATTTTATTACTATATTACTGCGTTAAGAATAACTTCTTTTCGCATGTTTGATATACATGAATATTAATGAACACCGGTTTATTGGAAAGCTGTATTGAATACTTCTGCGCAAGTGGAATGAACGTTGCATTTCAATAGCCACTTGTAGCCCTGGATGAGAACGAATCCCACAACAGTGCCAAGTGCAATTTCCAACAAGATAGTGATCATTGACCAATGACGCAAGTCAGCATATTACATAATCGATTATTGGTAACCATCGCTAAGAGCGCCTTTGCAATAAGCAATACAAAAGTAACTAAAATATTGTAATACTTTTGTCAGGCGCGTGGAGAAGTGGTTAACGTCCTTGGCTTGGGTTACGGATATTACAGGTTGAATCCTAGTACGGACGGTTAAGTAAATTGATTTTTAAATAGATTTGTACATTTCTGTTCAAAGACATGTTTGTTTGTGATGTCTAACATTTCCTCCCAACTCCCAACCATCCGATTTTAAAACCGGGGGGTAGCAAAAGTGATTACCTAACTACTAGTCCTGTCCTAGCCCTATCCTTTATGAGTAAGACTTTCTTCCAGCGAGCTGATGAAAATGTTTCTCAGGTACAATCGAACGCCAGTACACTTAGTCAAATCACTAGTTATTTCAGTTAGTGGTAACATGTACAGAGTTTAAAATTTGAAATAAAAACAAATACAAAAAAACACAATTGGCATTTAAAAAAAATCAAGCCTTCGAAATCGTTACGCGACTACAAAGGTTAGCTGACGGCCGAGCGACGCGCTCCAAGCCGCTCACAGTGGTCGACTGGTGAAAAAAATGTAATGCCTGCAACAGTGAGATCATGCCTCCTTGCCAAAGGGTAGTAGACGCCGCTTTCTAAAAACTTACTTGACAACGTTACCTCAACATGGTGTTTGACACATTAAAACGTTATTTTTATGCTTGACTTTGCGCCACAAGAGATGATCCGATGAAAGTTCTAGACACGATTCAAACTGAATAATAATGGGTCGTGTCACCTTGTATCTCTACCCTCTTCAAAAAAAGAGGTTGAGCAGTTGAGTAACACACAGTTCTCGTAGAATACTTATCTTGAGATACCTCTATTATGAAGCCATATTGTGAGTGGACATGGTTAAAAAAATACTGTCTTTAATTCAACTATTTTAATTAAACTATTATAAGAAAAAAAAAATTATTTCCCAATATGGATCATATTTTGTTAACGTTTTTTTTTACATTTTCAGTTAGTTTTTTAGCGGCGAATGTACTTAATATAGGAAAATAAGGATAGGAACATGAAATAACTAGTAGTTAGTTAAAAGCTCTCGGTACTCCGCATTTTGATAATCGGATAGTCGGGAGTTAATGTTAATAATAATAAACCAATTGAAAAACCAATTTTTATAAAACTGTACGTACAGAGATTCGAACCAGTCAGACCAGTGACAACACAGCAAAACAGCACACGCAAAATCAGAACAGTGACAAAAAACACAGATGAAAAATAAACTAAATGATATTTTTGTTGTATCTATATATGAATTAAATGCATATACAACACAATTTTAAAGAAATTTTCAATCAAATAACTGCAGGTTTCATAGATGTATGGATGGGTTGGGTGTGTTGTTTTATCACTGTGTTGATTTATCTTGTACTGATTTGTCCATAGCAACTCCCAAATTTCTCCCTGAAATACTAATAAAAATGGCCAAAACTCTCGATTTCCGAGAGCTGAGAAGAAAGCTTGCGTGAAATGAGTCTATACAATTGAATCTCTAGACTTTAGACAACATTAGACAATGGTTATTTTTCTGAGAGATTTGCAGAGCATTTACCGTCGTAATTATTGACTCCATTAGCAGAGTAAATAGATGTCGTAACTATACACGCATTCGCAATTCCGCCCTCTCTTGTTGAATGTACATAGTTTTGGCAGATAAAACACTGAGACCATTAAAGAACCGTTTCAACTTTGCTCTTTAACCAACTTCCTATGTTTTCTAAGTCCCATTCATACACTTGACGACTAATAAACCTTTTAAGACACATATTAAACACGACAAAGTTTCTTTCACATTATTCGTTGGTAGGATATTAAACAAAGTTATTTCATTTATTACATATTTAGAATATATTATTCATAATGGATAAAATGTTTATAGTTTAAATTATATCTTTACGGCAGAGAAATTACGTAAGTTTTAACATATTCAATTGTTTTCTACAATAGAAAACAACACAAACGCGATGGAAAGAAATATAAATATGTCTGTCAAACAGGAGTTCTACATTCAAATTAAATACAGTCAGGGTTACCAATTTTCAGCATAGCGGACTTTAAAGTTAAAAAAATGACAATCGAATCATCTCAAATTGCTATACATTTTCGAACAGGACACATCATGCAATATAGAAGCATAACGTGTTATGAAATGGTTGCAATGAATAGCTAAAAGTAGAAAGTATATTATTATAAAACTGTAATACTTGACCCATAATTATTATCTTTGAAAGTCTTATGAAAGCTTAAAAAGATTAGAAAAGATTTGCTAGCATTATTTTATGTTTTAAAAACTTAAAAAAAGATTATGCAATCACAAGCGATACTGGCCCTGATAATGTCATACAATTTTACCTTTATAAAGTAAAGTTATCACTGTCTCAAAACCAGAAAGATGTTTTCAAGCCATGTCCGTTCCCGCTGTGCAGCATTTGGAATCCTAATGTAGCTTATCTTGACAGAAGTTTTTTCCACGTGAGCTACTTGTTACTTGGTTGCTCAACCTTTCTTTTTCGAAAAAGTAGACACAGAATGATATTTTTAATCATTCAAAAAAATCTAGCATTACGGCTACCGCGCCAAATATTTTGAAATTAGAAAATCAAAAATGATAAACTCGATGAGAAATTTTATAAGTCATTTGAGATCAATTTGAGGAGAAGAAATATCACAAAAACCCATTTACAAGATAACAAATTCAAATCGAAATCTATATTTGATATTGACCTTGTCGGGTCTTGAAACCAGATCACTTTTACAAATCTCTTACTATTAGACAATGCCAAGGCTAGGACAAGACATCTTTTTAGACATCCATACCTTCGAAGTTAAAGCGATTGAAAAATTAATTTGTGGATTCGAGCGGGTGAGAACCGCAACCGTAGCCAACGACGTTGACCACTCGACTGCTGACCCAACTTTACGGCCCAATACAGTTTATGATGATATTTTGTTTTAAATGACAAAATGTATACAATTTATCGTTTTACGTACTGATAATTCGTAAAATATCGATTCAATATATGCAGTCATAGAATATAATGGCTTTGTATTTTTTTTATTCTGGCAAAAGCATGATATAGCCATAACTCTTTATGATTTGTATGCAAAAAAGATTATCCTCTATAATGTACAAAAAAAATCATTTTAAAAGACAAATATTTATACTTGGGAGAGGAAAAATAATAATGCTTTAAATACGACTATCTCAGAACCTGTTTTATGACTTAATGCCTTCTGTCGGTATACCTTTGATATATTTAAATAATACGGCAGCCTTCGATAGTCAGTTGATTTTAAATATAAATAACTCTAAATAATATATCAATTTGAAAATACTGCAGAGAAGCAATAGCATTATTTGAACAAAAAAATCGATATGAAAAATACATTAAAATATTAATGCTATGGCGTGATGTGAACGAATCAACCAATTGAATCTCGTATTCAAAGAATTTTATATGTAGCCACGCAGTTATAATCAGACAAATGGTCGGAGCATAGTATAACTAATTTACAAATACAATTACGATATTTTAAAAGGGACTATAAATATTAAATTTAAATATTACATATTTTTTGACGATTTTAAGTACATAACTTTACCTTATAAATGTTCCATGTCAGAGAGTTCATAAATAGCTTAATATTATTTTTTTTAAAACATGTCCACGCCCAATGTGGGTCATAATTGTTGAGCACTAAATAAGTGAAGTGAGCCAAGTGATAAAATTGTGAAACATGTTTATTGAAAGTATTACTGTCATTACAAACATCTATACCTTCCAACAGAAATCCATAAATCGAGTGAAGAAACAATTTATGAAACTTTCTGTGCTGGGATTCGAGTCTTTGACATCCGTAAACGAAACCAATGACGTTGACCACTGCGCCAAGAACAAAAATGAATAAAACACTCATCGCGAGCATTCCCAACAGTCAGTTTCGAAAATTTGTGGAATTAGTACGGTTAATTCTTTGTGCGAAATGAGAAGGGCAATAAGTCTAAAATTAGTACTTCTTAGAAGAGCCAAAACAAAATTGCATTTGTATGAAATTTGATGAAAGATGTGATATCTAAACATGAACTCTACCAATTCAGCAGCATTAATTCGAGTCTTCCTTTGTATATTTTATGCATGTAAATATGTATTGTAGTTATTTCAGAATATTTAACTCGTTTTTCAATTAATTCGTCTTAACTGTCTTTTCAATGTACATGGTTTTCATAATATATAATTGAGATAAAAAAACGATATGAAGAAGTGACCGCAGACGGTAGATCGAAATCGTCAGATTGAGAGTTCCTGCTAAAGATAGATACGATCTAATTTGAATAGATCGCAGTGATTTTAAAGAAAGGAATATGCAAAAATGTCGGCAATAAAAGATTTATCGCTCGAAGCTTTGTGAACTGAGGATTGCCCGACCTTGCTTTCTGTGCTCCGGATATTTGATAGTGAAATATCATGCTTAAATATTTTATTTATCCGAAAGAAAATCGCCAAAAAACACGCAACTGGTATCTGAATCAGTATTGTTTCGTAAATTTGTTTCTTAATTTTATTTATTTCTCATTTTAAACATTAACATTTTGTTAATCTGATAACAACAGTTGATTGGATTGGTTCAGAAATTTTCTAGCGTTATTAAAGTAATTGTGTTTTCACAAAAAGAATAATTACCATGAGATCGGACTCTAGCAGTTCCCAATAAATAAGACTCAACACCTTTACGAGGAACATAATGATTTTGATTTTTATAGATCAATTTCAATTGAGTAAAACAAATTATATATGTACATTTCTCTTTGAATTATAATATGCAAGTTATGCGACCACTGACCTTCTTCTTGTATTGCGATATTGGCTATGCTAAGTATCAGCCTAATAAACATGTATAAATCAAATACTAAATGATTTTCATTGCCGATGACTCTTTAGATTGCTTCAAATTACCATGTCATGCTGTTTTAAAATATGTATATATTTAATATACATAAAAATGAATGTTTGTTCTCTATGCATTCCTTTACCATTCATCCGATTTCGATGAAACTTTGGTGAGTTGTTGTACGCACACCTGTGAAGGTTTTTGAAGAAAAAAAAAATAAATCTAAAATCTAAAGGCTGTGGCTGGGCTGGGCCGGGCCTTAAGATGACGGGCTTGGACTGGGTAATTTTATGAAATTTCGGCCCGTGCAGACCTCTAATCCAAAAACACTTCAATAAAAAGAATTAAAACACAAACCCTTCCTTTCTTTAAGTGGCATTGCAACGCATGCCGGGTACTCACTAGTATTTAACCCATTCACTGCTACACTAATCACCTTGGTATTAGTGCTCTATCGATTACCACGTAGTTACTAATTACCGTCGTTAGCAGTGAATGTATTAATATATATATAAATGAATGTTTGTTCGTTTGTTTGCTTGTCCTTTATGCATTCCTTTACCATTCATCCAATTTAGATGAAACTTTGGCGTGTTGTTGTGCGTACACCACTGAAAGTTTCTGAAGAAAAAAAAATTAAATCCAAAATCAAAAAAAAATTTAAAAAAAGAATCAAATACAAAAAGACAGCGACATCTTGGAAAAACCTTCTGATTTATTCGTGCTGGACTCAGGTGGGTAAAGACAATTCGATTCGAGCTCGGGCCGGGCCCAGGTGAAGAATTCTAATTTAAGAAAAATATTTCGTTCTGTCATGAGTCAGCCATAAAGCAATAGTATTCATAACTTAAATAATTTATTTCACATGTGCTATGAATATCGTTGGAAATATGGAAACAATAACATATATTGTTTGAAAAGCATAAATGAATTACTATATTTTAAAAAAATCCGTGTTGTCAGTACAAGTTGTCAGTTCCGTGGTGTAGTGGTAAGCAACGTTGGCTACGGTTACGGATCTCACGGGCTCGAATCCTATTGCGGACAGTTTCATAAATTTGTTTTTCAATCGATTTACGGATTTCTGTTCATGGATGTTAGTGATGTCTTAAATTCCCTCCTACCAACTCATCCGATCCTAAGCAAGAGTGGTTATCTAACCACTAGTCCTGTCCTAGCCGTATTCTTTTATCCTTACTATTTTCGAAAAAGGGAGGTTTAACAACTGAGTAACAAGTAGGTCACGTAGAAAAACTTCTGTTGAGATACCTCCATTAGAAGACCATATGCTCGACATTGGAAGCGAACATGCTTAAAGAGATTAAATATCGTGTATTCACTAGTTTGTATATATATTGATTTAAAATTTTTGTTAAGGCTCAGAACATTACATTTCACATTATTTAATATATAACTCAACAACCTATGAATAATTAACAAGTAATTTTGCAAAAGTTTTACGAACAAGACTTGAGCCAAGCGAGTTTGAAAGTTACCCTAGTATAATATTAACACGCTCCACAATTTCTGAGAATGCCTGCCTACCTCAAGGGCCTCTTTCTCATTGCTTCTCGACTGATAGAAATGTTGTTACCGATTTTAATTGTAACATGTGAGTCACGCGTTGACTTACTATTTGTCATTGTTTTGATTTCACACCGTAGAGTCATCCAAAAATCGTATTTGTAAACTTAACCGTGAAACATATATATGCTAAACATTTAACTACAACTATTTTATTAATTATTTCTGACAAAAAACCCAAGAACATTCACGCAAACTCTCACATTACAACATTTACTTAATTATATTGATCGAAAACAATGTATTTTATGATGTGAAAAACACAGATTACACTCAGCACAGCGTGTTTTTGTATTTACCTGTAATTTGCCTTCCGTTCAAGATTGTTGTACGTGATATTTCTAAAAAGTTCAAGACAGGAAAACTTGTAAAATTAGATCACGGGATTCTTGAAACCATTATTTTGTTTATTATACCGCCGAGCAATTAAATTAAAACTTTTCCTCTTTAATTGAGTTTTCCAGACGTCAGTTACTTAATAAAACATGCTTTGAGAGTTCCATCACAAAATTTAGTGAGCGAAAAAGCTTTTGTGAATGAAACGACGGCAAAAATTTTAAAATCCGTATTATTTTGAGACCTCCCAATAACTTAGCAATAGTTTTTTGTTGGAAATACTTCAGGAAATTGAATGAAGTTTTGCAGCAAACAGACTTTCCACAGACAGACAGAAAATTTGAGTAAATATTTGTGTTGCAAGATGATATGTATTGCTCTCATATGCCATTTTCATTTTTAACCATATTCGCTCCCTTCTCGGAGTATATGGTCATTACAGGTTCCTACAAGATTCTCTGTCCGGCGCCAGTCTACTTGCTTCTGCAGTATCCTGTATCTCAACCAAATATATCCTATGGATGGTCTTCAGCGACCTTCCAGGGCGACGGAATCCATCCGGTTGGTAAAAGAGACAGGCAGGATTCAGGCCGCCCTGGGGCGTCCACAATCCATGTTCAAACCATGTTCATCGTCATTTTTTTTTAATTTGGAAGTAATAAGGGGCTGGTCTGGCCCCATCCTTACCTCCAAGTTCTTGACAAAATCAAACCACCGTACCCCTAGTATTCAAGCATGTGTTTCACCTATTCAAGGCATGTTTCACATATTCTGACGGTGCTGCTTTACGGCTACGAGTCATGACCTCAGCAAAGCACAAAGTAACCATATACTGTACCATTTATAATAATGTAGTATTATTGATTAAATCGGCATTTACTTGGTTATTTAGGTTATAATTGGATAAAATATCAAAGCATGCACTTCTAAAATATTTTTTTTTTGCTAAGAGTCTTTCTTTCACTGATCGCAAATTTATGGGCATTTTTTTATCTACACATCGAGTTGATAATGTGCGACATATTATTTTTACTCCGCTAGTTGCGTGAGTGGAGCCGTCATGGGTGAAATGTACACTTTGATTAGTTCAAATCGGTTATTATTTGTCAGTTGATAGCTATTCCGGCTAAACGCCGTCGCAGAATTATGCCTAAACTTATTTTAGCTTAGCTATATATACTGGTTTAGAAGAGATATACATTATTATATCATCTTATTATTGTACCATCGTTATGGTAAATGCATTGAAATTTTATTGATTATGCGTAATTACGTGAGTTTCTTATTATGGTTTAAGTATGGATGATGAATTAATGTTTGTTTGGTCATAATGTAGTATTCAAAATTATATTTCAAAATCTTGTCTTTTAATAAACTCATAATAAACCATCAAAACGAAGTTTTTTTAACTTAGCCAGTTGCCTTAATTCTTTCTTTAGAGTGTATAGATTGATAAAGAACAGTGTTTCTTAACCTTACTTGAGCCATCGCACTTTAATTACATGAGAAGACCCCGGATCGAAGAGAGGCGAGCGGCTGGTTATCCGGAGTCCTGGAAGGGCTGATCTCAGACAAACACCATTTCAGATCCGGTTCAAAACTTATTTAATTTCCATTCAAGATGCAGTGGTTTAACATTACACAAATATATAAATCTTAACACATAAAATTGATTCTACATTTACATTTACTTAGCAACAGAATTTACTTTAAGTTATAATACAAATAACACAACGAATTTAAATTAAATCCAACGCAAATCAAAACACAAAAACAAACAGTTCACATGTCACCTCCGCTGCCACGAGACCGCAGCTCGTCCCACTCGGCGGATCGTAATCGACTGTCTACAAAAATTCAAAAAAACTCCGTGCAAAGTTGGAGCTACCCTTTTCCGTAAAAATGGACTCGTCCAGCGGCCGAAGCCGGGGGGGTAATTTAACACCTGGCAACAAGAAAAAAACCTTTACTGCGAAATATTGCTGTTTGCCGCAGGCCGATTTCAGTTCAGGACACTAATGACACTTATACTTAAGAAAAACCAGGGTGTGTCATACAGTACAATTATTTTTATAACTTTACTACGGTACTTATCGTTGTACCCACGACCACTCGCTATGGATTCACACTCTTCTTACACGGTGTATTTCGCAGCGTTACAACGTTGTGTGTTTGATTTTTTTTCCAGAAATGAGTAGGAAATTTCTAAAGAATTGATTGCATGCAATCAAGTGTGCAGCAAGTTAAAAAATAAATAAATTTGCATCTCGTGGTGTGGCAATGGACGCTACAATGCGGATTTGGCAGAATAGATGGGAAAATTCTTCTACATCTACGAATGGAGATAACCAACGTTTTGACTCCTGATTTCTGAACCATCCAATTCATCCGGCTTGACCGGTTGGTAGATAGTCCAATATGTAAACGCGGCGATTTGGTTCAGGATGCTGTTCACATCCTTTGGGAATGTTCAGAAATGGATAACGAATTGGAAAAAGTTGCTCAATTCGATACAACTCTCAGTCGGATCTGTCGACTCCGTTGGTCATGCTGACTTGGTTGCATCACTGACAAATGAAAAGGCATTCAAATAATTCACGGCGTCATATGAAAAGCGATTGGAATGTAAATCATAAAACCTTTTTGTTAACATTATTATTTATATATATTTAGATAAAAATCCGTGGTGTCCATTCTTTTATTTGAGCTTTCGACCCCGTAACTGATTAGGTCGACGGCCAGCAGTATTTATTACTTAACAACATTCTCTAAATTTACATGGTAAAATATCATTCAAAAATCTCGCTTTTTAGATGGTGTACTGAGCAAATAACACAAAACTTTAGCAGCGTTGTTGGAACTGAGCAAATTGACTTAACTGGTTTGGCGCAGAATTTTGTTTGCCTTTTGATTACGACCGTCAGCAAAGCCCGGCTTAATGGATTGCCCCGGCCCCTGGTTTCGGTGCAACAGCTCGTCACCACTCCACGCATCCCAATAGACGAAACTTTGCAGGGCGTGAATCCCACCCCATCCGCTGGGTAAATTTTTTAAATAAATATGGCCATACTGTAGTCACTGGGACTTTCAAACTAATGTACAGCATTGCCAGGTTAAACATAATTTACGGTTGTATCTTGCTGTATTTTTTTCCATGTCCCCACCGAATGTGGAGCATGTGGTCTCCTAAAGAAGGTATCCTATGAGAACTGCTTGTTACTCAATTGCTCAACCTCTCTTTTTTCGTAGAGAGTAGGGATTGAAGGATAGGACTAGGGCAGTAGGACAGAACAAGTGGTTAGCTAATCACTCTCGGTAAGGATCGGATCGGTGAGAGGGAGAAGTTTTAGACATCAAAAACACTCCGACTATGAACAGAAATTCATAAATCGATTGACAGATCAATTTATGAAACTGTTCGCGCCGGGAATTTAACCCGAGACATCCGTAAACATAGCCAACTACACTGCCAACTGCAACACGGACGCCTTGCTGTATGTGTGAACCTAAAATAATAATTAATTTATAAAAAAAATACCTACCATATACGTTTTTGATTTGAGTGGATTAATACGTATTTAGCATGCAAACGGAAAAAAACAATCAAAATATTATATATTAACTTAGTATAAATCAATTATAATAATGTACAAAATAGCACACAAATTATAATATAATAAGTTGACATCGGAAATCTGAATGACGACATCGTCAGAACTATGCGTCGTATTTTTTAACGGCTTCTACAGAATCTGCCCAACTACATTAATTTTCAGTGTATCCATTTTAATATAATTTAACGAGAAAAATCAAAATTTAAACCATATCCGCTCTCAATGTGGAGAATATGAGCTTACAATAAAGTTCTCTCAACAGAGTTTTTCTACGAGAAATGGTTGTCAATCTCTTGATTACCATCTCTTTTTCAAGGAGAGTAGAGATATACTGATAGGACTTGAACAAGTCTAGTAAGTTAGCTAATCACTCTCGCTACGCCCCATTTTTGGGATCCGATGAGTGGGCGAGAATTTTAAACATCACAAACATCCTTTGAGTACTGAAACCGAAGTCAGTGATGTTGACCACTCGACTACGGACTCGAAAAATCACTACTTGTCAAAATTTGCATTTGGATTATCTCATAGACACATTTTTTTGTATTCGAAGCCCCCAATTTACAAAAACTGTTTTTTCATAAAACATAATTTTTTCTAAGCCTAAATAAAAGGGGTTTTTTTTTATAAGAAGTCATTGGGTTTTGGGTGTAACTTTTTCAGGGAAAAACTTATTTTCAATTTAGCTTAAGTACATATTGTCACGTTAACGTTGGTTTACATAAAATCAGATTTTTATTTTTCTTATCCAATAAAAAGCGAGTGACCTTCAATAACATAAAAAGGTCGAAAACCCCGCCGAAAGTATTAGGCGGGCAGCTCTGTACGGGAGGAAGCTGATTTGCCGAAACACTGCTTTCCCGGCCTCGTCGATTTTAGAAGCGAGAGAGAAAGAAATCCCCTTGTAATCCGGTGATATTTAATCGAACCAATATAATCCAGATGCTCTTTGTCTTTCATTCTACCTCTTTTCTGATCGCCTAATACTTGGTTTCAACCGAGACTTGTTGCATGGAAATCTTCACCAATAAATAAATAGAATTTTGCACAAATTACGGAAGACAAAAAATTATGATTGTATTTTTATACATTTAATTAGTAGGCGTCCGTTGCGCAGTTGGTAGAGTCGTGAGCTAGGACTACGGATGTCTCGGGTTCGATTCCCGGTGCGGACAATTTTCATAAATTGATATTCCGATCGATTTACGGATTTCTGTACATAATCTGAGTGTTTGTGTTTTATAAAAATTCCCTCCTCACCCACTCATCCGATCCTCACAGGGCGTAGCGAGAGCGATTAGCTAACCACTAGTCCTGTCCTAGCTCTATCCTTTTATATGCTACACGTTGGGAGCGGACATGAAAAAATAAAATAAAAATGAAATTAGTTTCTACAATTCTTGATCAATTTAGTTTAAATTATATCGATGAAAATCAATTGAATACATATTATTTTTCAAACATGGTTCTCAATGGAATATCTTAACATACGCTGTTATATGTCCATAATATTATAGTCTTTTTGGCTACAAGACTATCTAAATAAATTAAGCGACCTCAAATCATGGATGTCGGATTCAACGAACAGATTAACTGTGTAAATTACCACAATGGGCCTTGAATAATAATTGTAAAATATTCGTTCCCATAAATATTATGATTTCGCGTTAAAAAACATGGATTTCTCTGATGATTACATATCCAGCAGGGTGGGGTCATTGTGAGTGAAAGTGATTATGTGTCTATTAGATATTTTCCCAGCCACTCGTTCGTAGGGACGTAGTGAGAGCGACTATCTAACCACTAGTTCTGTCGTGCCCCTATCCCCTATTCTTCTATCCCTACTCTTTTCGAAAAAGAATGGTTGAGCAACCGAGTAATAAGCATTTAAGGTAGAAAAACTTAGTTAAAGACATCTTAATTAGGAGGTCATGTCTTCTACATTGGGGCATGGACATGGCTTAAACAAATATTGTTTTGCTAGCCCTATTCTTCTTTTACTCCCCACGCCGAAAAATAGAAGTGGATCTATTGAATAACAAGTATGTATCGTAAAGCAATTCATGTTGAGATACTGTATTAAGTGTCTATATAATAGAGGTTTGCACGGGCCCGGGCTCGGCCCGTGGACCCCTACCTGAGCCAGCCCGAGGGCCGGGTTCGAGCGGGTAGAGACAATTGATATTCAGGCTCGGGCCGGGTCCGGGTAAGGGATTTGTTCTTCAGAGAAATATTTCGGACTATGTTTGGATTATGAGTACTCTTGATAACTAAATACTGTTGATAACAAAAAGGCAATAAGTAAAATAATTTATTACGTTTCGTATAGCATTGGACACAGTAGTCTTTTATTTGATAAGTATGGAGACATCATTTTATATTTTGTTAACCTGAAACTGAGCTCATAAAATTGTTATTGATCCGTGAAACAACGCTTTTTTCGTTTAATTATCACCGATAGTAAGTTTAAATAGTTTGGAAATGAATACAGTGTGATATTATTCAGCTTTCTATTCTGCTTTCTATTCGTTTTAGATAGTCAAAAAATACAAAAGATTCGTTAAAAATGAGTTTCAACAATATAAAGAAAATGTTAAAAAGTGGTGATTGTGGTGATGTGTTGAAATCATTCCGTGAAATAATAGATTTTTCTACATGTGAAAAAGTTGGGTAGAATGTATTTTCTTTAAATCGGGTTTTTTTCGGGCCGAGATATATAAATGTACGTTTCGGATCGGGCTCGGGTAACAAGTGTGGTATTAAGGCTCGGGCTCGGGCCGGGTCTTTTCATCAAATTCCAGCCTCTACTGTTTAATAATCTTTGGTTGAAACAAAAAATTTAAGCTAACGAAAAAATTATCATACTTTATGTTTGAGTATTCAATTTGCTTAGTAATCATTTTTTAAAGCGTATTACTTATTGAATATTATAGGAAGGGCTTTGCTTTTGAGATTCAGAAGGGTGTTTTTAGAAATAATTGCGAACATTTTCATAATTTCCCCTTTTAATTCAATGTAATTGAGAACCGATAATTACGCAATCAAGTAAAAAATTATTACGGCTGGCTTAAGCGGGATAAAGAACGAGAATTTCCCAGATTTTGTTTGGTGTTTCGCTTCGAAATTTCGGTAGGATTTTAGATTAAAAAAAAGGAATTATTTTCAATTTTTTAATTACTAAATCGATGCTAAAATTTACCTCGAGTGTGCTTTACAATAAATGCCAAGGCTTTTAAGTAAATCCTGTGCTTGAAAAAAGATCCCCATATTGTTTTATATTAAATTAATCTAGGACAGTCATGTTGATTAATATAAAAAAATTAAAGAGTCTTAGACGAATTAAATTTGGTTGGTAAATAATATCGATACCTCAGTTTCAAAGTCTTACAACTTTTGTTCTGAAATAATTATAAAAAAAAGTTTTTGGGCAGGTGTATTCTACTGTGCATCGATTTTTTGTAGACTTTAATAAAATTCTAGGATTATCTAAAACATATATTTATATTTATAATATTATTAGTGAGTACCCGGCATGCGTTGCAATGTTACTCAAAGAAAGATAAGGTTTGTGTTTTAATTCTGTTTATTGAAGTGCTTTTGCATTAGAGGTCTGTACAAGCCGTTCATAAAATTACCCGGTCTGAGCCCGTCATCTTCAGGCCCATCCAGGCCCGAGCCTGACTCTCAATATCGCACTTACTATGAGAACCCGACTCGAAGCCCAGATTTATTTTTATCGGCTCGAAAAAAGTCCGATTTTTTTTATATGGTAATTCATTTATACTTTTATAAATGTTATTGTTTCTATATTTCCAACGATATTCATGAAGTATGTGAAAAAATTATTTAAGTTATGAATACTATTGCCTTATGGCTGACTCATGACCCGAAAATAGTACGAAATATTTTTCTTAAATTTGAATTCCTTACCCGAGCCCGGGTTTGTCTTTACCCACCCGAGCCAGGGCCCATGCAGAAATCTATTTTGGATATGCAATATTTTTTTCTTCTGGTTCAGAGATGTCGCTAGTTGTACGTATTTTGATTGTATTTTGAAATTTTTGATGTGTTTTGATGAATTTTTGGCACTTTGGAACTGAGGGGTTGACATATATTATAGTATTGGTATGTATATCTACTGTATGTACTGGTGACAGTAGCCCTCTTTTGGCAGTACCTAAAACTACATACATGATGCAGTGCGATTATTTTATAAATATAAATTTAAACAGAGAACGGCACTTTCTTTCAGAAGTTGCGTCAAACTTCAGCTAACTTCATGTATGATCAAATATGAAATGACTCCACACTTTGGAACTGAGGTATCCATAGATTCATTCCAATTGAAGCTATAATAGACAACTTGAATTTTAAACAACTTGAAATTACGTTCAATTATCAATTCTCGAATTCCGGAATTGAAAAATGGTGAATCTCGAAATTCCGACATTAAAAAAAGGCTACTACGTCCACAAATTGAGGGTTCTATTAAGCACTGTCCGAAACATAGGTGTTTATATCTCGAAATCGGTGTTTATTTTGCTTAAATTTGGCCTGTTTTCAATCCGAGCGGCAGCGGTATTGGTTTTTTCAACATTGTAAAACTTTAGCCTTTTGGTAATTCGACTTTTTGGCGGGGTATTCGAGCCATCGAAAGTGCTCTTTTTCATTTTGAAAAATCCGGACATCGCCTGTTTTCATCTGACGAAATCCAGAGTGCCAAGGTATTCACTTTTTCAACACTGGAAAACAATCGCCTATTTTTTGGGATGATCGATCATTTCAAAAGTGAGTATTTTTTTAACATCGGCTATATACGGTGGTCTGTTCCATTTTGAAAAATCCGAACATTGCCTGTTTTCATGTCCTAAAATCCAAAGTGTTGCTTTTTTGAACATTGGAAAATTTTCACCTTTTGGGTATTCGAGCTGTCGAAAGTGCGTTATTTTTTTTTACATCGGCTGTAAATGGCGGTCTGACAGTAGTGCCAGGGTATTCACTTTTTCAACATTGGAAAATAACCGCCTATTTTTTTTGGAGCGATCGATCATTTCAACAGTGGGTAATTTTTGCGAAACTAGGCTATTTTCGGGATATTGCAGTATTTTGATTTTTATGACTGTTTTTTTGATTTTTAAGCATTTCAACAGATTATGTTATTTGTCATAATTAGGGTAATTGTGGTATTTCAACAGTGGCAATTTGTGTTTCTTTTTGCGTTATAATTGATGTTTTTTATGAATATTTAGCTATAATTTGACATAATTGCTGTCATTTATGACGGTGGATTTCATGATATGGTTAATTTGTTTTTATTTTGTGATATTTTCTTTATATTTCATGGCATGGATGATAATACCAGCAAACGCATACTGTTTAATATGCACCGAATCGAATGAAAAAGCACAGCGTATTTTCAGCGAGAATGGGCTGTAAGTCAATTGCTCAACTTAATTTTCCAGAGAGGTTTAGGGTACTGTACAGAAAACTGGCGGTCAGCCAATAATTCTACGACCCGCATTCAAATAGTGAATAACGTAGGAAGTCTTGAAAGCTGCGAACATTGAAAAAAATCAGACCAATGCACTGAAAAGTTATTTTACAATGAAAATGAATATTTAGTTGGCGAACTTTTAATATCACAGTGGTTATCAAAAATGTAAATTGTTCTAAAAACGTATATTATCTATCGAAGACGGGGATTTTTGGATTATGATGATGCATGCAATCAATATACATATTCAAAAATCTAAACGTAAAGAATGCAGCATGTAAATTTATGTGTCTTTAGAGACGAAAATAGTAATAGAATAATATAAAAAAGTAAATAGTACATTTTGTAGAACTAAATACTTTGTTATTCTATCCTATTATAATGAATTTCTACAAAGTAAATGCCAATTCAATCAATAGGAAAATAGTAACATTTTTTCCATATTAAATGCAAAAGAAATTTTTTGATTTTTTATGATTCTACGTGTTATGTTGAATCATTATTAAAATACATCTTTTTGATAATATAACATAATTATTGTTGAACATAGATATGATCAGGACCAGATTAGCTTACCCAAGCATTTTCAACTAATGAAAAACTAAATTGAACATATTTGGATTATTGAGATTTTGTACACTTCCATGTATTTTGTCACTAACGACCCGGGTTTCGCCTTTCGGCATCTTCAGGCATTCAAGCTGACAGTCAGTTTGAGTCCATTCGTGTGCTCGAATGCCGGAAGATGCCGAAAGGCGATACCCGAGTCGTTAGTGACAAAATACATGGAAGTGTACAAAATCTCAATAATCCAAATTTGATATTGAAATTCCATCAAGCACCCTCAGCCAATGTCTAAAATTAAATTGAACATAGTTGTTTCTTTTCTTACCATATCTGCTAATGGAGGTATCACAACAGAAGTTGTTTTACGACAATTACTTGTAACTGAGTTGCTCAACCTTTCTTTTTTCGAAGAGAGTATGGTTAGAAAGATAAGTATTTATTTAGGCCTGGATTTATGTTTGTACAATAAATTTAATAAATTTATATAAACGTAGTAAGTTAATAAATAAATGATCAGTAATTTATATAAAATGATCAGTTATTAAATTAAACGGTCAGATATTTATAAAAACAGTTAGTTTTTTAATTAAATATTTATTTTAAATTTAAAAAATCGAAATGCATGGCATTACAGCTGACGCCCTGAAGCAAATGCGCCATGCATTACACAAACATAACAACAGTAACAATAATAAAAACAATAATTATTGAAAACAATAATGAAAATAAAAACCCTTTTTTTAAGTTTAAGACTCTCGAGTCCATTCGTGTGCTCGAATGCCTGAAGGTGCCGAAAGGCGAAACCCGGGTCGTTAGTGACAAAATACATGGAAGTGTACAAAATCTCAATAATCCAAGTTGTTATTTATTTTTTTAATATAAGCATTACAAAAATTTACAATTTCAGCTCGCAGTGTGAAGTATATGGCCTCCTAATGGAGGTATCTCAAGATGTCTTTTTTGCTACGAGAAGTACGTGTTACTCGGATGCTTAAACTCTCTTTTTCGAAGAGAGCAGGGATAGAAACATAGGGCTTGGACAGGACTAGTGGCTAGCTAATCGCTCTCGCTTCGGCTGGTTTTTCGGATCGGGTGGGCGAGAATAAATTTTAGACATTACAAACATTCGTGCCATCCATTAATCGATTGAAATACCAACTGTCCATACCGTTAAGCCAACGGAGTTGACCACTGCACCACAAACACGACAGGAATGAACAGACTACTGACCGCTATTCCAAATACGATGCTTAAAGGATTCCTTATTGGGTTTCCTAAATATAAATACTATTATATCACGAAAACGGTAAAACTGATGAGTTTTCTTTACTGAAATAAAATGAAACACAAACACTGATATTCAATTGCTTATGGTTGATTTCTCAAGTCGATTGTCTATGGCGAGAAACTTTCAAGGAATACCCTGTAATTGAAATGGAGTTTATCTAGAGACGTGTCTCGAATAAAATATTTATCCTTTGTTCCGTTTGTATGAAAATTCCAGAGGAATTGATTTTATCTACTTACTAAATAGCTGAGCCAAGTATTAGGCAAACATACCTACTGTTCGGTATGCGTTAACATGATGAAATTTATTTCACTCTTTATGTTAGAGTACGTGAATAATTATATATTCTAATAGAAATAGTATAATTTTATTTACATGATTATTTAAAATTACAATTACTACCAGGTTACACTGACACCGTTCCTGTTAATATTCACTCAATATAATTGATTCAAAAGATACGCAAACCGAGAGAGTGCGTGCTATGCACTAGAAATTAATTCACTGAAACTGTTAGAGTATACACTTTATAACATTGCAAGTGTTACACTGATTTGCTTTGTGAATAACTCACAGAGCGTGTTAGTGTATTAGTATGTATGGATCCCGTTATTCTATATCCTAGAGCCGGAGTAAAAAGTTATAAAGCGTATAATGTACACGCCCAAGCAAACTCTCTCTCTGTGCACGCGCTGACTGAAAGATAGTGATTGCGTGAACAGCGCTTGTCTGAGTTAGTTTTTTTAAATATGAAACAATGACCTCCTAATGGCAGTACCTTTTCTACGAACATTGCTTGTTACTCAGTTGCTCAACCTCTATTTTTCATAGAGAGTAGACGTTAGCTAATCTTTCTCACTACGCCTCGTTTTAAAGATTGGATGCGTGGGAGAGAATTATAGACACAGCAAACATCCATGCCTTCTAACAGAAATACATAAATTATTTGAGCCCGAGACAACCGAAGCCAACGACGTTGACCAGTGTAACACAGACCCAAAATAGGTATTGAAATTTAAAAAAAAAATTCGAATATTCAATTTGATTCCTGTTGGAAACGATATCAATTTGTTTCTTGGTTGAAAATCACCATTAACCTCTTGATATAAACTGGATAGCTCGGTTTATTTCCAAAATATTACTGTCAATTGACATTAGTTAATAAGTAGCTTTTATTTTCCTTTCAAAAGATACTTAGATCAGATAGTCGTAAATTTAAATCACATTCTCCACCCTGTTTTGTACACTGTACAGAAATAAATATATATAGAAAACAAATCATTGATTTTATTGTTTAAATGTACGTACAGGCAGGAGGCAAACATGCCAGCTACCATGTTTATGGCAAAATGTGAGTTATCGCTTGTGAATGAATGGTACCTACTTTATTTCATACGGCTTAACCCAGAGCTCGAAGTGGAAATAAAATCGGGAGTAGTAGAGTATACACAGTATATCTTTGGACTCTAGGGTGGCCATGATGTAATATTTATTTCACATATATTATTTATTTATTTATTTATTACTACATATCTTCACTTTTCTGGAAGAAAACACTACATCGAAAAAATGACATTTTTGACATCTTTCTTATTTCAATCTCTGTCGTATACAATAACAAACATATTTTTATAAATTATACTTTTACTTAAAAACACTTTTGTACAAACAAACAAAATGAAAAAGGAATGACATTTAAAACATTTGACAAACTTTAAAGTCCAATTACTCTTCTTCCAGAACAACGAAGACACGAGTGAATATCATTTGGTCTAATTTTATGCGAGGTAAAAATAAAAACTATATAAATAATAATATTTTTTTATTATCATATGAAAGTTTTTAGCATAACATAATTGACACATTTTCAATAATTACATGCATTAGTTCCCTTTATATCAACGCTTTTTTACCTCACAATTTTGGTTGATTAGAGATGGAAAATATAAGTATCGTTATATTTACAGCGTATTACTATTATAGATATAAGCATATCAATATGTGTCAGCCATTGAATCACATCAGCCTTGTTGGAATTAGACGTCGGCGTAGGATTATTGATTTTATTATGTTATGAAGCATTACCAATCACCACCACCGACCTGGTCTCTAAATTGGGAATAATTAATTCATGCCATCATGGTAGTCTCCAGTTTTTTTGGTGGGACTTTTATTTTTCAGTAAATAAACAAGCGTGTGCCAACGTCAAGGGACAAATGCGTACTGAATCTACCCAATCGATTGTCGTCAACCAATCACGGGATCCTTACATACTAATACATTGACACGCGCTGTGTATCAGTGTAGTAAAAGTGCAAAGCTATATAGTGTTTTGTATTCAATGCCTTTACATATTCTATGAACAGAACGAAACGCTGATTTCAACGATGGTTTTAAATTTATTAAAAAAATGTCGTCTTACTTGATCCTATCCAATTTCAAGCACTGGGTGTACCAACCTATTTATCTATCCATATCCCTATTTTATAGTGCAAAGACTATAAAGCACTGCTTCAAGGACATGAATATCAGCCATTGAAAACCTTTTTTTACTGTTGGTATGTTTTATTTATAGTCAAATCGTGGTTGCTGCTTTGTCATGGATTTTTCCAGAAAGAAAATAAACGATATTTTTTTCTTCAGCTTTTTGTCGCTCAAATTGGTAATAACTTTAATAAAATCGGTGACCGTACCCAATTGTTCCATGAACCTTGCTTTAATCGAAAATGACCAATACTATATACAATAGTATTTAAGAGATTATGCTTTTTTGTTTTATATGTCATAATATATACAATTCACCACTCTCGTACTGGTAAAACGTATGAATTCATAAGATATAATGACTTTTACAAAAAACCGTATTAAGTCATATTGCTACGTTTTTATTCTGGCAGAAAGTATGATATGACTTTAACTAATCGATAGATTATTCTTTGTAATGTAAAAAAATCTTTTTAAATCACAAACAATTGTACTTGGGAGTGAGAGCACTTTGAAAAAAAATAATCCTTTGAATACGACTATCTCAGAACCTGTTTGTATGACTTAACGACTTATATCAGTATACTCTTGACATATTTAAATAATACGGCAGCTTTTGAAAGAACGTTGATTTTAAATATAAATAACTCTAACTAATATATCAATTTGAAAATACTGCAGAGAAACAATAGCGTCATTTGAAGAAAAAAATCGATATGAAAAATACATTTAAAAAAATAGTGCTTTAAATGAGATTATCTCAAAACTTTTTTATGAATTTATATCTTCTGTCAGTATACCCCCAATTTGTAAACATAGAACATATTCTTTTTGTACGTATTCCACAATTTTATGAAATAATCATAACCGGTTTTTCCCATAACATTAAATCGTCGAAACAGTATAAACAAAATTGTGTTTTGATTTTATAAATATAACGCCTTTCCACCGAGCATTAATAGTTAAAACATTAAGTTACCGTAAGATTAGTTAAAATTTAAATAATATTATATCTGGCTTAGAGTTTGAATTCAGTTTCGGTCAATATTTATAATGTATTGATCAGAATTTATATTAAATGGTCATAATGTATCGCTCATAATTACAGAGGGCAGAATAAATATTTTATGGTCAGTATTTATAACCTAACCTAACGTTTTATTCAGACCGTTTTTATTTTTATTCTGACCAAAAATTTGATTTTATTCTAACCAAAAGTTGATTGGAATTCTGAACAAAAATTTATTTAAATTCTGACCATTTATTTGTTGTCATATATATATATATATCAAATGTCAATATTTTCGATCGCTATCTTTAAAGTACATCATCCTTTGTGCTTTCTGTTTTCCTGATAACATAATGTCACCATTAAAGCGACATTAGCCTGCTCAAACAATTAAATGAGATAGATTATCATTAATATACGTACATTTAATACGACAGCAGTTGAGAAATTTACCTTTTAAACAGGGCAAACATCTGCCATCCTGCTACACATCCGTTTTACATGTCTCTAAAAGCCATCAAATATAATAACGAAAAACATTTACGTAAATTTAAACAAACCAATGAACCCTTGAATTGATTTTTGCTAATTAAGTAAACAAAAAAAAAGAATTTAGTTTAGACTTGTAACCCACTTGTATACACCCCGTGGCAGTGCCACATGTCAAAATTTACTCAGCACTCACGCTCTTACACACACTTTATCACTTATCTCAACAGAAGTTGTTTTTACAATTTGTGTTCGAATGTATAGATGTCAAAAATTTCCTACCACCAATTCGATCCTAAAAATTAGGCGTAGCGATAGCGATTAGCTAACCACTAGTCCTGTTCTCTTCAATTTTATCCTTACTCTTTTCGAAAAAGAGATGTTGAGCAACTGAGTGACAAGCAGGTCTTGTAGAAAAACAGCTGTTGAGATTAACTCCATTAGAAGTCCATGCTGAAATAATTCAAACAATATTCTTGTATGATATTGATACTTCAACACTCATGACATTTTACAGGAGAGCGTTTCAAAGATTCAAATCGCAGTTGCAAAGTAACGGTTGCATCTAGCTTCTTCAAAATTGGGACAGTGCTATTATTTTAAATCTAGTTTCTTATTTTATATATAGTTTATAGATTTTGAAATATTACAGGTACGACATTGGACTTCGGTTTTTAGGTAAAAACTTTCTAAAAAGTCGCTAGTTACGTGTTTATACTTTACGAAAAAACGGTGAAGTAGGTACTTTTCCCAATGTTTTTTGATGTCTACCTATAGAACTGAGTGCGTAGACAACGAAAATGCAAATTACATATAATTACGTATGTAGCACTTACGTGATTATACGTTGGTAGTATCGATATATTATCTTACAAAAATCTTATTATATTACGCAAACTTATGAAAACAATGGTGAAATTTTCTTTATAAAATCGTAAAATAAAGTAACTAAATTTTACACTCTCAAGCGTGTTAAGTTATAATTTATGCCATTTTTGAAATAACAAACTTTACGTGGATGATATTATTACACGAACGGGTTGCAAATAAATAAAACCGAAAGGAAACACTTGATGAAAACAAAGAAATGCGAATGGGCGGGGTGGTTATTTTGAAAGAGTTAAACATGGGTTCACGTTTACGTTCCCTCCCACACATCCGATACTAAAAACGTGAAGAGCGGTGAGCTTACTAGTCCCGGCATATGACCCATCATTCTATTCTAACCCTCTCCGAAAAAGAAGCGCTAAGCGCATGAATAACAGCCAGTTATCGAAAAACAATTTATGGTAAGATGCCACTTAAAAATATCTGGCATTATAGCTATCAATGCAGCCAAGGTGGCAGATATTTTGAAGATCACACGTGATTAACTGAAATGAAAATTTTTGTAAAGTTACTCGAGATCAATTCGAAATGGAAAGATATCTCAGATAGCATGTCCAAGATCTCAAGTTTGTAATAAAGAAAACTATCTAAACTAGATATTGACTTGAACTCAAGCCAACCTAATCGTTAGGGCAAGGCTCTTATCACTGAACTACAATTGCCAACTATGTGACGCCATATGATCCAAAATGAGAACGGACATATATCATGAGAGAGAGAGCGTGTGTGCTGTTTTGTGGGTTAACGACATATATAAAAGTTGGTTGTAGCACCAACAACCGTTATGTACAAGCAATCGCTCTTTCATAGTGCAATGACGATCAAGAAAAGAAGCAAATTTTTGCTACTCTTTGACCCCATACATATTTGCACGGGACTGATTTTTTAACCATGCACTTTTGTTACGTGTCTATATGCACTCAAAAAAATAAAAATAGAGAGAACAGACAGACAATTCGGTTGTCCCAACCCACCACCCTTTATGCGTAAGCAGCTGCTGGCTCACGGCTGCCTTCCATAAAGTAGTGACGATCAAGAAAACTAACGAATTTCTCCTACTTATCTCCTTAGTCCGGTACAACATACAACCCTGCACGGGGAAGATTCTTTGACCATGCACTTTTGTTATATGTCTATATGCACTTAAAAATAGTGAATTCAGTTGTCCCACTACCACCCGTCCTGTGTAGACAGCCGCTGTTTCACGACCGCCTTTCATAACGCAATAACGATCAAAAAAAAAAAAAAAAAATTAATGCGTAGATGCCCTTAAAAAAAGAAAAGCAGAGACAGGCCGATAAATCAAGACAAATATATATATTTTATATATATATTACATATATATTGTAATATGACTTATGGTGGGAAAAGATCGATAGTATTAATATATTTCAATCCGGGAGTAAGAAATACAATATCAGCGAAGTAATACAATACATAAATTTCAAGAAAAAAAAACATTTCATTAATTAAATATTTGCAGGAACTTACTTCTGGGTAATATTGTTGTTTTGTTTGCTTTCTCGTACCTGTGTGTTTATAATGTCCAAACTAATGATCCTTAAACCTTATGGTGTGGGTGGTCGGAATCAGTAAGAGTTGCACTCTATTGTTCTATTCTAAGAAGTCCATTCCGTACATTGTGTACCACATTTTAAATGCAAATATTAAAGACATTTCGCACAACAAAACTGTATTCACTACGAATTTTTTAGAAAAAAATAAAAATTAATATTTATAGATATTGTTATTTATTGAATTGAATTGGCTGTACTTTGGATACCTCCATTATAGTAATTTAAATACTAGAATTATACTATTAAGTTCCAAAGAATCACATCAAACAATCAGTATTATACATCAAATCGATATTTTATTTTGATTTGTTTTGAGAAAATCGAATTTGAAGATTTAAGCGAAATGGACATATTGTCGTTGTTCTGGAAGAAAGCACTAAATCGAAAAAATGACAAATTGAGTTAGTTGTAACAAAATTCTCCTTATTTTAAAATCTACCTGACAGAACACACTTATTTTTATAAATTATACTTTTACTTAAAAACACTTTTGTACAAACAAACAAAATGAAAAAGGTTTAGCCTTTCAAACTTTTTTCAGTAAGTGTCTTCCTCTAAAACAACGACGATATTATGTTTTTCAATGATAAAATATCTCAAATATCCTATTTGAAGGTACAAAATTTTCACAGCATAAATGTATAATGCAGTCAAACGTTTTGTGTATTGTAACTCAATTTCGAAAAACACAGGAGTTACAATATCTTTGCCCTAAGGCATTGAAATATATTTGATAAATCTTGCGTAACGGAACACTTACATAATAATAAAAACAATTCCAAGAAAGTATTAAATATGGTTAATCAAAACCACGAAGCAAATTAATATTGTCGTAGAACTATGAACAATGGACAGTTTCCGAAAAATAACTGAATGCAGACCTGATCGAAAGGAAAATAACAATATTGTACACTGCAAATTTTCGTTTTCCACGACTCCACTCAGGCGGATCAAATTCGAAAAGCAAACAGAGAGGAATTTAGCTTTTAATCTGCAAAGTTTGCCAAAGAGATTTCTATCTTCGCCTTCTTGTTGACTGTTGCTAATAAAGTTATTTGTTTTCAGCTATCTGTAAGCTATAGTGGGTTGAATTTTGAGCTGTGTTGTGTTTTTGGGTTCAATCGATAACCGCTCAATGTAATTTTACCTGACTAACAACACCTTAAATGCCACCGTACAAACACAATTTACATTACTACTGTACCATTCTAATTAATGAAGTGAAAGAAACATATTTGAAAAGCTGTATTTGAGGAGTCTAAAAGTGAAAACCAAGCGTACATTTTGTCAAAATCTAATAAAAATACATAATGATAAATAACTTGAGAAACCCATCAAAAGTACACGGAAATAAAATATTTCAACTCTCTCACGTGTCACTGAAATCACAAGCAGAAACCGATAAATGTAATACCAATATGTCCAATTTTATTCCGCTTATATTTGTTAAAATTAACGGTTGACTAGATAACAAAAATGTATATATTGTTCTTAATCTATATACATAAAAATGAAGATTTGTTTGTTTGTTTGTCCTCTATGAATTCCTTTACCATTCATACGATTTCGATCAAACTTTGGTGAGTTGTTGTGTGCATAACCATAAAGGTTTCTACAGAAAAAAATTTAAAAAAACTAGCGACATCTCTGAAGCCGACGAAAAAACATATTTATGAAAAATATTTCGTACTATGTTCTGGTAAATCGCCAACTATAAGGCAATAGTTTTTGTAACTCAAATTATTTATTTAACATATTGTGCTATTAATATCGTTAGAAATATGGAAACAATAACATGTATTGTTTTGAAAAGTATAAATGAATTACTATATTAAAAAATAAATCGGGCTTTTTTCGGGATGAGAAAAATAAATCTGGGCTTCGGGTCGCGTTCGGGTAACAAGTGTGATATTGAGACTCGGGCTTGGGCCGGGCCGGGCCTGAAAATGATTGGCTAAGACCGGATAATTTTATAAAATTTCGTCCCCTGCAGACCTCTAATCCAAAAACACTTCAATAAACAGAATTAAAACACAAACCCTTTCTTTCTTTGAGTGGCATTGCAACGAATGCCGGGTACTCATTAGTTGAAAAGAAAGTAGGATGGAAAAAAAAAACTATCAATAAAACAAATAATTTAAGAATAAAGCACAATTCTTTTGTACTACTTCCACATTTTATAATGATCAACAACTGTGTCACTCATCGTGAGCATTATCTACCAACATATTTTATGAGATATTTTTTCTTGACCACGCAAAAACGGATTCCACAAAAATCGATTAGAGCGAGTACAAATCGAAAGTAACAGTTATAACATGTTTTTTGATAAAAATAACAATATGACTTAGTACTATTTTTTAACCGTTATATTCTATGACTTAATGCGTTCTATCAGTACGCAGAGTGACAAATTACATACATTTTGACATTTAAAACAAAACATCATTAAAACCTGACTTAATGTGTCATTATTTCCTAAATATAACTAAGTTTAATAAATTATGCAAGACAATTAATTAGAGAATGTCTAATCAAAGTATATTTAAAAAGAGATGATAATTTTAAGCTATATAATTATACATATAAAAAATACTTCATGCCCGCTCCCAATGTAGAGCATATGGACTCCTAATAAAGATATCTCAATACACGTTTTTATACAAGAACTGCTTATTACTCATTCACTCAAGCTTGCTTTTTCAAAAAGAGTAAGGATAGATGGATGGGGCTAGTGCAAGACTAGTGGTTAGTTAATCGATCTCACTACGCTACGATTTTAGGATAGGATGGGTGAACAGGAATTCTAGAAATCACAAAGATCCTTGCCTACTTATAGAAATCCATAAATCAATTGAAAAATCGTTTTATGAAACTATCCATGCTGAGATCTGAGCCCCACAGTTCCGTAACCAAAATCAACGACGTTGATCACTGCACCACCGCCTTGACGATATATTTGACTTAATATGAATAGTTACAGTGGCGTAGCTAGGAGTTGTGCCACCCGGGGTGGTTCTTGAGTTTGCCGTTTCCATTGCAAAATTGTATTACATATCTGCGAAATCAAAATTTTTCGAGAGACTATTCAGTCGCGACCACTCGATAAAAACGTACGCCCTCTGACAAAATTTGTTCGAAATTTCGCATGCATGCTCTAAGAAGTTTACTTTACACGCGCATGTGCAGTAATGAAAAATCCGATTGGCGCTATGAATCGCGCATGAAAGTTAGCATGCGGATGCATGCGCTTGGATTTTAGAATCTCACCGTTAGTATTGTGTGATAAATCATGTTTAATTTGTTGCTACCTTCAACATGGATTAACAGCAAAGAATATAAAAATGATTTAATGATACATTAGCGAAATATTAAATATGGAATATTAGAGACTGCAAAGGATTTCAAATTAATGTGTAAAAATCGTGAGAAGAATAAAATTGAATTCAAAAAAAAATTTTTTTTACATATTTTCCTTCCGCACAGCATGCCTTGCATCATAAGTTACCGCACGCCACTGATATATATATATATAAATATATATATACATTATTAGTATAGTATTAATTTGATAACCTACAAAAGAAGCAATGATACGCTCGACACTGGAAGTTGATATGATCCTAGAAGAAGAATAAAAATTCAAAATTAATAATACAGTTTATAGATATCAGTTCGTAACGTGTTAAATTTTCTCATTAATTCCGTAAAAATATGTGTTTAAATAATGGTATGATACAAAAGAATATAAACTCCGCATTGAAATAAAAATATTCGTTTTACTTGTAATGAAAAACATCCCTTGCCCATTAAAAGTGTTCAACCTTGACACTTAGACATTTAAATACTCGTGAAAAATGGGCTAAATTAAGTCATTTTGTATTAAGTTACCGCAATTTAAAAAATGGCACGCTTAATATGCTAAAAATAAAGAAGATTTTTAGCACAGGCAGAAATCTTCAATTTTTTATTTCGCACCACAAGTTGTCCGAAACACTGCCAGCATTCCATAATTCGTGTAATAAATACTTCGGCTATAGACTGACATATTTCAGAGGATTTTGAAAATGGAATAAAACAAATGAATCGTCACCGGATGTTTTTCAAAGTGGCAAATCGTTCCTGCTGTGATTATTGTCAAGTTGATGTGGTATTAACGATTTTTAAAACATTCGAAATGGATAAACATAACTTTTTCTTCAGTTGTTATTAAAAATATCGAAGTATGAAGCAAAGAAAACTATGTGATTGTAACATAACATTAAACGAACACACAGCGTCTTCTGTTTTTCATACCACCATGTAGCACGGTGGTACGTCATCCTGGTCCGTACAGAGTAAACGTTAACGTATCTATGCTGGGTGGTGGGTAATTTAATTTGTTTTTGTCTGTTTTCATCGAAACCATCTGTTAAACTCGAATCGCGGCAAAATTTACTTGAAGACATTTTGAAGTCAATTTGCTACGCTAGCCCAACGGCCGAGGGTAGAGGTACATAGGGATGGTGTATTTTTGTCATTTTATCTACCTTTCTCGCTTATACCTATCCGAATAAAACAAGATATTTGTCCTTTTCTGGCCCAGCGGTCTACTTTCGACTTGTTTGTTTGTAAATACAGTGCCTACTTAGATTTGTAAGAGGTTAATATTATTATGAAAAAATCGTCTAAATATCACCCAAAGAGGAGACCTTCGTATGTTCCTAACGAAAATTGAACCAGACATTTAATATTTAGTCTCACAGCATCAGGCTCAAGGTTCTCAATAACCATTGAATATAATTTTAAGAATGGTAATAATAAAGTTATTGTTTTTTCAATTCACACTATTTCTTTAAAATATTAATATATTCTTTTTACGGCATGAATATAAAACTAGATTTAAAAAGTCTTTTTTTCAAATACTTAATGTTCTAGAAATTATTGCATCCTTAATGCGAAATATTGTGATGCTGGTGGGTGGTGGGTATAAAAAGGTTGACCACCACTGAATTGTAGCATGCAGAAAATTAGCTCTCCAAATTAATTCCTGTGACACTTCATAATTTATTTATTTATTTGTAAATTAAAAATCACGATACATGGCATTACAGCTGATGCAAATGAGCCATACATCTATACAGTACATATAACAAAACTGATTATAATAAAAATGCTTTTTTTAATTCACAAAATAGGAAAGAGATCAAGTAATATTATTAAAATACAAATTCATGCGAGAAAAAAATATTTTAATAAATAATACCTTGATTTCGTTGCTAAAAATAAATAGCGTCAGAAAAACGTTTCTTAAATACGAAGTTTTTACGTTAATTATGTAACGTTATCAGTACGTCAAATATATGGAGGGATTCAGTATTTTAAATCTCAGATAGTGACAATTTAAAATCAGTGGAATAATGTTAATTTGTACGTTAAAACTTACTTCCATGTATTGTGGATGATGTATGAACAACAAGAAGACCTGCTGGTGTATACCCAAGTTAATGAAATCCCGGACAGGGAGGCATATTCGGGAATGAAACCCCAAAACTCAGCCGACCTTTGTTATTGACCGCAAAACTCGGAAACTTTTTTGCGCCATAATGTTTGTGGCAGAGTAGATCTGAAACTTTCACCGACCTTTTTTTGTTGTTATCAAACTCTTATGCCTTCCCCGCAATCACTAAATTGTTACTTATCTATTATCGGAAAGTTTTTCAATAATTTTTGAAGTAATTTTTTCGCACTTCGCTGATAGTTTTTCTTGTGGGCGAAATTTATCACGGTGGCAGATTTTGGTAATGAAGTATGTCAAATAATAAGAAGATATACTGAGGCTTTAAAATAATATTATAAAATTAATACCAAGCCGTATCATATATTAATTTTGGAAATACACAAAGCCCGATAAAATAGTTTATAATTTTAAATGAAAAACCTACAGCATGCACATTCATCGTTGATACATAAGATATATTTCATTCATAATAGTTACTGTATTAACTGATTAAAAATAAAAGTATTTTGATTCTTATGGCTGCATCTAAATTACTCAGTCAAAAAAATAATAGAAGACATTTTAAGCGTGTATTAATTTTCCATTCATCAGATGTTTTTAAGTCACTCGAGATCAACTCGATAGTGGAACACAGAACGAACCCTCATATCCAAAATCTCTAATCATGAATAGAAAAAATTATATTGACCTTGCCGGGACTTGAAACCAAAGCCATCTGATCGCTAGAGTAGAGATCCTACTGCCAGATCACTGATGCTAGCATTATTACATAAATTTAAAAATATTGTGTATACATTCATATATGAAGGTATTGAATGGGGCCTTATAAGTTACAGATAAATGCAGTCTTACAACATGCAAAGGTTCATCACATATCAGAGTGATTTTAAAATCCATACCACAATAAGTTATATTAACACTTATTATTGACTTTTCTTAGACATGAAACCAATACCTTACGATCTCTTACTGTAAGGCACCAGAAGCAAACAAGTTAAAAACAATGCAAAACATTTTCTAGAACACACTTAGAGTGCACCTCAATGGCTCGAATATGCCGAAAAGCAAAATACAGGTCGTAAGTAAAGAACGTAAAAGGTCACACCTGTATATACAATAAGTTAACTGAAATAGTCCATATTGAAGCCCATACATAGAGAACTTTTATTAAATAATAAATTCCAAGCGTATCTCGAGAAATCAATCAATTTCCTGCAATCGTAGCACTCTCTACGATACTCGTAGAGGGTTTACTACGACTTTACAATGTTTTCTACGACGTTTCTTCTACATATAAAACTTTAGTTTTAATACAATATATTCTCGTTGATCGGGAAAAGCACTTACACGTTAGCTAAATCAATATTGAATTGTTATTTTGATTACATACAACTAAACAATATATTTGAAAAGGTGATGCCGAAATATATATCAACCATGCAATATGTTATTATAATTTACGGTAAACCGCTTACTTTCTCTTATCGTATTCTTTATGTGAGATGAGTTCGTAAAATAATAATAAATTACTCCAGCAATCAAAATAATTTAATTCTCACAATAAATACGTCATCTGATATTGACCCTAACAAAACCTATTCATTTAAAATCAGTATGCATTTCTATGTTGTATTTTTTCCCAATTACATTTTAAAATGCTTTGGCAAAAATCTTATGAATTTGCGATTGTTCATGCAATTATTCTCCCAATTAAGACTTAAAGTCATGATTATAAAATCAGTATTAAAATTAAATCAGATATCAATGTAGTTACTAGACTTATTGATAATATTTTTTATTAATGTGTGTTGTAAATAAACGTTATAAACTATTTACTGACTGTCAGCTTCAAGTTCATCCTTGCACTCAAATGTCAAAAGGAGAAACCCGGGTGGTTAGTAATGAAACTTAGTGAAATGTACAAAATTTGAACGATTCTAATTCGATTATTGTAATTGTTGTGTAACTCTTTTCAGCTACCTCTTTATAATAGATTTATAACAACTGAAACATGCTAATTCAATCAATAAATTGGCGGCGTTTTCATAACCTAAAAATAATCTTAATCTGAAGCAAGCAACGCGGTGTCACACGTGTTGCCAGTGGCGAAAAAATAAAATTAACTCCACATACGCATCCGAGCGAATAAAATAACAAAAGTCTCTTTGAATAAAAACGAATAAGGCTGATTTCACACATTCCACCCCTAGTGTAATCTTTTTTACGACCCGGATTTAGAATACGCTTAAATTTCAACCTTCTGGGGGAGATTTTATCTGAATTGCTATTCAGTTTTCTTAAGTTAATTCACATTAGAATGAAACAGTTTGAAAAAGGGTAAAGGTGGTTAATTAAAAGAATGAGCCTCTAAAAAAAACTGGGGAAAAGTTAGTTTGTTATGAATGGTATTCTAAATGAAGTGAAATGGACAGTTTCATATATTGGTTTTTAAATCGATCTGTAGAGTTGTGTTCAAAGGCATGGATCTCCGTAATTTTTACATTTCCTCCTAAAGATCGGACGTGGAGTAAACCATAAGCTAGTTAGTTAGGATCAGTACCATTTCTTATAGTATATGTATTTATTTAGTAAACATATTTTATTTTGATAAATTACTGACGCAATAAATGGAGGTCTAAATAAATCCTTATCCTTCTATCCCTACTCACTACAAGATACCTCCATTAGGAGTCCATATGCTGCACATAGAGAGCAGACGTGGTAAAAAAACAACGTGATTAAAATTACATATACTATGCTCATTATTTTCTATCGCAACGCTTCTTTTCGTAGTTATATGGAAGTAAGAAAAAAATTCAATACCAATCATACTTGTTTAAAATATGTGAGACCCCGTTTACATAGTGTCCCATTCCCAAGGGTACCTAACAAGAACGATATTGCGGTTGGAGCACTATGCTTACCCCACGCTATTCCGCACAGCCATATTGTGTGGTGGTCGGTTATCAGAGTCGAATCAAGGTAAAAGGCAACTGTGAAGCCTAAACTGTTAAGTGTAAGGTAGCATAAATTCAAACACATTACGATTTTTTCGTAGAGAGACTGATACAATAGTTGAGTTGTGAGTGAAAAAACACAACAATTTCTGTCGGTATTTAGATGCCATGATTAATACGTATGGTTCTACATTTCTTAGAATCAAAGAGTAATAATTATTAAATAATAGGTATTTAGAAAATAACTTTAGAAGAAGTAACTGCTGAATCCGTCGAAAATTGAAACTGGTCTAAAAGCTACCACGATTCGTGTTCATGACATTGTTATTTTGGTATCCGTGTGAAAAACGTATATATTTATTTTTAACCCGAGTATTTATTATAAAAAAATTTATATTCGAATTCATGGATATGTGTGATGTCTAAAATTCCCTCCCACTTATCTGATTACAAAAATGGAGCGTAACGAGAACGATTACCTAACCAGTATTCCTGTTCTAGCCCTATCCTTCTAGCCCTACTCGCATTGATAAAGAAGGGTTGAGCAACTGACTAAAATGCAATTCTCGTAGAAAACTTTTGTTGAAATACCACCATTAGGAGGTCATATGCTCCAAATTGGGATCGTACATGGCTTAAAAAATACCAGCTGGGTACCGTACCGTTACTAGGTTTCTTAGCGTTATTACCTATTTGAGCTTTCTAGAAAAATCAATGACATAGCAACCACGATTTAACTATAAATAAAACATACCAATAGTAAAAAAGGTTTTCAATGGTTAGTATTTAAGTTCTTAAAGCAGTACTTGTTAGTATTTTCACTACAAAATAAGGATATGGATAGATCAAATAGGGTGTAGTGATTAGTTAACCACTGGTTAACATCTTTTATTGCTACGGAAACCAGTTCAAATTGGCAGCACAATTCTTCAGCCATTGGATTCTCAACAGTTTTTTAAAACTGAAGTGGAAAAATTTTGCTCACTAACTGATCTAATGACTTGGCAAAAACGGTGGTAAATGTCCCCTCGAGGTAGAACTACGCATATATTTTCTTTCGTCAGAATGCAACATAGTTCTCTCCAGATTAATGGACCTCCCAATTTATCACTGGTCATAGTGCGTGTAATGCCAAATTATATGAGTTCAAATTTAACCAGATCCATATTGTCCGTATGGTGATCAAAATCAAGATTCTGAGCATATTCTTTGAGATGGACCAATTCTGTCAATTAAAAGAGATATTCTGAATTTGTTCTTCAGAAATAGTCGCGATGGTTCTAATGGATATTCGGATCTTGTTTCTTCCTTAGAGAACTTTAATCAGTTCAAAAAATTTGTGGCATCCTTTAGAGAAAAAGTCTTCCTTCCCTGCCTCTCACCATTTAATTCTTATTTATTGCCTCACCATAACCATTTTGTGTATTTAAATTAATTGTTAGTTGATTACTTTAATATAATTATTATGTATTCATTATATTCCTTTAAATGTAATATTAATATCTTACTGTCACTGTATATTATAAATATCTATTATAGACTTAATATATCATTGAGGAGAGGAGACATGATCTGCGGTGTGATACAAACAAGTTCATCACATTAAAATAAAAAAGCTAACCATTAGTCGATAACTCTTCGATAAAGAGAGGTTGAGAAACTGAGTAATAAACAGTTCTAATAGAAATCTTCTGTCGAGATACCTCCATCAAGAGTATATATGCTCAACATTAGGAGCGGACAGTTTAAAAAAAAATAATAATTGCTAAAATTGCTACGTTTTAAGAGACTCAAAACAACATTTTCGTTTGTATGAAATTTGATGAAACATATGTTTCAACGTGACTTTTACTAATTCAGCAACATTAATTCAACTTGTTTCGCTTCTCTTATATGCATGTATGCATATTTTGGAATATTCAACTCATTTTTCTATTTTTAAGACTTAACGCATTTTTCATTTCGCACACAGAATAATCCTGCATCCGTATCTGAGCATAGTGCACAGAATTTTCCATTACAACAAAAGCCTCCATACCTTGTTCATGCATTATGATAATGCTCCTTTTAAGAGGAACTTGCTAACTGCATACACGTGAAATTTACTAACTGTTACGTTCATACAGTACCTATTATACGACATTATGTTTATATCTGCATTACGCTTTAAGTACTTAAGGTAGTAATTAAATGGCGCAGTGAAAATATATTTTTCCACCTCTGTGGTGTAGGGTTAAGAGCTAATTCTAATGATTAGATGGGTGTGGGTTTAAGTCTCAGCATGGTCAATAAGCCATTCGATATGACCGTCTTATTAAAAAGGTGTCAGCTATTAAGATATATGTACTTCTAGAATGAACTTGTAGCATTTAATATTTTGTTGTGTTTTAAAGAAGAAAAGTATTTATTTCAAATAAAGCAATTACAAGTAAAAAACAGAGAATATAGGATAGAGGGATCACAAAATATGTAAAATGGGAGCTCAGCGGAGAACTAGAAACATATATGTGGTAATTAAATTTTGGGCGCCAGGCGTGAAGATACACGCCAAATGAAAGATAATAATAATTAAAATACGGTTACTGTTAAAAACACATTTAATTAGAGATGCGGAAACCGTAGATGCACAGAATTTACATTATGAACAAATAAAACAGAAATTATACGACGAAACAATATTTATGAACAGATGGTTACACTAAAACAGAAAAACTATTATAATATATAAATATAAAACTACGACCTTGGATGATAAACCATCTCGGCGGCGAACTCGGCTGTCCGAGGCCAATCTCCAGCGCGTTACCGGCACGTCCTACTCGTTCCACATCCTGACGCGTAATCAAGTTTTAACGCTATTCTTGGCGAGGCTTCCCCTTCGTCTCCTACCAACGACGCAGCGAGGTGCGTATCGCCGATAGGTGACGATTGTCATGTTGCGTGGAAATCGTAACAATTTTGATATTTGTAACTCGTTATAAAACTGATGTTTTCAAAATATGTACTTGTTAAAAATAGTTAGTACATATATACATAAAATTAAAGTTGATAACTTTGTTATTAATAAATAAATATGACGAGTCATTAATTTTTCAGAGTCGGCATATCATTTAATTGAAAATGATCGTAATTTTAATAAAAATAATAACTTAGAAATACTCTATCGAGTGAATAAAAAATGTACGAAAATCAATAGTCTGAGTATTTAAAAACTAATAACACCATTAATAATAATCAATTATAGTAAATAACATTTTAAATACAACAGACTTCATTCTCAAACACTGGTAACTATTTTTGTAATTAGTAGTTTGTGTCTTACCCCCTCCTCACGTCCAGTAGAAGGAAATAATCCCACCCCACTCTTCATATTTAAGTTGAGAATTAGAATCATTTTTCACCTTAGAGATTAAAAAAACCTTAGGATACAGTCTGAGGATGCTTTTATAAAGAGGCGAAACACGTGTCACATTTATTAACACAGCCAGTGGAATATCAAAGTTATCAACTTTAATTTTATATTAAAAATGAATTTCTAAAAAGTTGTCGCCGAATTCATGAAAAATAGTATTTTTATAAATGATTGAAAAAATGTTTCTGTATATTCAATTTTTATCGGTTTTTTTATTATTAATTTTATCAAAATACGCAACATACCTTCTCAGAAAGTTGAAAATACCAAAAGAAGTTGTAATGGTAAAATCAGGGAGTAAAAAAAAAACCAGGAAGCTACTTACAAATGTAAAGAACGTATGTCTTCAGCATATATGTTTTTCAATAAATAGATATAACTCCCAATCAACCTGCAAAAAAGAAATCACATACCAGTATATGGTGCTTGTAAACGCGTAGTAACTACAAATCACCATAGGAGAGCTACGAAATAACCGATTGAATATTTGAAATTAAGTATACCATTTTTGATGAATTCAAAGTTTTTTAATAACCAAAGCCTGCTTATCAAATAAAGCATATGTATTTCTAAGCAAGCTAATCTCAACAGAAGTGGTTCTACGAGACATTCTTGTTATTCAGTCAAACTTTATTTTATGGAAATTGTAAGGATATAAGGATGGAACTAGAACAAGGCTAGTTATTTGCAGGGTTAGCTTATTGCTCTTGCTACACTCTGTTTTTAGGTTCGTAATGGTAGGATGAATTTCATACAACACAACCGGAACAGAAATCAATTCATAAAACTGTCCATCGCTTAACCTATACTTTTCGGAGAGAGTATAGATATAGGGATGAGGTTTGTGGACAGGACTATTGGTGAGCTAATCGCCTACGCCACGTCCAGTTTGTTGGGAAGAAGCTTTAAACGTCACAGACATTCACGTCTTCGGACAGAAATCTATAAACCGATTGAAAAAACAATTTATGAAACTCTCCCCATTGGTATTCGAGCCCGTAAACGCCACGACCGAAGACAACGATTTTGGCCACTCGAGCGAGGACACGTTGATGAATGTTTACATGAATAATATAACTGTTTATTCTAATCTGTTTTTCTTAATTTCGTAAAAAGAAATTGTTTGTTTTATTTACAATAACATTGTATACGTTGCGGAATACACCTTGTAAGAATAGTGTGTAGCCGTAGCGGGTGGTAGTGGGTAAACTGTTGAGTACTCTAAAGAATAAAACATGTTATCTAATTTAAGATATCAACTGAGGGTGCTTGATGGAATTTCAATATCAAATACATGGAAATGTACAAAATCTCAACAATCCAAATTTGAAACATGTTATCATTATATTTGTCATAAATGCCACATCTTCACTTATATATACGTTTTAAATTTTTTGTATATACTGCTAAATCGCCCTAAGTGCATGCAAAATAACACAATTGAAAAAAATTATGACTAAGTGTATGTATTTAATATTAGTTATGTGTTTTTTTTGCTTTTAATTCTATCAAATTATTTTTTAAACTGTTTTTATGCTACCCTGAAAAATTGAGATTTTACAGATGTATAATTTTGCAATGGAAACAGCGATACCTATATTTGTTGTTTTTTTCTTTTTACAATAATATTAAAAAAATATTTGAATAATCAATATATTATATTATGCAAACTTTTTTTAGAATAATGGAACCGAGATCGTTGTCTCTCCGACACAGGCGTTTTTTTTCAAATAGCTTCGTAACATTTTTAATTGGCCACCCTTCAACTTTGGTGAATCTCAAATCTAGTTGAATTAGTACGATTCCCGCCGGGGTTACCCTTTTTTTACGACTCCAGGAACTAAACTTACACGTGTAGTTGAACTCGTGTCCCAAATATCTTTTATAAAGAAAACTAAACTGTCGTGACCGTATTTGAATCAAGTCTCTGAGGACGTGCGGCAAACACGTAAAAAACAAAATGACGCTATTAGATATGACACAGGTGTATTATTATCTGTCACACGACCAGAAATATAAAGTAAATTATAAAAAAAAAACTGTATGTAGGCACCAACCTTGCGTAAGATACGCTGTTAAAGACTAGTGCTTAGCTAATCCCTCTCGCAAACACCCCGTGAGGATCGGATGGGCGGGAGGGAGTTTTTTTTAGACATCAAAAACACTCGGACTTCGAACAGAAATCCATAATTAGATTGAAAGATCAATTTATTAAAACTGTCCGCACCGGGAATTGAACCCGGGACATCCGTAACTATAGCCAACGACGCTACCAACTGCGCCACGGACGCCGTTGATCGTTTACCTTGCTTAAATTCTCATGAAACGTCGAAAAAAAATACTTTTAATAATTGCACAAAGTATTTGTTTCCACTATTTCAATTTTATTTCTATAGAAATAGTCTTGTTTTCAAATCTAAATATTTGACCCCTGCTTTCAGATACGCTTTTAACTGCTTCACGCCGTACTATATAGGTTATTATAAGTTACCGAGATTTGATGTCTAGAACAAAATCGTAGAAAAAGGTTGTTTTATAAAGTGCTCGATTAGAAATTTTGATGATGTGACTTAAAAAAAATTTTATCTCATCTCAAAAAAATTTTTTTTTTTACATTTTTAAATTTTTAAAAAAATATTTGGCATTACAGCTTGGAAAATCGTACGAGACAAACTTGATGAGAATTTTTATGTCACTTATGTCCAAGATTATAAATTTAAATTTAAAAAATCTAAATCTAATATTGATTTCGTTCAGACTTGAAACAGGACCCACCTGATCGTTAGGGAAAATCTCATGGTTAGCTGATCGTTCTCACTACTTCCTGCTCCATTTTTAGGATCAGATGCGTAGGAGGGAATGTAGACATCACAGACATTCATAAATTTTCAACCTATCAATCTACTGATATGCTAGTTAATGAATGTATCCATCCTGGAATTCAAACCCATCGACAAACCAAGGTGACGACGTTTGTTTTCTGTGATCTTATAGATTGGAAGTTAAACTGTGAGTTAATATAGACTGAAAGAATGATAATGAAAATTTATATTACGATAGTTATGATAAATATTTCAGTAATATTCTCCATAACTAAACATTATAAAAAATACAACTTCTAAACCATCTTTTGGAAAGCTAATTTTTTAATAACTTTAATGTTATGCTGTGTATCAAGGTTTTATATTGAAAATAAGTAGACGCAAATAAAACGTACAAACTAGCAACTATGTTAACATTTATAAATATTTTCGTACTGCTTAAACGCTAATTATTCACAAACACCCTTTCTATACGAAATTCACTTAAAACCGTTTTCAATATCATACATCCGGTCTACTTTCCGTGCCCTGTGCCCAACACGAACCATATCCGCTTCCGGCGCTTTTGTTACTCTTTTTGTTTTTTTATACTGTGCGATCTTAATTAATTCAACAACCATGTAGATTAGATATTCAAAAAAAGGTTGAAAAAACGTATTTGACTGAAAAATGATATCATAAATAGCCCATACAAAAGCTTTCGACCATTTTATTAATGTTTTGAAAATAATCTATTATGTACTTGATTGTTCTGTAGCCTAGTGGTTTCGTCTTACACGTCTGCACTAATACGGGCTGGAATCCTCAAATGAACATTTTTTCATCAGCTTATCAATTTATTTCTAAATGTATGTCTGATAATATTCTTTTATACCATTTTCCCATTTTAATAATTGAATAACAACCAGCTTTCGTTAAGACATCTTGGTTTGAGGTGCACTATTAGAAGCCCAAATGCACTGTGTGAAAACAATACAACTTTTTTACCATGTCTCTTTCAACGTGGAACATGTGGCCTCCTAATGGAGGTATCTCAACAGAAGTTAGTTAATCGCTCTCGCTACGCCCCGTGAGGATCGGATGCCTGGGAGGGAGGGAGTTTTAGACATCACAAACACTCAAGACTACGAACAGAAATCCATAAATCGATTGAAAGATCAATTTATGAAACTGTCCGTACGGGGACTTAAGCCCGAGACATCCGTAACCGTAGCCAACAACGTACCAACTGCACCACGGACGCTGAAAATACATATTACTGTGTAATAATAAGGGTAATAAGTATTTTGTTCTCCAAGATTCATTTGAATTGGTAAATAGATATTTAAGTTAGTAAGTCCTCAAAACTATGCGTAAATTTAGTTTAGTTTATGTATTTAAGTTAAGGTGTACTGGTTTAGAAGAGAAACATTATCTTACTTACTCACAAATCCCTAACTGTATTTAAAAATAACCTATACAACGTGATAATTTCCTTTCAATTTGTTTTAGAATAAGGAGCATACTTGATGTTATTACTTTTAATCAGTAAAAGTAACTATATTGAATGTTTAATGATTATGTGTAATTAAGTAAGCTTCTTTTAACGGTTTTAGGTTTAAGTAGTGGTGATGCATTTATATTAATTTGGTTATTAAAGAGACTATTTCCATCCCTATAATATTTTTATCCTTATTATAATTGAGTTCTATAAAGTATATTCTTATTCAATTAATCAATTCTAGTAGTTACCGTTTAAACCTCAACATCGACGCAATGTTTTACCATTGAAACATAACCTGCTTAGCCTGAATATCCTGATTTTTTTTTTCTATCTTAATGTAGTTCTGCCATTTTTTCTTTTATTTTTCATTTTTCAAAAGTAATTACTAATTCAATTAATCAATTCTAGTAATTACCGTAGAAACCTAAACATTGACGCAACATTTAATCTTCGAAATAGAATTCGTTTAAGCTAAGTTTCTTGTAAATTGCTTTTTTTATCCTTATGCCTTAATTGAGTTATACCAATTAACACGTTGAGTCTCGGAGCCGTGTTTTCACGTGATACAACAACCATCGCTTGAGTCCTGAAACCATGTTTTCACGTGATAGACCGGCCTATCAAAAACAGTCATATTTGAGTTATCAAGATATACGTATTGCAAGGGAATCCTGGTTTTAATTATATTCAAGTCTTAAAACTTTCCAAAAGAGTCATCTAATTTGTGTTGTCCACTAAATAGGTTTTGATTTTATCGACTAAAATCTCAATCGAATTTTAGTTCTTTAATATTTTCCCTTCTGAAAACTATATTATGGTGACACTGAGACCACTCCAAGCTATAGTTTTTAAGATCTACAAGACAGTTTGTCGGGGGATTTGTCTAAGCACATAATGATACCATTACCGTCACCAGAAAAAAATCCTGTAGAACATGTAAGTTGTGTGTAAAGCACAAGAAAAGGAGAGAGACTCGGTACATGTGTAAACATTGTGGCTCCTCACAAAAACAAATTTTGGCATTTTTACCATACAAAAATAAAATATTAAAATGTTTTAAGCAAATATAAAAAGTTTCATTTGATTTTATCCAATATTTCTTTAGTTATAACACTTTTAGTAAACGCTTAAGAAAAATGATATTTCTTCAAAAATGGGCCGGGGGCAGGGGTTTTTTTTACCTGATTTTAGCCGGAGCTGATAGTCTTAAATGCCAAATCAATCAATCAATTCTAATAGTTAACGCAACGTTTAATCTTCGAAACAGAACCTGTTAAATACAAAATTATAGTTGATAATTTAGCTACTCCACTGACTGTGTTACTAAATGTGATACGTGTTTCGCTTCTTTGATAGTTAACCTTACGATATAGTTACTCTGAAAATGTTTTAGTAAAAAACGAAACACCTGTCACATTAAGTAACACAGCCAGTCGTGTGACTAAGATATCACTTTTAATTTTATATTAAAAATGAATTTCCACAAACTTACCACCGAATCCATTGAAAATAAAACCTGTTTAGCTGAGATCCGTGTTAATTGTTAATGGTGTATATCAAATGATTGCCAATCCAGTTCAAGCGATTTAAAATTTTACCGTAAAATTATTTTGTTAACATTTTCTTCAATTCGGCTTATCTATTTTAACGCTGTATCAATATTATTTCAAAGGACGTTTTATGTAATCTGAATAGCGTTGGTATTCTAATATTATCATGAAACTTGTCGAGTAATCATCGAAGCGAAAAAGCTTTCTTTGTATTTCCGAGCGAGCGGACGCCACTGAATTATTGAGCCGTGAAAATGTCTGATTATAAAGTTTATTGGTCTAATTTCCAATACAATTATTATACCAATAAGTTTATCTGTACAAAACAATAATATTTGATTCAGTAAATATTGAAAATTTTCAATGAATATTATATTGATTTTATTTTGTTTACGGGAAAATCTTTATTACAATATCTGATACGAATGTGGTGCATATTGACTATCAATAAATCATCTTAGCAGAATTTATTCTACGAAAACTGATAGTAATTCTGTAGACTAAATTATCTTTTTTGGAGAGAGGCGTGACAGAATTACGACAGCAGTTTACAAAAAGTTAACTAATCCCTCTCACTAGGCCTCGTTTCTATAATCGGATAGGTGGGCATTCGAAAACAAATCGATAAATTGTTTGAATAATCAATATTTGATGAACATTTGATGGTAACACATTGTGATTTTAATCTATTCTTCTATAGTAGATGCATTAAAATTTATTTGCATAGTTAAAAATATGACAATCTTTAGTTGATAGAATATAATATCGACTGTAGAAAGGCAATGGAACTGAACCCACACAGAAAAAATTTTACAGGAGTCACAAAAAACGTTTTTTTAATGATTTTGGGCCAAAGTCTAAATATTTAATAGACACAACCTTGAATTGCATTAAGACTAATAAAATGGTGTTTTATTTACCTAATTTGATATTAATTTAAAAAGTTATTTAACAAAAACCAATAAATCTTATGGTTACGACTTAGTTATTTATGGCTAAACAGCTTACAGCCTTTTTCCTCACAATTTGAAATGAATTATTGAATAAATATATAGATTTATACAGCTTGTAGACTTTTCCTATTCTTCTTTTTATATATCTATATATATAAAAATAAATGTCTGTTTGTTGGTTTGTCCAGATCTTATAGGCTCCTAAACTACTCAACCGATCGCGACGAAACTTTCAGGAAGGACTTATTGTGATCATGCCGGGAAATATTATATAAAATAAATGTTTTTTTGTCCTTTACGCGTTCCTTTACCATTCATACGATTTCGATTAAACTTCGATGAGTTGTTGTGCACACACCCGTGAAGGGTTCTGAAGAAAAAAAATTGAAAAAAAGAATCAAATACGTACATACAGCGACATATAGGAAAAACCTTCTGATTTATTCGTGTACGCACCAGACGAAAAACAAAAACATTGTGTTATAACAAGTGTGATATTGAAACTCGGATTCGGGTTGGGCCAGACCTGAAGATGATGGTCTCGAACCGGGTAAGTTTATGAAATTTCGGCCTGTGCAGACCTCTAATCCAAAAGCAGTTCAATAAACAGAATTAAAACACAAACCCTTTCTTTCTTTGAGTGGCATTGCAACGCATGTCGGGTACTCACTAGTATATAATAATATAATAATTATATAAAAGACGAAAGACGGTTAGTTGACAGTTTAATAAATTTAGTTTCCTCACAATGTTATGATAGTCAAATTTTCTTATAATCAAATAATATTAAATATGTAATGTATTTTTTTTTCCATGTCCGCTCCCAATGTGGAGCATATGGTCTCCTAATGGAGGTATCTTGACAGAATTTGTTCTACGAGAACTGCTTGTCACTCAGTTGCTCAACCTCTCTTCTCTTTTTCTAAGAGAGTAGGGATAGAAGGATAGGGCTATGACAGGACTAGTGGTTAGCTAATCGCACTCGTTACGCCCCGTGAGGATGGGATTGATGGGAGGGAGGACTCAGACTACGAACAGGAATCCATAAATCGATTGAAAGATCAATCTATGAAGACCGTCCGCACCGGGAATTGAACCCGAGACATCCGTAACCGTAGCCAGCGACGAAACCAACTGCGCCACGGACGCCGACTATGTATACACCAATCGTTATTGACAAACGTAAAATATTAACGATTCAAATTTATCATGCTTTAAACCTTTTTAATATATACTTAATTGTCAGATTACTATCGTTAAGATAAATGGTAAGGCTATGGTAACGCCAAAATTTCGCCTTAGCTTTTGGTCATGGATATTCATGATCTCGTCGGTCGTTGGTTTCGGTAAAGGATGTCGAGGACTCGAGTCCCAGTAGGACAGTTCCATTAATTGATTTTTCAATTGATTTGTGGATTTATGTTCAAAGGGATAGTTGTTTGTGTTTCGTAGAAAACTTTCTGTTAAGATACCTTCTTTTTTAAAAAAATAAAATACAATTTGTTTGTACTACTTCCAATTGTTTAATTAGTGATTAGTGAAGCAGGTACGGTTAAACGTACTGTCCTATATAGGAAATATAAATTTAAATATGTGAAAGTAGTACAAAAAAATTGTGTTTTATTTTTTACAATATAATGCATCACTAAGAAGAATTGACAGTTAACACCTTCTGACACACCCTGGTTTTTGTTAAGTATAAGTGTCATTAATGTCCAGAACTGAAATCACCCAGCGGCAACAGCAATATTTCGCAGAACGGGCTTTTTCTTGTTGCCAGGCGTTTAATTGCCGCCGGCTACGGCCGCTGGACGAGTCCATTTTTACGGAAAGAGGTAGCTCCAACTTTGCAGGGAGTTTTTTTTTAAAGTATTTGTAGACAGTCGATTACGATCTGCCGAGGCGGACGAGCGAGGTCTCGTCGCGGCGGAGGTGACGTGACGATGTGAATTGTTTGTTTTTTTTTTTTTGATTTGCATTGGACTTTATTTAAATTCGTTGTGTCATTTGTATTAAAACTTAAAGTAAATTCAGTTGCTAAGTAAATGTAAATGTAGAATCAATTTTATGTGTTAAGATTTATATATTTGTGTAATGTTAAACCACTGCATCTTGAATGGAAAATAAATAAGTTTAGAACCGGATTTGAAATGGTGTTTGTCTGAGGTCAGCCCTTCCAGGACTCCGGATAACCAGCCGCTCGCCTCTCTTCGATCCGGGGTCTTCTCACTTCATTAGGATATCATATTCTCCATATTGGAAACGGATATAGTTTAAAAAATCATGATCTCTGTTAATTGATACTTTTCAAGGAATATAAAACATTTTAATTAGTTCAAAAGTTGTTTTTTTATAAACAGCGTATTAAGGCATACCTTAAAGTCTGTTCAATGTTCCTGCATATATATTTTTCGATCGCATTCGAAAGCGTACACAAGACTAACGAGGTTTTGAGGACGGCATAAAAATTCATGAGCTTTTCCTAGGCGTAGAAAATATCATCAAAACTTTGATTGCATCCCAAATTCACGAATGATTTATCGTTCACTTCTCCATATTGCGTGGAAATGATATTTTTTACGCTACTTGAAAAAACTTTTCCATCATCTCTTATCTAATTTAACTTTAAGTGGTAAGACAGAAGAGAGTTTGAACGCAAAGTATCAGGGCGACAGAAAGCTGCTTATGCAAATGAAATGCTTTGGGATTCACCGGTGCGTAAAGATGTTAACAGTAAGTTTTCTTTCCCCAGGGAGCATTTATGATATCCTGGTAATATAAACAAAAACATACTTAAATTTTACTGCTTCTCGGAAATGGGCTATATAAAGTATACTATTATATTTATAATGTATTCTGTCTTCTTTATTAAGGAACTTCATTGTCTGACTTAAATTTATTGTGATATAAACAAGGAATAAATTTTAAAATTCCAATGTTAATCTTTAAGGCAAAAGATATTAAAAATATTACAAAAACAACCTAGAGTTTTCAACTGTGATCAATCTGGAGTCAAGTTATGACACGCTCGATATAAATTTAACATTTGAGATCTTGGGTATGGGTGTTTGGGATGTATTTTTTACTAGAATTGATCTCGAGTCACATTAGAAAGTTCTTATTGAGTTTATGTCATGTGATTTAAAACCCAAATATCTAGCGTTCTAGCTTTTATTAGCTCTTACATAATGTCAAATAGTTTTTCTTTTTTTTCCTATTCTTATTTTTAGAAAATAGTTCTCGACTAATTTTTGTATTTAAGCAGCAGGATAGTTGTTGCTGAGGCTGTGATTTTATCTTATCAGTTGAAAATAACCATGTTGCATAAAAAAGTTGGATTTTTTTTGAATTGATAGAAGTTTCCTGGGGTATAAACTAGATCTGAAACTGGAATACTACCCCTTTCTTCTTTGATCATATTCCCTCTCCATGTATAGCATATATGGCCATTACGTGGGATCTATATGATTCCCTGTCCCCCGTCAATCTTTTTGCGACCTCTCATGGCATGCAGGAGTTCTTCAGCGCCATCGAATACATCCTGTGGATAGTACTCGACAGTCGTCCAGGATTCCAGAATCCCACTGCTCGGAAGACGAGGCTCTTCGAATTGATCCGCAATCAGCTAGTTTCAACGTCTCTCCATGAACACTGACGTAACAGGACGCTACGTGATACGTTTCCTAATCTCCGAGATACTCATGAAATCAAACCACCTCGCCCCGGTATCCGCATGGCTATTTCGTATTATCATTACTTAAATTCAAAATAATAAGTTTTCAAAATTTAGTAGCGAAAGCGATAAGCTAACCACCAGACTGTCCTAGACGTATCTTTCTATCCTTAATCTTTTGGAATAAATAAATTACTGAGCAACTGAGTAACAAGTAGTTGGCTATGGTAGTAAAACGTCTGTTGTGATATGCTCAATTAGGAGTCCATTTTCTGTCAAAATTGACAGTGGCCATGGTCAAACAATAAACAAATAATGAGATTAAGGTTTAACTGTTTGAGGGCCCCGCAATTATGCAACTGTCGCTAGTGACGCCGGTATAATTCATAATCGAATTAAATCATTAAATCTCGGCTAGTTACGTCATATAGTTCAGTTCCGCAAACGAAACATTTGCCACTGTAGTTGAAATACATATTTAATCATTTTTGCGGCAGCTGTTATAGACCCTTAGAACCCTTGAATACCTGTGTTGGCCAATTATTTGGGCAACCACTTTATTACAATAAAATATTATTCATTCAAATAATTAGGGTTTCGGCCGTGCAACTTTTGGGTACTAACACCTCCAGTGGCGAAGTAATGGTCATTTAATGAACATTCACTCTTGATTTTTAGATTAAAATAAAACAGGTTTAATCTAAAATCTTTAAAACTACCATCAAAACTTTGTGCATTGATCTATTGCAACAGGGGTTTCATAAATTGATTTTTTAATCGTTTAATGAATTTCTATTCGTCGTTTGTTATGTCTAGAATTTCCTCCAACCCATCCCATCCATAAACGAAGGGTACCGAGAGAGATTAGCTAACCACCACTCTATATACGTAATAAATACATATGGTTCTATATTTCTTAGAATCACAGGATAATAATAATTAAATAATAGGTATTTTGAAAACATCTTTACACGAAGTAACCGCCAAATCCGTGGAAAAACTGGTCTAAAAGCTATCGCGTTTCATGTTCATAAAATTGTTATTTTAGTCTTGGTATAAAAAATTACCGTTCGATTCGGCGGTAACTTTGTGGAAGTTCATTTTTAATATAAAATTTAAAATAGATAACTCAGTTATTCCGGTTGGTTTATCATTAACGTGACGCGTTTCGCCTCTTTAAGAAGCATCTTCAGACTAAGAATTTCGTAAGGTTATTTATTTATTAGATAAACAATGATTCTCATTCTTACATTAAATAAAAGATGGGGGTGGGTTTTATTCCATTCTACTGGACGTGTGGAGGGGGGTAAGATATAAACACTGTGAGAGTATTTACAAATCAATTACTGGTACTTGGAGGCGAAAAACCCAAGGGAAACAAATCGAATAATGGTGAGCCGCCTGTTCTGTTCAAAATATTATTTACTAATCCTCCATCACTGTTAATGGTTTTATTGATTGTTAGAAACTCTAAGCTATTCTAAAAAATATAAAACACAATTCATTTGTACTACTTCCAAATATCTATAATGACCAGGACCGGTTTCGCTCGCTTTTTACACTCAATTTTATATAAATAAGCCTGTTATGTTTGTATCTTTATCAGTTGATAATGCTCGTGATGAGCGAAACCGGTCCTGATCATTATAAATATGTGGAAGTAGTACAAATGAATTGTGTTTTTTTTTTTAAATATAATGTCTTTTCACCAATAATTGACAATTAACAAATTAAAAGTTTAAGCTATTCATTTTAATACTTTTTTTAATTACACGATGGAGTATTTATACGTTAATATTTTTATTAAAATTATGATCGTTTTCAATTAAATGATTCGCAAACTCTGAAAAATTATTACTTTTGAGACATCTTATATGTTCTTTAATTCTAATATTAAAGCTTCTCCCTGTCTGTCTTACATAGGAAGCTTGACAGTCTTTACAAGAGAGGTGGTATATTCCATACTGTGACAATGATTCTATTCGATCTTTATTCCTAGAAATAACCTTGCAATATGGTTAGTCTGAAAATGCTTCTTAAACAGGCGAAACGCGTCACGTTAATTTTATATTAAAAGCATAGGTATTTGTGAAGTCTAAAATTCTTTCCCACCCATCCGATCCCGAAAACGCGGCGTAGCAAGGGTGATTAGGTAGTTCTTTCCTAGCTCTACTCTTTTAGAAAAATAAAGGTTGGACAACTGAATAAAAAACAGTTCTCATAGAACCTCCATTCACGATACGTCCATATTCACATTTTAAATGCTACAAAACGCTCAAATGAAAAATGAAAATGCTACAATTGATAAAAATATAATATATGCTCTAAATACCGTTCTCCATCACTCCCTTACTGTGATGACGTTTATATTTATATGAGCTGTCATCGCTTAAAAAAAATATTTAAAAATAATTATGAGAATGATATTCCAGGTGGCGTTAGATTGCGGTAATCATTTGTGTGTTTGTACCCGCTTGTGTAATGCCCACGATTTCCTCGATCATTAAATTTTTTCGCCAGCACGAACTCTGTTTTATGTTTTGAAGTTGTTTTGTGTTTAACGCGGTCGGAAAAATGTCGCTAAGTTTAGCCGAGCAATGTAAGCGCATTACCTATTCAAAGTTCGGCCTAATTTACCGGCGTTGCCATGGCAACTCAGCGGGAACATACAAAGGTACCTGTACACTTGATACCATAACCATTCACACGTAAGCATAACATAATATGTTATTTATAGCCGTATTACATAATAATATATGCATCAAGCCTGTAGCCAAGTGGTCAACGTCAAGTGGAAAGCGTCTTCAATTATTGATAAGGAACTAAAATAAATTGATACGCTATTTCGTCGCTGTTCTGGAAGAAAACACTAAATCGAAAAAAATGACATATTGAGTTAGTTATACCAAAGTGTTCTTCATTTAAAACTCTTATTTTTATAAATTACACTTTTATAGTTTCGTACAAACAAACTAAATAAAAAAGGCATAGCATTTCAAACATTTGAAAAACTTCAAAGTCCAATTACTGAAAACTAGTATTTTTGTTATGTGTCCGGTTCATGGAGTTGTGGTCAACGTCGTTGGATTCGGTTAAGGCGTTCACGAGCTTAAATTCTAATACAGATACTTCCATAAATATTTAATTGTTTAGTTCTACAAGAATTATACTTATATGTCTACCTTATATTATGAAGTTTTACCATGTAGATGGTAATTCAAGCTCTTGTTCAACAATACAGTATGCTTCATGCTGGCTGGCATCGTACATTTAACAGTGAATAAGTCCAGCTGTCCTAGCCCTATTTTTACTCTCTCTGAATAATCTCTTTTAAGATATTAATTAACTGAATCTGGTGTAGATAATTAGTTACTCACACTACGGCCGATTTACATTTTACTCTTTTATATTCTAAGACATGGGTGGCAAGTGCGTCAACCGTGGTCTACCAGTCACCCGCAAGACTAAATTGTGTCATTTATGGTTCTACAACAAAATTAGAAGACAGTAATCCAACCTCCAATTTGTTTCCTTAACCGCGAGATTCCCGCGAGAGAGAGAAAAAAAACCTCATCTGCAATTATTACAGATCTATCTTATTGTTTGTCATCAACTTTACACACCACAGTCCTCAGCTGAAAATTGATATTATTTTATTTCGGTATTGAAAAAACAAGTTAAAATACCGAGATTCCGGTTTCGGTAGTATCGGTATGCAATCCCTAAACTAATTAATAACTATAAATAATTCATCGCTTAAAACAATATATTCTTATGTACTTGTGACACATAACTTCAAATCACTCCTAGAACTAAGAGCTTTATTCTGACAATGATGAAGACGATAATCATTAACAAGATCTCCATTATATCCCTATTTTGACTTCTTTTGCAGAGCAATTCGTGAAAATAATATGACTTTCATTTCTACCCGAGTCGTCGAGAAGCTCAACTAAACGATTATTGTTATATTTTCAGAGAATAAGCAGTTCTCTAATGGAGAAAAAAGAAAATTCTGGAAATATACTAGAATATTACCGTTATATACGGAAACTCTTAAAGGTTATTATTTCGTGACTTTTGCTTGCGTTTTAGAATTATTCAATAAGTCAGCATGAATCGTTATAATAATTGGAACTGTTAAATATTTAGAACTATATCATTGAATATATTAAATTCCAATCGAGTATGTATATTTATGTATACCGGTTATAAATCAACCTTCTTCATCAAGAGAGTGTTAGTAAATAAGCATAATGTTGGCTCTAAAACTAATAATAAGTTAAAAATATGAAAGTATTTAGTTCTACAAGGATTATAAGATATACTTGATAGCAGTGGAGTATAGGGTGTGCGCCACCCGGAGCGATCTTTGAATTTACCCCCCGGCCACATTTTCTCTTTAAAATTTTTAAGTAAATATGTACTGTATTTTTACAATCCTGTCATTTACAAATTTGATATTAAATTTGTAGATTCCCTCAGGTTTGTTTTTCAAATATGTCCAAAAATCATTTAAATAAATTTTATATTTATTATTAATACGGAAATATAAAATTATTTATGTACAATACATTAATAGATAAATATTCTACATAAAAACGAATTAAAAATTGTGAATCGATTTAAGAAGAAGATATTCAGTAGACTTTTCTTAACTAACATTTAAAAAAACTACAACAAAATTATTTTTCCTCGCTTTGTTCTTAGCAAAATCGTCAGCAACATTATCAAAATCTATTTTATTTACCAGTTTTTGTACTATTGAAAGTATTTTTTAATCGCAAACTGCTCACTGTTGATATATTGTTTTTTTTATCAATTTCATTTTTGCAAAACTTCTTTCATATGAAGGAAATAAATTAAAAGCGTTTCAATATTTGCAACATTGAGGCTTCATGATTATTCTTAGATTATATATATTTTGTCAGCGAATCACAAGGGATAAAAATTCTAATTTGTTTATTACTTAAATAATTGTTTACTCATTATCAAAAATGCCGCCCCTAGAAAAGTATATTTTATTACAAATTAGACGGAAAAAAACATGATGAATAAAATGTAACTTGCGTTACCTATGTAAATATAAAAATTCCTTTATTTTATATCGTTGAAATATTCTAAAATGCCGCCCACCCCTTGCTACGCCGGTGCTTGATAGTTATTATTCATATAAATAAAAATATGTTATATTATGAAGTAAGTAAATGGTATTTAAATTGCATTCTCAAAATTAATAAAATATTATATAAATATTTGTATTTTGTGTACCCCGTTTATTTCGATTTCTCAGTGATGTAAATCATTATTTTTCGATGTAAAAATATGATTGTGATTGATTAAAAGTTATCATCATCTTCCGTGCCACGGCACATACTAATTCAATGCAATTATGAAGAGAAAAAAATTTGAAACTAAAAATGAATTGATTTGGATTGTGTGATTAAAAAAATAAGATGTACTTTTCGATCGACTTTTGTTGTATCGTCCAAAGTTTTGTTTCTAAAAGCTTGGATTTTGCTTTTCGGTATCTTCATGCATTCAAGTGCACCAACTCTATTTGAGATTGACAAATCAAAAAACCAAATAAATGTCATCTGCGAGAAAAATAAAGTATTCACAATATAATGCAAATTATTATATTGTGGACATTTTTTCTCCCTCTCTAATCTATGGTTGCTAGTGTTTGTTTTTTAATTTCTTATTTTGCACTTATATTTGAAAACCTGTATGTCTTTAAATTGGTCGCCAAAAAATTATTCACAATTAAAATTGACTACATGTATAAAAGTTTGTCCTTCAGCATCTTTTAAGTGACGGGGACATTTGGCCTTTATTTCCAGGAGCTGGTGATAGCCAACCCCAACCAACGCAACTGGCGAGGGATCCTCATCGCTCTGCTGGTCATCGTCACCGTTCTGGCGCTGATCGTAACGTCCGTGGTGCTCCTGACTCCTCCAGAAGAAGGCCCTAGAGTCAGAGGTAGGAGATTGCGGCTTCAGGACTTGCTCGGTGGCGATCTGGTGCCGCTGAGGTTCAATGGGACTTGGATATCAGGTTGGAAATTTATGTAACCATATAATATTTATTGATTGCATTGAGGTTAGAAATTCCATGCCTCTTAAAAATCGTTTGGATTGGCTATCAAATATATTATTTCATTTTTTGGTACAGTATTTAGTGCCATAAAAATGTTACATATTTCAATAATTGAAAATCGTTTTATTTTATTAATTATCACTTTCTCGCGTAAAATAAGCAACACGTGTTTCACTACACCTTCAAGACATCTTCAGAATAATTTTTTAAGACAATATTTAAATTAAAATCTCAGGTACGTGGTGCAGTGTTCAACGTGATTGGCTTCTGTTACGGATGTCTTGGGCTCGATTCCCAGTACTGACAGTTTCATAAATTATTTTTTCAATAGATTTACCGATTCATGTTCGTAGAAATGTTTGTTTGTAGTTACTAGAACTCCCCATCCGAACCTAAAATCGGAATGTAGCGATAGTGATTAGTTAACCACTAGTCTACTCTCTTCCGAAAATGAGGGTTTGAGCAACTGATTAACGATCATCACTTGTATAAAACTTCTTTTGAGATACCTCCATTAGGAGTCCATATGCTCTACATTGGAAGTGGACATGGTATAAAAAATAATGCATTCCGTCAGCCAAAGCGCTGTGCAAAGTTTTTAGTTGTTTTAAAGATTTTTCCTTTTCATGAAAGACGTTCCTCTTCTTTCCCATACTTCCTTTCAACTTCTAAGGTAATGAGTAGTTCAGCTCTGACGTTAGCCAGTTACCTTCCGGGTTTAAAACCGTACGACAAAGCAGCTCCAGAATATTGCATTAATTGGCAAAGTTTTGCTTTGGTAATCGTTCCCGAGACGTGAAAAAGTTTAAAGTTAAAATAAGTTGCATTTCCAGCAACTACGAGCAATACAAATTTATTGTTAACGAACTTTCTAGCTCTTTAAAAAACTTCTGACAACATTTTCAGGGTGATATTTAAAACAAAATTGTACCGCAACTATTTTAAATATCGCTAATTGACGTGAAATGCCGATGTGGTTACAATTTTACTTAAACGTATTTTTGATGACATTTAAATGAAAATCTATTTTCCAGGAAATTTTAATTAAATGACTGAAATTCTTATCGTTTAAGTGTAGCTTAAAAACTTCACAGTATTTGATTCGTTGGCAATAATAGCTATAATGTTAAATATTTATTTAAATTGCATTTTGCGTTTCTTTAATTTAATTTTTAAAGATGTGTCAATAATATTGAACTAAAGAATAATGTGGAGTTATAGAATAAGAAATGTAAAAACGTATAAAAATACGATTTTGAATTTATTACTGTAATAAAAATGTAATTTATTATTTTGGATGGTAGTAATAGGAAAATGTGATCATTTATTATTCTTCCTAACGTGGCGTGCATCCGTGCATTCCATATACAAAGAATGGACTTTTAATGCAATAAATGTCGGAAACTTGGTTTACGCTCTTCTATAAAATGTACGATTTTCCTGACGTAAAATATCCGATGCCATTGTGATTTTACTTGTATAAATGTTGGTTTATCAAACTGCTCGATGTTTTTTTAGAATTATTTCTATCTTCTTATTAGTTATGTTTGCCTAATACTTTACAGTTTTTAAATGAATTTAAATCTGAGTATTTGAATTGAAAAATATAAGTTAGATAACAAATTGAATGTTTAATTATCTCTAGGATTTTTTACAATGTCCGCACCCAATGTGGATCATTTGGATTCCGAATGGAGATATCTTGACAGAAGTTTTTTTAATGAACTGCTTGTTACTTAGTTCGTCAACCTCTTGCAGTTTTTTGAAGAGAGTAAGGATAGAAAGATTAGAGGATAGGACATGGCTAGTGGTTAGATAATCACTCTCACTTTGTATCCCAAACATCCATTCATACGTACAGAAATCTATAAATCGATTGAAAAATCAATTTGTTAGACTGTCCGTACCAAGATACAAACCCGAGACATCCGCAACGACGTTGACTACTGTACCATGGAGTCGACCACTTTTATACAGTACTAATTTTTCGTTCTTTTTCCAAATTACATTGGTTCAGAAATATTAGTTTTGATTACATCCATATTGAATATTTGTGCTTTTAAAAAAAAATATCGTGTCTACTACCAATATGGAACATATCAAATTCTAATGGAACATCTGAATATACCAAAAGAAACGATAACTTCGTTGTAAAGTCAAGTAAAAAAAACAAGAAAATTTCTTACGTTATAAGAATACCGTTAGGAAGTATAACTTATCCATAGATGATTTTCAATAAATAGATACCACCCTCGCTTAGTCTGATAAAAAACTCACATACCAGTAGATGGTGCTTCAACATGTAGTTGCTAATAAATCACTGCAGGAGAGCTACGAAATAACCAATTACTTGACCAACTTTAAATGTAATGTTTAATGTAATCCAATATCCAGATGAATACTATCTTAACAGAAGTTATTTTAGGAGAATTTATTAATATTCAGTCACTCAACTTCTCATCTGTAGAGAAGGAAAAATGACATGGTGAGACTAAGAAATGAACTAGCTAAGTGTTCCCATTACGCCCTATTTATAAGATCAGATCGATTGGTGAGAATGTAAATATCACTGACAGATTAATATCTTTGAACACAAGTCCAGCAATTGATTGAAAAATCAATTTATGAACGTGGTTCTACGGAGATTTGATCGGGAAGCCGTGGACACCACAACGCCATTGGATGAACGCTAAAAAGTCTTTACCATACGTCTTAAAACGAATTATTTAACTAAATTTTGAATGTATTCATGTTATTTTTTATATTATTCAATGAGATATATAATTTTAACGTAAATTAGTCAGTGTTGTTTGGGCATAACCATGAAAACCAATAAAATATTGACTCTACAGGAGATCAGTTTTACAATTTGAACTGCCTCATATTTGTTATAATCGTATAATAATTGCGTTTTGAACATTTTCAAATTAAAGATGTCAGAATATTACCAAATGAAAGATAATATTCAAGTGACAACATTTTTTACTCATATAATATTAAAAAAAAAAAACAGTTATCAGGGTATTCCCAAATAACACCGATTTATATGCTCCGACAGACAAAAATACTTTTAGCATAAATGACATAAACTTTTTCTATTTAATGTTTTTTTCCGTAAAGCTTTTACGACATATGCATCGAGACGTTTTTAAAAATCGTTTTAATCACAATCACCTAAAGTCTAAAGATATCAAATACGTAATTTAAAAAATACACTTTTATAATGAATGGCCTAGCCAAAATTTGAACCAGGCACCGTTCGATCGCTAAACAAGTTTTTAGAGGACTGATATAAGAAACAATAAAAAATATACACAAACGTTTACATGCATAGTTAATGATATCTTCGTATGTTTCCCATGTTTGTAGTAAATTCTCTTCGCTGGCATACTTACAAAATATTAATTTAAATATCATATTTCCATTTGTTCCATAGCTTTATTTACTAACGGTTCTTTCCAAACATCAGTAAGGTAAGGTTGTCTCCTAAAATATTCGCAGAAATATTAATAATGTAGCAGGGAACCTGGCATACTTACAATCAGTGGCGTAGACAGAATTAAAAAGAGAAAGTATGACAAAGTCGATTTTTACTACGAACGATTTATTCACTTCAAAAGTAGTGCTAAGCTTTTTTAATAACCACTTCCGTTTCCAATATGAAACATATAAAATTCAATAAGACTGGGAAAGACAGTGGGCAAAATAATTGTCACTTTCTGTCAAATACAAATTAATAATTTTTGTTGGTTACTAAAAGATGATTTGAATGATTTCTCATTTTATTTTAAAGAACGATAATAAGTTGTTTCTAGCGCAGACGTAAAAACATTTAAGATGCTTCGTTCACCTATATATACTCGACGTTTATTGTCCATTTTGGTGCATACGAACTTTTATTGGAGCATTTAAACGAGATTAATTTTACAACAGCTGGTTTTCAGGTTCCTCACCTCTCATTTTAAACAAGATAAGATATTAGTAATAGTGGAACTTCTACCACTGGTTTTTTCCTGAAAAGCATAGTTTTGCAATAATAAAGAAACAAGATTTTGGGCAGATTTAGTCTTCTACACCCATCTAATTTTTGTAGATTAAGTATCTAAAAAAATATATTCGTATTTGAATTATTGCGATTTTGTACACTTCCATGTATTTTGTCACTAGTGACCCGGGTTTCACCTTCCGGCAGAAACGATAAATATATACAATAATTCCACATTTAGTGGCATCTGTTAGGTGATTCAACGTATAGGATACAGCAACGGGGAGTTTGGAAGATTCAGATGTTCGTTCAAAATTGGCAAGGAATTTAACTGGGCTCTATAGATTTCCAAAATTTCTTGATAAAATAATTTATGATCCCTCATGTTTTGATGCAACAGTTTTACCCCATCATCCACATTAAACGTATGGTTCTCCAATAACAAGTGATTTGCGAATGTCGAAGTATCTTTTTTTAATCTAAAGACAGCTAAATGTTCTGATACTCTTATATCTAATGTACGTGTGGTTTTACCCACATAGAAATGTTGGCAATCACTGCATTGTAATTTATAAATGCCAGATTTTTCTTAAAGTGGACTCTATCTTTATTGTTAATAATTAATTTGCCTAACGAAGTTTTGCAATAGAACGCCGGTCAAACACTATCAGCGAGTTGTTTTTTAATTTTAAAGATTTATTCTTTCGTCGAATTGCATCTCGTCGAAACCCACAATGCTATTATAATTGTAAAATCACTGGTTATTCTAATATTAGTTGGAAAGCGGCAATTCACCACTCTGTTAATGCGTTGTTTACTAAATAAGGATTAAGGCGATTCTCGAAATTTTAACTAAGGTATCAGGGTGGATCCTAGACTTATAATATTTGTCGTATTTGTATCTTCTATATAAACGTTAGACACTGTTTACTGTCTGTCAGTTCGAGTCCATTCGTGCGCTCGAATGCCTGAATATGCCGAAAAGCAAAACCCAGGTCATTAGTGACAAAATACATGAAAGTGTACAAAATCTGAATAATTCAAATTTGATATTGAAATTCCATCAAGCACCCTCAGTCGATGTCTTAAATTATAAATATATTCTTATTTATACCATTATAAACATATATTTATTTATTAATAATAGAAGTTTTCAGGCGTTCTGAATTACAGTATTTTCTTAGTTTTCCTTTTAAAATGTCTAAATATATACAATCTAAAGCTCAACTGGCTCAACGTACTCGTTAGATCACCTAAAAAAAACAGTATTAAGCCACATTGCTATTTTTTTATTCTGGCAGAAAGCATGATATGAATAAAACTCAAAATCTTATGATTCGTATACTAAGAATATTTTTTCTTTATAATCCAAAAAGGATTTATCAAAAAATAACATACAATTGTTCTCGGCGGAAGGAGAGTACGGTGAAAAGACAAAAATACTTTCAATGCGATTATTTCATAACATGACTTAATATGTTTTATCAGTATACCCTTGATATTATGTATTTATAATTCATTGAGAGAACAATCAACTGATATTTAACTGCTATTTACTACAAGCTACGCCACTGGGGACGATGTAGAATATTGTGAATATTATTTTGCAGCATGTTAAGAAGTGCTCAACAAAAACAGCAGCGAGTCGAAATTTCAATTTCCTTCAGTATTTGTATAGCCTCTTTCTCCATTTCTCCATTTACGGTTATACTTCCCTAATACTTTTCTGTCATACTCTCGTATAAAAATATGTGGTATTTATTTGATTCAATTAATTTTATTCTTATTAACAAAATAGAAATGAAGATTGGTCTCTACATATATATTATTGAAAAATTGTCCGGTACCGTAGTCGAGTGGTAATGCTCAAAAGATTGTATCTCACTCCACCTCAAAAGTAATTGTATAAGTGTCATAAATTTATTTACAAATCAAATTATGGTACAGTCAATCTGGGTAGCTTTAAGCTAGTTTTGAGGGTTTTTGTATTTTTATGATTCATCATAACATTTATGTGTGGTATTGTTCAACATAAAAATGAACTAATGCCTTAAGATGAAATTTAATTAACATAAACAGATTTATTGTCATAATTTATACATAAATATAGATAAAACAAGGTGGGCCAAATTTTCATCGAAATCGAGTAACTTTGGCCCACGATACAAATAATTACTATAAATTCGGTTATTTGAAAGTCTTGGCAACTCTTCGTTATGCTTTCATATATTCAGTACATAATTAAGATGTGAAAAAATAAAGAGCATTTCATTTACAGATTAGTAATACAAATTGAAAATATGGCTAATTCAATTTATTTCAAGAAAAGCTTTTAAATTGAGTTTTACCGTTCCGAGCTGACAGCTGCTTACAAATTCATCAATAAAACAAATTATGATGAACATTAGTTATATATTTTAACCACGAGGGGCTACTTAATATCTTTGCTTAGCTAAAAAATATTCATATGACATTAGTATTATCATGGTATTATAACAGCACCTTTTCCATGTGGTGGTAATGAATCTTGAACTTTATTATATAGTTCTTATAACGTGTACTAAAAACATTGGTATTTTGATGCAAACTATAAAAGAGCTCCGGAAAGGAAAATACAATTCAACCATGTACCTCATTCACGTACCTTAATTCATTGATCGTCCAGTTCATAAGTCAGACAAAGGCAAAAAAATTAAATTTTTGTTAAATATACAGTTATATGTCAGATCCTATTCAGTACTCAGATAATTCAAAAATGCCATCAAAAAAATACCAAAGGCAGATAACTTAAGTATATTTCTAAATATCATTCTACTGACTATACTCGGAAAATACCTAATTTTTTAACATCTGTTTATATAATGTATAAAATTGGGGTAAAAATCATTATTATTTGATTCATGGTGAGCATTTAAATATTGCTATCCCCATTATATCAATATGGGTTATTTGTAGAATTCTGAGTTATTAACTGGACAATGTCTTTTTATTAAATACAACATTGTAGTTAGTAAGATAAAGTATTTGCAAAACATGTGACACCTTAATGTGAGTGATTTTGTACTCTATTTTCTATAATAGATCAAGTATCGATAGAAATAAACGACTCAGATAGGTGTACTTAAGCACGATTCAATTGAAAAGCCATTCTTTTTCATTGCGATAAGAAAAGTCAACATAATTAAGGTCTGCTAGTGCGCATTGCCTTAGTCCAGAGGACGGCAACCTGTGACTTTTTGGGCAATTCGTGTCTTTCTTTGCAAAATTCACAATTTTTATTTTTTTATGTAGATGTTAATTTGTAGGTCAGTTGGTTTAGGTTTGCCGTCTATATAGACATAAAGAAAAGATTCTTGATTCATGTCTTAAAGGGATATATAAGGGAATCTTTCATGCAAAGATTCACAGATTTAAAAAAAGCAAAGAAACCCTAACATTTATTCTAAATCTGCATTACAAAAATGGAGTATTTAAAAAAATATCGACTTAAAGAGATACCCCCACACCTGCATCAGTAAGCTATATAAAGATCCTCCTCTACATTTACAATTTCAAGATTAAAAACAGAAAACTTTTAAGTATTTACATTAGTTTTCAGTATATCTTCTTTACTTAATAAATTAAAATACGTAATAAAATGAGATTAATTGTTTTAAATAAGTCATTATAAAGATATTTTTTTGGTTCCCCAAAGAATTCTAAGCCGTTATGCTACACACATTTGTCTCTTTTTTTTGTCCAAGAGGTTAGCCAATATTACAGGGTTACTTTATAAGATTCGAGAAACAAAAGAGTCTTCTGGAACAAATTATATGATTTGTATACGAAAATTGCTACATAGAAAATGGAAAATTAACTTGTATTCTATCAACGCAGGGATGACCTGGGAGGAAAACAGAAAACTGACTGGGGGCAGAAAATCTTGGATACACCGTGTGGTGGCCATATGCTCTGATTACGGAGCGGAAAAAAATATCAAAACAGTACATTATTTCGTATCATTAATTAACGACTACTTAGTTATTTGTTGTTTGTATTATAATTTATGAAACATCATTGCAAGTTCCATATTTTTTTATTACGTGTTGAGTTCCACAAACATCCAACAGCGTTTTAATGCTCCGACTTATTTAGTCAGCGGATTGATATCGCGGACACCTCATCATCAACCTTTGAACAATCTCACGAGGTTCTGACGAATTGTTCCGTGCAATAGCAACGCCGTAGAATCGACTCTCAAGTTTAACGAGTCGTTCGCTCGTTAAAATTTATCGACTCGCCGTTTCGGTCGTTAAATCTTAACGCTGGATGCCGTCAGTCAAAGCCTATGGAGGTCATTTCGCACTTCCGCTAGCCAGAATATTAATATTTTTTTTGTCACGTTTGAACTTATGCGACTATTGCGTCATCTGTCGGAACATAAGGTTTCATGATTTCATTGACGAAATTCCCGGTCACGATGTATAGCATAATAGCCCAACAGAAGTTTGATGAAACCCGATCAATTAACTCTCATAATTTAAGACATCGACTGAGGGTGCTTGATGGAATTTCAATATCAAATTTGGATTATTGAGATTTTGTACACTTCCATGTATTTTGTCACTAACGACCCGGGTTTCGCCTTTCGGCATCTTCAGGCATTCGAGCACACGAATGGACTCGAACTGACATTTCGGTTCGGTCAGTTCGAAATAGCTCATATTACGATGGTGGGAAAAGCAATATTCAAATATTTACAATAAAGCAAATTTGGATTATTGAGATTTTGTACACTTCCATGTATTTTGTCACAAACATCCCGTCGAAACCCACAATGCTATTATAATTGTAAAATCACTGGTAATTCTAAAAGAAGTTGGAAAGCGGCAATTCGCCACTCTGCTAATGTAAGGGCTTTACAAAATAAGGATTAAGGCGATTCTCGAAATGTTAACTCAGGTATCAGTGTGGGCTCTCAGACGTATAATATTTAACCTCGTAAATAATATTTGTCGTATTTGTATCTTCTATATAAACGTTAGACACTGTTTACTGTCTGTCAGTTCGAATCCATTCGTGTGCTCGAATGCCTGAAGATGCCGAAAGGCGAAACCCGGGTCGTTAGTGACAAAATACATGGAAGTGTACAAAATCTCAATAATCCAAATTAACTCTCAATCGGGTAGATAAAAAAAAAAATAAAGTTTTTAGTTCCAAGATAATTGTATAATATGCTACTCTTTTTCTGCCTGAAAAATTACTTAACGCTAATAAATCAATGCAATTTTAATTTATTGTGCGTATGAAATTGGCGAAAAATCAAACATCGGACTCAAGGAAACCGATAAATTAAGCGAAATATGAAATATTTAAAGAAACATCGTCCCAATTTTTCTAATTTTTCTCTATAATTTGTTCTAAGAAGTTTCATTTGACATAATATTATGGCGACTTTTTCATAGTGATATTATATTCCTTTATCCTTTCTTTTCCTTTATCCCATGTATGATAGAATGTAGAATTTTCCTATATGTAATTAAATTACCTAAAAAACTGCATTTAATAATTTACCCTATGAATATAATTTAAGATATCGAATGAGGGTACTTGATGAAATTTCAATATCAACTTTGAATTGTTGAGATTTTATACATTTCTATGTATTTCGAAACCAGGGTGGTTAGTAACGAAATTACCGTATGAATTCTTAAGCGAGATTTTATTCACCAAAACAATGTATCACTTATAAGGTGTAAGCTGTAAATTCTTGGTGGAAAGGCATTATATTTTAAAAATAAAACACAATTTATTTTGTACTATTTCCACATTTTTATAATGATGGTAATGGCGTCCGTGGAGCAGTTGATAGCGTCGTTGGCTATAGTTACGGATGTCTCGGGTTCAGTTCCCGGTGCGGACAGCTTCATAAATTGATTTCTCAATCGATTTACTGATTTTTTTTGTAGTCTGAGTGTTTGTGATGTCTAAAACTCCTCCCTCCCACCCATCCGATTCTTACGGGGCATAACGAGAGCGATTAACTATCCACTAGTCTTGTCCTAGCCTTATCCTTCTGTCCCTACTCTCTTCGAAAAAAAGACAGGTTGAGCAACTAAGTAACAAGCAGTTCTCATAGAAAATTTTTCTTATGATACCTCCATTAGGAGATCATATGCTCCACATTGGGAGCGAACATGGAAAAAAATGATATAAAGGCTGGTTTCAGGCATAGCAAGCATTATCAGTTGATAATGCTAACATGAATGGGCAGTTTGAATATCGATTAAAAAATCAAGGCGTGATAGTTTCTATGCGTGGATTCGAAAGCATGACCGCGCAAAAAAGTGGTTGAAAGACCAATATCCACCAACACAATCTTCTTCTTTTTTCGTTTGTCTCCCGAAAGTTAGCAAAATATTTAAAGATATGTTAAAAATTCATATGTTGGCGACTTAAAACTTCTTATCGTTTTCTCATAGGAGTTGGCTCTATAACTTTTCACTCATAGAATTTGCATTAAAATGGAAAACACGAAACTCTGTGTAAAGTTTTTATGAAAAAGACAACGCGACCAAAAATATTAAAACTTTCAAAAATAATCTGGTATTGATATCATGTTTCTACGCACGGAATGGTTTTATTGTAAGTCTAAATCCACTTTCAAAGATAAGAAGTTTTTGCAGATTAAGTGTATATTCAAATTAATTTATTTAAAAAATTTGCCTATTTTGTCAAGATGCATTAGTGTAAGGGTCTGAATTCACATTTTTAAAAATCATGTTCGTTCTCAATGTGGAGCCTATGAATTCCTAATAGAGTTTATCTGAGCAGAAGTTTTTCTATGAGAACTGTTTTCTACTCATTTACTCAACCACGACATTTTTCGAAGAGTGTAAGAATAGAAAGATAAAGATTGAAAAGGACTTTTTTCCATATCCACTCCAAATGTGGAGTATTTAGTTACTCAGTCGCTCAACCTTTCTTTTTTCGAAGAGAGTATGGGTAGAAGAAAAGGGCGAGGACAAGAATACGAACAGAAATCCATAAATCGATTGAAAGATCAATTTATGAAAATCGTCCGCACCGGAAATTGAACCAGAGACATCCGTAACTGTAACCAACGACGCTACCAACTGCGCTACGGACGCCGACATCGAAAAGACCAGTGGTTAACTAAACGCTTTCGCTACTCCAAGTTTTTAGGATAGGATGAGTAAGAGGTTCCATACATCTATCCACGCCTTCGAACAAAGACTCATAATTCGATTGAAAAAATGTCCGTACTGGGATTCGAGCCCGTGAGATCTATAACCGAAGCCAACGACGTTGACTACTGCATTGCACAGCCGGATATTATATGATATATCAATTAGGCAGTGACTTTTTATTTGGTATCAAACGTTTTGAAGCTTGAAGCATAAACTGATCCAATTGCATTGCGAATCGTTTGACGCCAAATTATCGTGTTAACCAAACCATGCCAAGGGAAGATAAGTTAATTAACACAGCCAGAATTTTTCACATATCGACCCCTTAGAAAAAGAAATTTCTTTATGACCTTATTAACTTGTGTTACCTCTATAACAATTCTAAAACTATTTATTTACATGTTTTCTTTTACCTTTTTAGGAGATGAATTGGTGTATCGAGATCAATGGGGTGGAATAAGCCTACTTCACGTCAATGGATCCAGTAAGACTTTGATGCCAAACACCACCTTTGTAAGTCAAGCCATATATTTTACGCCTTTTTGTAACAATGAAACAAAGTGTGACCTTCCTTCTAGAATTTTAACTTATATTATAACTAAATATATACAGCTTGACGGAATTATACTTAACATACTTGACATCAACTTAATTTAAATTGTTGAGCTGGTAAAATCTTTTTTTTTAACTATTGTTTTTATAGTTTTCTCAAGCACACTAGTGCATGATACAAAATCAGTCTCTTACAGCTCTGCTCGGGCCATGAATGTAAGAGCACATAGTATAATACAACAAATAGAATCATAGCCAAAGTTAGCTTTTCATACTAATTTTACATTTGATAATTATATTTACTAGAGTATATCTATTTAAATCCTCGTCAAGAGTCTATTTCTGCTTCACGGTTTCAAATCATGTTAGCGAGTAATCAGTTTGCTTGGCGGAATGTCGTGATGACAATATTAACGAATCGATCCCTGCAATATGTATGTTACATAATAATACACTTATCTCATAATATGTAGGTCATAGAATGAATGAATCGGTTGATTCGTTCTGCCTGATCTAATCACATCGAACGTATTGAATTGTTGAATAATGATCGGTGGATACCCGACTAGAATAGAATTAGAACGGTCGGCACTAAGATTTGATATAAAATTGAAATTGATTACTTTGTTATTCGACGGTTTGTGCAACCAGGCGTGACGCGTGTTTTAACTCTTAGAGAAGCATACCGAACCTTCGATAACATAGAATCACCAAAAACTAATCTGACAATGCCAAAATTAGGATTGACTATTTGATTATGCTAAATTCAAACATGCGCTGATGTATAGCCTCTGTAATTCTCTTAAGAAGAGTCTCGATACGCTTCGATAGATCGGAAATCTGGAGCTAAAAGGGTTCAACAAACAAATTAATATCTAGTTCTAAATAATTAACAAACCAATCTACATATAGCTCGGTTTGCGATCGAATAGAATATATTTGATTACATAATCGATGTTAATTTGCTAGCTGGTTACGCGTCATTATTTTATCTCCGATAACTGCATCAAATTTCCATGTTCTGTGTCTGTTTTGGAGTTTTTAAAGGGAAATTAAAAAATCCGATTCCAGAAAGATTTGAGACTGAAAAAACTATTAAAATGAGAGTGAACTAAAATGTCCAAAAATAGCGTAATTGAGTTATATATCACGTTATTTAGAATTTTAATATCTATAGATGGGTAAATAAAACTTTCACGTATGTTGGCTGGTTATCGAAAAACACTATCTAAAATCAGTCCTACGTCACAATGCATTTAAGGGATAAAAAGTATTATGTCCATTAAATCTTTAAAAATCATGATTTCAGCTGTAAATGAAGCTCTCTAAGCCCCTTATCTATCCAACTGCAAAATAACTAAAACGATAAGAGAACTACTCTGCTAATTGATATAAAATAAAAACAATTTTAGAAACACATTTTTGCTCCTCCTGTAATGTTGATAAAATTGACATAGAAGTGAAATAGGTCGATTTTAAAATTATAATATATCTATAAAATTATATTGATTTAACAATATACATTCATAATTATTTTGATAGACGAATATTGAATATTTTACTTTAAGTAAATTTCCACCAAACTGCAATAATGTTAATGAATGGTTGTAGAAATATCTCAGACGTCTCGAATATCTGGCAAACGGCGCAAAGTCTACGAGGAATGAGATTGATTGAAATGTTAGCGAGAAATGATTCCATACGGAATGCTATTACATTACGTATAGGTCATCACTTCCAGGGGTGGCAGTACCGGTTAAACGGTAAACAGAGAATCGGTCTGCTTTACCTTTCTCGTCTAGTATTTTACTTACTTATCTATAAGATAATTGTAGACAGATCTGTCACTGTAGATGTTTCAGTTCAGCTTAGCTTACCACGAGAGTGGTATTTGAGTTTATTCTGTTTTTGTTTGTTAGATCTTGGAGAAAATAAGTAGATAGAGATTCACCTGGCTTCCTACCCTGCGTTAGTGTCTTCAGTGTCCAAAGTGTCATTGCTCTAATATAAATGACCTAGAATCAATAAAAGTATTTCGAAGAATTTTGGCGCCAATTTTAAGCAATAAAAGGGAACAAGAGAAGATAAGAAGTCAGCTATATGTTGGACACGAAATCATTTTTGAAAACGCAGCTTTTTGCCTGCTACCAATATTCATTATAAAGTATTCAATGGCAATCTTCTATAAAGAGAAGTGTATGCTAGATCTTTTAACATGACGTTTAAGATTGAATAAGAGGTGAATGATTTGGAATTAGGTAAATAGCTAAATCGATTGAAAAGTAAATTCCTGTCCATTCGGGTACTCGAACTATTCTGTGGGACATAATGTCAAAGGCTTTTACAACTAATCTTATATATAATAGTCCAGACCACTCTGTAGACGTTTTATTATTATCACATATCACATAAAGGTATGAAATTTTGTCATGACGTAAGCGTTCGTGGTGTATATAAAATAAAATGTTTTACAATGCATACACAGTTCCGACGTACTAGCTACTTTAGACATTCAGTATTTCAATTTCAATACCGTCATCTATGACGGGTAAGGTTATGAAATGCAAAATCACAAAAATATGAAAAACGCAAGTTGAAAGAGATAACCTGTTATACCTAACACCATCAAATCGATAACAATTAATATTCATTAAGCATAACAAAATAAGGCAGATGACTATATTTTTTCTTAAAAAATAATGACAGAATCGTTATTTAATTATTTATTTCATATTATTTTCTTTAGATAACGCACGCTATAGAGAGTTTAATCTTTTGTTGATATATATATTCAACACAGAATATACGAGCTAGATTTAAATTTGACCGAATAACCGGTAATTGAAAATGATATAAATCTCGAGTCCCTAATTAATCCATATATAATATTGAGTAGATATAGTGAATTTACGGCTTAATGGAATTGCGAGAGATTGATTTGGGTCGAATATGGTGCATTTCAATGCATATTTATGAAATATAATCATATTGAATTCAACATTTTTTAAATTTAAATAAATGATTCGATTTTGCATAATTTAAACAATTTATTACATACCTAATGAGTTTACTTGTTCTATGTGATAATGAGATGTTTAATAATTGTACTATTTTATAATATTAAACTTGAATTTGTTCATAGCAATAGTGTCTTTAAAATAACCAAAAAAGTAATTATCATATTATGCCCACAACACCTAAATACATACATTATTTGTAGACACTTTCACAATATAAACATTAACGATATCGTGTGATCTTGATACACAAAAGAATCGAATAAAATAGTTTTCTGAAACTGTAAAAAATTGCAGAAATTTTGTCAGCCCCTTAGAATAAAATCCTGATGAAAATTTTGCAATATGTACTCTTTGAATAAACGCTGCATCAATTGTGTTCTTGGTGGCACAGAAGACGATTTTTTATGTGAAGACGCAGACAACAACAAATCGATGATAATATTTAAGGCGTCTAAAGATTAAAACCGATAAGTCTGCATTTTGTCGAAATATTAAAAAAAACAATAAGTGCATGTACCATAGGTCATTTCACATAGATTACATGAAATGATATAAATATTTCGATCGCTCAGTTGACTATTCAGACATCTCCAAATAGCTCATATTACGATGGTGGGAAAAGCAATATTCAAATATTTACAATAAAGCAAATTTGGATTATTGAGATTTTGTACACTTCCCACAATGCTATTATAATTGTAAAATCACTGGTAATTCTAAAAGAAGTTGGAAAGCGGCAATTCGCCACTCTGCTAATGTGTTGTTTACAAAATAAGGATTAAGGCGATTCTCGAAATTTTAACTCAGGTATCAGTGTGGCTCTCAGACGTATAATATTTAACCTCGTAAATAATATTTGTCGTATTTGTATCTTCTATATAGACGTAAGACACTGTTTGCTGTCTGTCAGTTCGAGTCCATTCGTGAGTTCGAATGCCTGAAGATGCCGAAAGGCGAAACCCGGGTCGTTAGTGACAAAATACATGGAAGTGTACAAAATCTCAATAATCCAAATTTGATATTGAAATTCCATCAAGCACCCTCAGTCGATGTCTTAAATTAATAAAGCAAATATTACTGATGTACGCGTTTAGTTTTATATATTTTATAAACAGGTGTTTAACAATTAGATGCTTTCCGAGAATATTCAGTAGAAGCATATTTAAAAATATACTTTCACTGACCCAGAAATATCAAAATTTTGTTTATTTCGTTAGAAGATAATCAGCCTTGGCATTTTTTGGTGACATTTCTGACTGATCTGAGCATTGAAACAGATAGACCAGATATAAAACTTGGGAATAAATCAATAATATTTGATTTATAGTGACCATTTGAATATTGCTTTTCCAATTGTTCCAAGACGGGTTATTTGAAAATATCTGATTAATTAACTGGATGATCGACATAAGTCACAGATTAATTACTCATTTTGTCTGTCCAAAATCACAGAAATCATAAGTTTCGTAAACTATCATATTTTATAGAAAATAAAATGTTACGCATCTCAATCGTACGTTTTGGAATGATTTTTAAATAAAATGGGACAAAGTTTTTTTGAAAAAATGTCACCGGATAGAAAAAATTGTCCACTCAAATACTTAATTATGCAATATTAACTTATGTGATTGACCCCTGGCCATCTGTCTATATATATAAAAATGAATGTCTGTTGGATGGTTTGTTGGTTTGTTGGTTTGTCCGGATCTTATAGGCTCCTAGACTACTCAACCGATCGCGACGAAACTTTCAGGAAGGACTTATTATGATCATGCCGGGAAATATTATATAAAATAAATGTTTGTTTGTCCTTTACGCGTTCCTTTACCATTCATACGATTTCGATGAAACTTCGGTGAGTTGTTGTGCACACACCCGTGAAGGGTTCTGAAGAAAAAAAAATGAAAATCTAAAATTGAAAAAAAGAATCAAATACGTACATACAGCGACATCTAGGAAAAACCTTCTGATTTATTCGTGTACGCACCAGACGAAAAACAAAAATATTGCGTTATAACAAGTGTGATATTGAAACTCGGGTTCGGGTCGGGCCAGACCTGAAGATGATGGGCTCGAACCGGGTAAGTCTATGAAATTTCGGCCTGTTCAGACCTCTAATCCGAAAGCAGTTCAATAAACAGAATTAAAACACAAACCCTTTCTTTCTTTGAGTGGCATTGCAACGCATGCCGGGTAGTCACTAGTTTATTATAATAATCGGACACAGAACTTCAAGACGATAAGAAGTCCAAAGGTGATACTATTGATGTATGAAAAAATATCCATTCGTATTATATCTTCTTAAAATGTATCAAACAGTCATTGTATGACTTCGTTTGTTATATTAAAATTTTCGTTATGTTTTAAATATAAGTATTACAAAATAAGATACGATATCTTCAGTCATGTTAAAATGTTAATTGAACTTTGCCCGTTGGAAATGTCAAAACCCTGACCTTAGGAATTAATTCTACAGGTCAAATATAAAAATTACGTGGGTATCTAAATATTTATGTAAACACTCCTTTCAACCTTGGTATATAAATTTGGCTTTTTTTGCTAAGTGCGTATTTTACTATTATGGCATAGTTTGCCACAACGCCGCGACTCGCAGACAGGCTGGAAAATTTTGAGGATTGTCAAAGGTGATATAACGTTTATTTACATGAAACGAATATCAGTGTTAACTGTTGTTGTCAGAATGGCGTGGATGTCAAACTTCTTTGGGAATAAAACGAACGAATAAAAAAATAGATTATAGGTATCCGCTCGTAACCTGGTATATACTGAATCATAGCCGAGAGTTTCAATGGATGTTGTTTAGGCACTTTCCTTCTGAGTAAGACAGAAATTCCTACACCCAAGATTTCGAGAATTAATTCAGAAGTGACAGTATGAAACCATGTCGGGTGATATATGCCTGCTAAAAATATTCGTGTACGTGAAAGTCTTTTATATTTTATCTCTAATTAATTTGTTGGATATTAAAACAGTGGTCATCCTTAGGTAAAGTTACATTAGCAAGCACTCCGCTTCACTAATGGATTATTTGCTGTAAGTCTGTCACTCAATATGTTACTTTTCAAGAAGAAGAAGAAGAAGCGAGTGTAAGAATAAAAATGACAGGACTGAGTTTACAATCCTCAAGACGTTTAACTAACACGCTGCTCGTTTATATCGTCATCAAAAGATCAACGCTATAAGACCATTTATTTCTTTGAAATCGGTCTAAGTTAGGGCATCCAATCTCGAACCCTTTTTATAACCCCTTTTTATAAAAATTGATTTTTTTATAAAATGATGAAAATAAAATGGTTAAATATATTATTGTCAAAATGGTCTGTTCTTTCTGTGGCTGTTTCAAAACATGAGAAGAAGAGAGACCACAATAAAATATATATTTATCAAATATGTAGGTATAATACAAAATAGTCTACCTAAACAAACCGAGGTACACGTTGTAGTTAATCTGGAAGTATTTTATTTAAAACTATTTTTTAACATTTACAGTGAATCTCGAAATTCCGGTATTCATATTTAGACAATCTCGGGATTGCGGGATTTAACTTACTGGGATCCCTTGTCAATGAGCATGAGCTTTGAATTTTGTTTTTTTTATTATTTTAATATCTTAATTTAAATATTGATTTATTTTCTTATGTCATTGTGTTTTTCTCAATTTTATTTGATTGATTTTTTGTTCTATATTCTATCTATATTAACACAAGGTATACGGTGCAGTGGTCAATATCATTGGCTTCAGTTATAGATCTTCCGGGTTCAAATTCCGGTACGGATACTCTCATAAATTGATTTTTTCAGCCGGTTTATGGATTTCTCTTTGAAGGTATGGATATCTGTGATGTCTTAAAATTACATCCCACCCATCCAATCCTATAAACGGGGGCTAACTAACAAGGGCGATTAGTTAACCACTAGTCTTGTTCTAGTCCTATCCTTCTATCACTAGTATATTCGAAAAGGATGAGTTGAGCAACTGAGTAACAAGCAGGTCTCGTAGAAAAACTTACGTCACGACACTTCCATTAGTAGGTCATTTGTTCCACGTTAAGAACAGATTAATGCCATTTGTGTTAATACATAATTTGTATAATATCTTGTTTATGTATTTAAGGATGAGTGTTTTTTTAAATAATATGAAATAGTGAGACATAATATATATGAATACATTCAGGTCAATATAAATTGCATCATTTTATTTCAGTATTCCAAATTGCTCAAAATTCTTACTTTTATTAACTGAATAGTGATTAAAAACCAGGAAATGGGTTATATAGATTTAATCTTTACTCACCTAAAACTTTTGAAAGCAAAATTTGAAATAAAAAGATCTAGAGATTAATCAATTAAGGAAAATATAACATCCAATCAAAACGGAAAGAGAAATATTTACCAATTCACATGGATACACATGGTCTTGATATATTCATGAAACATAAACCAAGCGTTTGTGTGCTCACACATTTTCAAACTCAAAAAATGATCCGCTTGCGATGAATTAAGGTAAATGTACTGGGAGTTGACCATGTGCCAGTTGTTGACCTTTTTTCAATAAAAGTGTTCAAAATAAGAAACGTAGACGCAGAATTGCTCCAAATTGTAGAGTTCAGACAAGCGAAACCATCTTTCGTTGGATTGAGGAACTAACACATCACCTGACACACCCTGGTTTTTTTGTTAAGTTTAAGTTTTATTAGGGTCCATTTCTGAAAACGCACAGCGTTAATGACAATGATTCGGAGAAATAGACCAAACGCTTGTCGTGATGAGCGCTCGGCCAATCGCCGGCGGACATGTACGCTGGACGAGACCATTTTTGACGGAAAGGGGTGGCTCCGACGGTGCGGGAGTCCTTTTTGATTTTATGTGCTTAGAGTCGTTTGCCAGCCATCGAGCCTGGAGAGTCGCCGGCCGCAGTGGCCGGCACCGTTTACGTTGTGGATTGTTTGTGTTTGTTTTGTAATTAGACTTAATTTAAAATCGTTTGTCGTGTCACTTGCATTATAACTTAAAAGTAAATTCATGTGTTAAGTAAATGTAAATGTAGACTCAATTTTATGTGTTAATATTATTTTTGTGTATGTTAAACCACTGCATCGTCTGTTTGTTTGAGATCCCAGACCTTCCAGAACGTCGATAACCGACCATTTGCCTCTCTTTGATTCGGGTCTTCTCACACCATCGCTTTTCTGGAAGAAAACACTAAATCTAAAAAATGACATATTGATTTAGTTATATTATAATGTTCCTTATTTCAAACTCTACCGTATGGAAGAATACACCTATTTTTATAAATTATACTGTTACTTACAAAAAAACACAATGAAAAAGGTATGGCATTTCAAACATTTGACAAACTTCAAAGTCCAATTACTCAAAACTAGTATTTTTCAGTTAGTGTCTTCTTTCAGAACAATGACGATATATTATGTTGTGTGAGGTATAATAAAACAAAACCTTATGCAATAAGTGTTTTATTTTGATTTTTTTAAGAGAATTGTTAAGGATATCAGTGAATGTAAACATATGCTACTTGATTCAACAAAGAGTGATCTTATAAGACGCTCTGAGACAACTCTGATGAAAGATCGTTATGAAACCTTCTGATTAGACATGGTCAACTACTGGAACTTTCAATTTTTTACATGGTCAACTACTGAAACATTCACATGGTTGTTATAAATTAAAAAAAAAAATTGTAACGACTCTTTTATAATTTTTGTCTTATCATATTAATTAAGACATTTAATCTATTATGAATACACTTGCTTTGTTATCGTTCGGTCTAATGATAAACGTTAATCGTTATTTTTGTATAATTTTTCTCTTAAGCGGTCAACTACTGATATGTTTACCTTAAACGGTAAAACAAAAAAATATTCCGGGTGAAGATCTTGTTGATACAGTTTGATAACTCGATCAATTCGACTATTCCGTTGAGGTACCGCGGCTATAATACATCGGCGAAAAGTTTGAGAAAGCTCCCGCAGTTTCGTGTTCGTAAACACATCATTCGCCTCGACAGGCAATGGATGTTCGCATGAGCTGCGAATTATTGCGATTTGCACGCTTATTCGATATGCCGCCATCATGCCATCTCACAATAATAATAATTAGTTTGACGATTCGGTTGCCAAGTACGCTTTTATGAGCATTGCTTCCTACACGAACCGCCAGACTTACTCTGAAATCAATTTAGTTTTATGGATCCACTGTATTAATGTCGCAACTGCCAAGGCCGCGAATGCGACTGAAAAAGATCCTATTTAAAATCATTTCGAAAGAGAATACAATTCGCCATTTTCAAGGGATGATACAATTGAAGGCTAAAGATACCATGTAAGTTCACGTAAAACAACAAGACTCTAAATAATTTAAAATTAATATGCCTCTTTGTAATTTGCAATTTACGAAGGTATGATATCAAAGTCCTCACTAGGGATTCTAAATATTCGTTGAAAACAAATATTCGAATATCGAATATTAAAACCATATACTGTTTGAATATATTTTTTAGAAACATGCCCGCTCTCAATGTGGAGCATATAGCCTTCTAATGAAGGTATCTCAACAGAAGTTTAATTTAAGACATCGACTGAGGGTGCTTGATGGAATTTCAATATCAAATTTGGATTATTGAGATTTTGTACACTTCCATGTATTTTGTCACTAACGACCCGGGTTGCGCCTTTCGGCATCTTCAGGCATTCGAACACACGAATGGACTCGAATCGACAGACATTAAACAGTGTCTAACGTTTATATTAACACTAATTTACTGTAGTGACAAAATACATGGAAGTGTACAAAATCTCAATAATCCAAATTTGATATTGAAATTCCATCAAGCACCCTCAGTCGATGTCTTAAATTATATCAATATTGCTAGTACAGCAAGATTGACTGAACTCTACAGTAAATTAGTGTTAATATAAACGTTAGACACAATTCGAGTCTATTCGTCTGCTCGAATGCCTGAAGATGCCGAAAGGCGAAACCCGGGTCGTCAGTGACAAAATACATGAAAGTGTACAAAATCTCAATAATCCAAATTTTTGCAACAGAAGTTGTTGATTCTCCATCATTAATGCTACCAAGAGAAGAAAGACCAGGAACAAAAAAAGGATACCAAATTAAATATATATTGTAGATAAATATACATTCAATGCCATAGTATTTTATGATGGCCCAGATCGGTTTGTAGGCGTAGATGTAGATGTTTTATTATTATCACATACACATGTAGTAATGAAATTTTCTCATGACTAAGCGTCCGCAGTGTATAAAACTATACACACAAACGCCGAGGCAAACGAACAACTATCAGTCCATCAGTATGGAAACTAAAGAACAGTTACTTTAGACATCCATTATTTCAATTTCAATACCGTCATCTATGACGGGCGTTCCCACTAGTAAGAAATAAAAGTATCTGGTAACAGTAAATTTAGAAGCAATATGAATACGGTCGAAAACTTTATATAATTAAGGGACCGTAATAACATCGTAATAAAAGAGAGAGAAACGTGATTAATTTTTATCAGTTGATAATGCTCGTGTTGAGCGAAACCGGTCCTGATCATAGTAAATATGTGAAAGTAGTGCAATCAAGTTGTGTTTTATTTTTAAAATACAATGCCTTTCCACCAAGAATTGTCAGTTAACACCTGAAAAGTTAATAAGTAGCATTGTTGTTACCAAGGAATACCTGTATCTTTTTCAGTTACAAATTCCGGGAAAATGATAACTTGTGTGTTTAAAAGTTGTTACTCAGTCGCTCAAACTCTATCTTTCGAAGAGACTAGGGATAGAAGGATAGGGCTAAGACAGAGCAGGGCTAGTGCTAACTAATCACAATCCTTTATTCTAACATCGAATAGTTAAAAAAGGCCGAATATTAGAGTTGGAATCGATAGTGAGTATGCACAAGTGTCTTTGAATCAAACCGAAAATGTTCACTTCTTGAGCAAGTCTAAAAAAGGATTTTTAAGTGTATTTAAAAAATGAAATATGCTTGTTGTCAAATATTTTTTATAATTTAAGACGTCGATTGAGGGTGCTTGATGGAATTTCAAGATCAAATTTGAATTGTTGAGTTTTTATACAAACCGTCATTTCGAGTCCATTCGTGTGTTCGAATGCCGAAACCCGGGCCGTTAGTGACAAAATACATGGAAATGTATAAAATCTCAACAATTCAAATGCATATTTTTTTATTTATATTCCAACCGCTTTTATATGCTTTTACCTTTAATGTATCAATTCTGAGACAAGGCATTATATTATATTTATAAAAAGAAAACATATTTGTATTGTATGTAACGATCAGAATATTAAAGAGCGAAACCTGTCCTTATCATTATATAAAATTGTAAAATTAATAGATCCAAAATAATGCGTTTTTGTTTTTATTATAATATTATTATATTTCGTCACTGTCGGCGTCCGTGCCGCAGTTGGTAACGTTGTTGACTACGGTTAAGGATGTCTCGGTTTCAAGTCCCGGTGCGGACAGTTTCATGAAAATGGTTTTTTAATCGATTGGTGGATTTCTGTTCGTAGTCAGGAATACTTGTGATGTCTAAAACTTCTTCGCACCCATCCGATCGGTCAAAAACGGGGCCAGCAATTAGCTAACCACTAGTCCTGTTCTAGCCCTATCCTTCTATCCCTACTCTCTGCGAAAAAAAAGTTCTGTTGAGATGCCTCCATTAGAAGGACATACTCTCTTCGTTAGAAGCGGGCATGGTAAAAAAATATATTTATAATAGTATTGCAGAGCTTGTGTACCTTCTTTGCGATTGACCAAGTTTCCATCCAGCCAATATTTTTTTTAATAAATTTATGTGTGTAAAAAATATTCTCCCAAAACCGATATCAAAGAAGATTCATGAAAGCATTAGAACAAAAATTTCGCTGTGTTTCCACGACGTAAAAAAGAGTGCCGCAGACTTCAGTGAGGAGGTAATGTCACTCCCTAGCCGTTTTTTACTATCCCTAAGTACCTACGTGATCCCTTTCTCGTAGGTCTTATGTGACCAATTGAGGTCTTTCTAGCGTATAGCCGTTAGGTAGTTAGTTACATAGTGAAAAACATCTTCTTTCGTCCGACCAAAGCTGAAAACATAGTTCAACTAAGCGGAAGAACTAGGATAAAATTTAAATGTATGTTTTTAAGCTCTGAGATATTGTTGACATTTGAATCGCTATATTAGGTATAAATTTCCAGAAGATTAGTTTTCTACGACGTGGAGTTATACTCTTGCCATCAAACATTGTGATCTCATCGATTTAAATCGCAGTTTGGTGCTTCAAACAATGTTTATATTACAGTGTTTACCAAACTATCGGTACCAAAATGTTCCGGTAGAGTTACAAGTATTTATTTATACATTTTTTTTGTATTTTTTTACCTTGGTATCTGAGAACTGATTGTTACTCAGTTGCTGAATCTCTCTTTTTTCGAAAAGATTAGGGATAGGGCAGAGACAGGACTAGTGGTTCGCTACGCCACGTTTTTGAGGATCGGATGGGTAGGAGGGAGTTAAAGACATCAAAAACATTCATGACTACGAGTAGAAATCCATAAAACGACTGAAAGATCAATTTATGAAGCTATCCGCACCGGAAGTTGAATCCGAGACATCCTTAACGGCAGCTGACGACGTTACGAACTGTGCCACGTACTCCGACTTTTCCTTTTACAAATGTATAAAAATTCTTTATATAAGAACACGTTATTTGTGATTTTATTGAAATTCTGTCTTTGAAGTAATTATATAATATAATGCAAGTGTATGTATAAGTGTATTATAAATAATTTCAAATAAAGCTTTCGATAACTAGATTAATTTAACTTTTAGGGTAGGGGACGGTGGATTATTGTTTGCAAATTTTATGAGTCGTGGAATGCAAAAGTTTTAGGAATCACTGGTTTACATATTGTATTTATTATTTAAATCCAATGTAATGCTACTGCAACACTATAAATTGATACAATATTTAATTTTTTTTTGTGTATAAATATAACTTCTATCGAAAATGTATAACGAAACGGCGTTTGATCTTTTTGTTTATTATTTTATATTAACAGTTTCATATAATTTAAGACATCGACTGAGCTCACGAATGGTCAGTTCGAGTCCATTCGTGAGCTCGAATGCCTGAAGATGCCGAAAGGCGAAACCCGGGTCGTTAGTGACAAAACACATGGAAGTGTACAAAATCTCAATAATCCAAATTAACAGTTTCATAGAATGTTGATTTGAAAAATATGTAACATATAAAGTTAAATGATTCAATGAAATATATTTTTTTATCGCATTGATTCAATATGGCGAAAAAACTTGACTATGGTATATCAGTAGATTCCTGTTTTACCCATTATTCTTCGTCGCTAATACAAATACTCGAAAAGTAATAATATCACGAATCTATTATAGATGCTACACAATGGAGACAGGCTTCGACATTAAGGATAACAATACTTTCATAACTGAAACCAGAATGCTGGTAATTGGGTTATTTTTTCTACACTAAAATACCAGTTTTTGCAAATTGAAGACTAGGCGAAATATAAATGTAAATGCAACTGATTTTGTAATTAAAAAGTTTTAGAACCATAGTGTTTGTGAGCTGTCAGACGGTATTTCCTGCCCTAGGTGTCTACGGCGACGAGAATCAATATCGTTCTTATAGGCACACTTATTTAGACCTAGGTCATTTATCACACATTATCATTGCATTATATTATTATTAATTCAGACATTGAACATTGCAAAAAATGCAACTTATTATCGAATTCACGATCACAGTTATATCTATTAGATCTGTTACAATTAGTTTGTAATGCTCATTTTATATTGAATGATTGTATGTATTCTTATATTTTCAATTACTATTACAGTTATTTTATATATTCGAGAACATCGAAAAAAAATCGATAAGAATTTGGCATTGTTAAATTTCTAGCGGGTCTTTTAGTTTACTCCTGATGTCTCATTAGTAGTAACCCTTCCAAAGTATAATTAAAATAAGGCTTACAATTAAATGCACTTTTTTTTAGATGATATTCACTTTCGTAAAGATAGTTTTCACTTATAACAAATACATTCCAAAAAAACAAATTATTTCACTAAAAATAAAGTGATGCCGCATAATAAAATAAATTTAAAGATTGAAGAAATATGTTACGCTTACGAAAAAATATTATCACATAGACAAAATAGTTTTCACTCAATATAAATACTCACACTTTGAAATCGATAGTTTCACAACGCTGTAATGAAATGTCACTTATTCTTTACTACTTGCAACATAGAATTTTCCTCCATAGACTAGTTTACTTGTCGCAACTCTATATTAGGCCACCTGTATTGTCTTTGCTCCACGCATTAGAATTTATTCACTAGTATATTATAGGAGTGGTACTTATGAAGAAGCAGGGTTCTAAGTGGACATGCAATATTTTAATATAATTTATTTCAATGTTCATAACAAACAAAATTAAAATAATCCGTTTCAAAGTCAAGCTATCAAAATTAGTCTGTGGTACTTTGTTAAAAGAATCCGTTTCGTAGTGAAAACTATTAATATCAAAGTTTGAGTGAACTAAGTTAATATTATCTTATACAAAGTGCAAACTATTGAAATAAAAGTTCAAGTCTACCAAGTGAATACTAGCTTACACAAAGTGCAAACTATCGAAACAAAAGTTCAAGTGTACCAAGTGAATACTACCTAACACAAAGTGCAATTATTTATAACCCTTAAAATAATGGCATAAAAGATTTCTTGAGAAACAACAATCAAAAGAACGAAATATCTCGAGAAACGAGAATCCAACTTATTCGCAATTTCTCGAGAATACTCATCAAAAAAAGTCGCACAGCTCCAGTATGTTTTTATCCACTCGCCAGGTGCTACGCACTAATGATACTGTTTCACAGGTGTTTACATCCACATCGAAATTCATTATATACTAACCTATTGACTTATGGAAGGGATGCGATCGTGTACGGGCCCCACTTTAAACACGCCTACATCTTCACAACTCAGTATTATCAAGTGCTGAGTAACGATGTAAAACAATCAGTAAAACATCGAGACTATGAAAACAAGAAACGGAAGAAATAATATTTAAAATATTGATAATCTTGATCAGATTTTCGTGCAAATAAGTACATAAAGCTCTCACTGATGCAACACTCAATACACGAAGACGAGTTCAAAACATTTGGCAGTGATTTTCTTGTATTCAAACTATGCTAAACCACCGTGAACTCGAATAAAAATCTGTTATATTTACATTTTGATTTTTCTCAATTTTCACTGTTGAAATACCGATATTTTCGTAATAAAACACAGTCGAAATACCAGTATCCTGGTTTCAGTGACACCGGTATTATAACACCTAACTTCATACCCTAATGTCCCAATTGTTGAGGCTACAGATTTATAATAGGGACAATAATTATTACTTTCCCTGTAAATATTTGTATTACTGACAAAGTTTAACGGATAAAACAGTAATCTACTTACATTATATATAGTCAAGCTTTTCATCATAATCGACAATTTTGCGATCATTCCACTTTAAAATAGGAAATGTCGCGATGAAATTGTTCACAACGCATAAATATTATTTCATAATACGTATTATATTAATATCACCTTCAATATAAATTTAATTACGTTTTTATATGCAATATAATATATATCGACTGTTTTTTGGCCAATTCATGTAACCCTTAAAAAATACGAAAATGAGTTAATGATTTGATGTCATTTTAAAGACGACAGAGCAGGTCTCGGCCAAGTAATGTAAATTAGAAAAATAAATTGACCACTTTTTGGAAAGGAAACATCATTGAACATTTTTTTTAGATTTAAAAATTCTGACACGGCCACTTGATGTAATCCACTATTATATCGACACTCTCTACGTATAAAACCGTATCTGCAAACATGACAATTTACAGGAATGCATTTCAAAGATTCATAACACAACTCACCATATAATTTTTTCGATAAAAACAGTTTTTACTCTCTCCTAAACAATTTCAATTTTGAGTGTTACATCAATTGACCAAAGCACCGTCGATACATTGTTAAATTAATGCATTAAAGTATAATTATTTCATTAAATTATTTAAAATGGTAATTTTAATTTTTAAATCAATATTCACTTTAAAAACCGACAGGTGTATGAAAAGACACCATTGCCTCTTGTTATTTAAGAAAAACACTCAATTTCATACTAATCGGCTTGATAGGATTTATATT